>RJWH01000174.1:0-373057 GCA_004363575.1 Solenodon paradoxus | reverse complement strand
TACCATGCAGCCATTGAAAGATTATGACATCAGGGCATACCCCTGTGACTCAGGCTAAGGTGCAAGCCATGTAAAGCTCATGAATTCAGGTTTGTGACCTGGGTGGTGACAGGTGGGATTATGACATTGAGAAGTGTGTTCAGTATGTTAAAATCAGGTTACAACCAATAATATGTTGGCATGCCCTGATGTTTGGTCAGCCACCTTTGACTGTCACAGTGCACATTACATCCCAGGGACCCAGTTTTGAGTCCCAGGGTAGGAAGGGAACAACCAAGATGAACAAAAAAATTAAAAATAAAGTTCATCCTCCTCTCTTTCCTGCGTGCCTGCTTCTGATTGCCTCATTCCTGCCTGCACCTTTCCTTTAAAAAAAAATTTGTTTAGAAGCCAATCCATTTTTTAAAAGCTTAGAAAAATCATCTTGAAGGGTTTATAAAATATTAATAGAATCATCCCAGGATTGTGGATTGTGAAAATGATTTTCTAAATTGCCTTTTTGATATATTGCTTATGTGTAATAAGTATATGATAAAAGTAGCATTATGTTAAAGACAGTTTTTTGACAGTCATACAGCTGTTTCTTACATCTTTAGGCTCTCTGTGAAAATGGCCATACAGAAAGAAGTAGAGAAATCATTGATAATTTTGTGATAGTATTTGTTTGTGATTTTGCATCAATCTTTGCTATTGGTCAGTAGTTAGGGAGGCCACTTCTTACACAAACAAACAAACAAACAAAAAGGGAGACGGACTTGTCTTTAGAACTTTGACTTAAGACAACTAAATAAAAATTAGAATTGGTAAAATTTTTGTACTGGCTAATTAGGGATGAGACTGAGGAGGCAGGAAAGACTTCTCAGTTTTAACTTCATAACATTTTTATTATTGAATTCTAGATGTAGTACATATTTTCTTTTTTTCTGATGTGTTTTAGAGAATTTAAATTTATTTTGCAATTATTATATACATAATTTGAAGACCCAAAGAGTAATTGAAAGGCTTTTGCAAAGGGGTGATCTTAAAACTTAACTTTCACTGTTCCTCTTTTTTTTTTTTTTTTTTTTTGAGTGGAAGGAAGGGAGGAGGGAGAGAGGGAAGAGGCACCTTGTTTATTTTGGTGCCCTCCCACCCCCATCATGAATCAGGGTCCTTTGACTTTATGCGCTTCACATCCTACCTACCCGAGCTACAAGGGTGCACCCATTTATTAACTCTTAATGGCTGATTCTGGATTTTTTAATATTAATCATAATCTACTGGCATTATTATTGGGAAAGGACTTACCTCTTTTTCATTCTTCTTACCTCATCCCAAACACAAACTTTTTATTCTCCCTTACTACCAATGCATAATATAGATAGTGTAACATAATATATGTAATGATTTTAGTTATATTAGTATTCACAATCTGCATCATCAGTTTTCATTTTCATCAGTTGGACTATATAGGTGTAATTCACAGTCATCAAGCACTTAGGTGCTTAAGTATTCAGCTTCTTAAGACTGCTCCTCTGTAATGAAGACCATGTTTAAGGAATTTTGTTTTTCCAGTTTAGTTTATTTTAAACAGCTATATTGAGATACTGTTTACTTATAATTTCTTCCATTTTTGGTATAAAATTCAATGGCTTGTAGTGTAGTTACAGTGTTGTGCAACCATACAAAGTCTAATTTTAGAATAGTTCTGTCACCCCCAAAAGAGAGTTTATGTCCATTTCAACCACTCTTCCTCTTCCTCTCTTTCCCAGTCCTAGGCACTCTGTCTGTAGTGTTGCCTAGTCTGGGTATTTGGCATACGTGGAATCATGCAATATGTCATCTTTTGTATCTGGCTTCTTTGACTCCACTTAATGTTTGAGATTCATCCATGTATCAATATTTCATTCACTGTAATTGCCAAATAGCATTCAATTGTATAGAAACATTGTCTTACTGTGATTGTTTTACTACCTGTGTACATTTACTCAAATGATTCTTAGATTTTTCATTTTCTTGTTATGTCCTTTTATTTGTAATTCTCCACTTATACCACGTAAACCTCCTGTTGTTAGTCTCCTATGTTTAGACAATTTAGGTGTTCCAATAATTTCACATTGAAGAAATCTTTCCTTTGTCCTGTTCCAGTCTACTTCAATATGGACTGAATGCCTCTAGACCCCTTTGCATATCTGTTATTGTGGGAGCTTTTTTCATCGTCTTATGAGTTCCTTTTGACTCACCTTTCTATTAGAACTCCTTTTTCCTGCATCAAAGACAAAAATATATCTTTCTCTCTCTTAATGTACTTCATTTTGGTGGAATGCATCACCTACCTTTATGGGGAAGAAATAAATTTATGGGAGATAAATGGTTATAAGGTTTTATCTTATTCCAGTTCTCATGATTGACCCAAAAGAGATTTTTTTGTTTTTTATTTTAAATCTTTTCAGTGTTTAAATAGTATTTTAGCTTCACACTCAATTGATAACTTGAATGGATATAAAAATAATTTTAAAGGTACAGTGTTTCAAAATATAGGTAGAAACTATTTTTTTCTCAGAATTTTAAAGTCACTGCTCTATTGTTTTTGTTGTTGAGAAGTCTGATATATTCTGATTTTTAATCTTTTATGTAAAACATATTGGTGGAGGGGTTTGTTTTTGTTTTTTGGGGGTTTGGGGGGGTGCTGGTATTAGAAGGATTTTGATCCGATGGTTAATCTTTTCTGTGTCCCCAGTGTCATGAAATTTCATTGTGATGTACTATAGGTCTACTTTTGTCCTGAATACTTGATAGGCTTTTCAATCTCAAGACTTGTATCTTTCAGGTGCGATAAATTTAAGATCTCTTTTTTTCGTGTACCCTATTATTTTTACATGGATGCAGACTCTTTAGAGGGAATAAATTTTTTTTTTAAGTTTTCCTCTCCCCAGATACTGTATTTTCTCCTATTTGCCTCTTTTATAACTTCTGTTACTTCCCTCAAATATCTGGTTATATTTGACTCTGTTCGAACTTTAAGACTGGAGAACTTTCAAAGCTGACCAAAAGTAAGGGTTTATTGACAGTGATGGTCATTGTAGGTTGATCTAGCTGAGATCCTTCTTTGAGGAATCTCAGACTCACAGCATTCTTCTTTTCCCTTGGTGAACCTCAAAAGTACTTCCAGGCACATTTAGTGACTTTAAAACCTATGCCTAATTTCACCTGGAAAAAAGGTTTTTCTTTCCGTGACACGTTGCTGACATTTCACAATTACTGTTTACTATTGTTGTCATTTTGCTGTTGTTATTAGTGTCATTAAGCTATTTCTATAAACTTTAACCTAAAATTAGGTAAGACTGTGGGCCTCCGAAGGGTTCACTAAAGTATATATGTGTGCTTTGCAAGACAGAAAGTGAATCAGTAGCTTTTGTCAGATTCCTTATCCTTTGATTGACCCAAAAGAGAAGTCAAACAAAACAAACATAACAAAACATTGCCTAGAGTAGCGGTCCTTACTCTTGATGTGCACCAGAATTATTCAGCTTTTTTGAACATAAACATTTCTAGACTCTATAAACCAGGAGAAAGTTTCAGGAAGACCTTTAAACAAATTGCTCGTTATTTCAGACACCAGATGGTAGAGTTGGCCCAGGATAGATTTTGAGGTTTCATTTTCAGGGTTTTGATTAGACCTGGAGAGGGGTTCTATATTTTTAATAGGCATCCTCGGTTATCCTGATAGAGATGATTAGTGAACCATATTTTGAGATATGCTAACCTAAGTTTGCTACCCAAAATATTCATGAAAATTTTTATAAGGGAAGTTGAATTGAGAAGTTTGTCTTCTCTTTGTTGTTGTTTAAATATAATTAGCTCCTAAAAAAATCTCAAAATAAGGATAAGCAATACATCGTTTAGATCCAGACAACCAGGCTATACTTTAGAGGACCCAGCTCTGGCCTTCTTCCTGTCAAATTCCTTTTACAAGATGAGGAGACCCAGAGGACATCCCCCCTAAAGTCAAACTCCTCTAGACCAAACACTGGGTACTCATTGATCTGGAATTTCTTGCCCAAATGTCTGCTTTCAGGACCTATCCAGGCTTCCCTCTCAGAATCACGTGCACACTCATAAGTTCAAAGGATAGCTAAGGGATAGTTTCTGTTTTACCAGTTAGTCCCTACTTTCATCATTTTCCTTAGTCTGTCAAAAATTCCTCTATGCCTTTGCTATTCTACATTAACATTTCTCCAATAAAAAAGCGTTCATTACCTCTTCTTTGACATGAGGAAAGAGCCCTTCAACCTATAGTTTTATATGATATTTGAGGTCATTTATTACATGATACGAGGCTGAAGTGTTTTAATTGCATTAAGTTTTGTTAATACAAAGGAAGCTACAGCTTTCCAAACAATTGGGAAGTTGTGGTTCCTCTGCCATCCTCCTCCTTTATAACAGCCAGGAAGACGGGAGGCATGTGTCCCATATTATTTCTTCAAAAGGGTCAGGGGATAAAAGAGAAAGGAAGAGATTAACTGACTTAATTTAACACTTGGAGCTATAAATCATGTGTTGCAATATGATGATAGGATGTTGCATCAGATGTGGCGGTTGTAGTAATGTAGTGGTATCAGAGCCACGGGGGAGATTTTTGTCGTGCTTTGTGCCCTTTACCTAAAGGTTCAACTCCATGTTTAGATCCCTTTTGCTCTGCCTTGGAGGAAGGTGTTACTTAAATTATATTGTACTTCACTATAATTTTGTTCTCCTGCCCTAGGGCATGGGAATTTCTTTATGGTTGAAGGTTTGCCTAAGGCAGGCATCATTGTACTGAGCCCAGCATCCCTCTTGTCACATACCACCACAAAAAGTGCTGAGGTTTCTTCACTTCTTCCTGGAAATCTGTCGGGAAAGCTGGGAGGTATTATGGCAAGTCTTTACTCTTAGTACCGTTAGTTTTGAAAGTGTATGTAATATTTCCTGAATGTTTCACATTACCTCTCTCTCAAGATTTGAGATAGTAAGTAATCAGGAGTTTGTCCAGAGAAAAAAAATTGAAGATTGATGATAATAAGTAAGAGACATGAAGTATATTTCAGCAAAATTCTTAAAATTCAAAGTAAATTTGGGTAGTAATGTTTTGTATTTTTACGAGTTTTTTTCAGCTCTGCTTTGTTGTAGGAGAAAATCCATAATATGTGGGAGAAATTAAACAAATGGCAGTATCAAAATTAATTTTTGTACTTAAAACATAAGCTCTTGAGGACAGAGTTGAAATCTTATGTGGTATTGAAAGTGATAGCGCCCAGGGTAATGGGTTTGTGGAACTAAGGCAAAGAAGTGGCACATGATGAAAATAAATTATCTTTAATCCTGATAAGACCAATTAGATGATTGAAAACAATGAATTTTTCAATATCGACTCTAGAATTAGTCAAGCTGGCCCACCCATTTAATCACCACAGCCTTTCCCACATGAGGATCTGACTTCGTAAAGATCCAGAGATAGAGAAACAGATCCTGGTTTGCAAGATGGAAAGAGAGGGAAGAGAGCTGAGCATTGTGTGACATCCCTCTCCCCTACTCCTGGTGAGAGAATTCATTCCTCCCTGGGCAGGAGAAGAGAAGGCAAAATGCCATACACTTATTGGCATGTAAAAAGGAAATATCATCAGTGAGAAAAAGCATTCCTGCCCCGAGTCATAGTGGTATTGTGGTCATTAGAACATTGTAGTAGGATGAAAAGACTCACATATTTTAACTATCTGTAAATCATTTTCATCATTCACAGAATTACAGAAAAATGCTCTCAAGTCAGTGTATGTAATAGTGTTCAGTTGTGGGAACGAATAAGTTCCCCCAGACTGAGCAGGTAATTTGAGTCTGAAGAACAAGGAAGTCAAGTCCATGAGATCTAATAGTAATTTATTAGGGTATCTTACATATTGGAGTCCTCAGTTCTGGAGCTGGTACACAGGGCAGTTCAGTTGAGGCAGTATGCACAGGTTCTCCAAACTAAAAGGTCTTCTTACCCACTTCTGTGGTCTCTATTTTATCATTTAACTGAAAAATTTATTAAGAACACTGATGTCAATATCTTGGAGATATGCCCCAAGTATCTTTGATCTCCTAAACACATCTTAAGAGTATCTTTTGGAATGAGTGGGTCAAAAGTTCTAGGGACTGGTTTTGATTAAATAATTTAGCATAAAATCCATATCTTCTAGAGATTCATGATGAAATATTTACAAGTGAAATGATAGGATGCCTGGGATTTATCTCAAAATAATCCAGAAACAGGAGAGGTATAATTATAACAAGATTATCCATGATGTTAGTTGTTGAAATTAGAGTATGAGTACAAGTTTCATTATATTATCTGTATTATAATGAAGGCTCTCTTTGAATCTCTACTTCCTAATTTGTAAAATGAGTATGATGAAGTCTACCACATAGGACTGTTATGATGATTCAATTAAAATAGCAAATTCTTGCCCATTACATAACACATAGGAAGTACTTGAAAATTGGTATTTACTACGTATCTATAAATGGAAAAGATGAAGGTATCATATTCTTCCATAAACCTGACCATTTGCTTTCTTGGTATGTATTTTCCCCTCATTGAGTATATTAACTTGGATTTTGTTTTAACAGCTCAGGTGCCTAAAAGGCCAGAGGGGCTTCTCAAGTCAACCCCCTTTTGATGGAATCCACATTGTCAACCACTTAATAGGAGATGATGAATCATTCCATTCCTCTGATGAAGATTTTATAGATAATTCCTTACGGGAAAGTGGCATTGACTTTCCTTTGCACAGAAAGTCTGGCCCAATGTCTTTGGACCCTGCTTTGGCAGATGGTAGTGAAAGCGAAACAGAAGATGGTGCCCTGGAGACCAGAGAGAGTGATCGAGTGGCTCAAAAGGAGCAGCTCCCGAGAAGAGAGTCTTACTCAACCACTGTCTGACCATCACTGTGACTTAGACTCTGGATTTTTTAGGGATCAGTTATCATATGATTAAGGGTTTTTGGAACACACCTGTTTCATATGTACATGTATATATAGATATATATAGATATATATAGATATATATTTTACAATATTATCTGCCTTTTTATCTTTGCCAAATCTTCACTACCAACTTACCATTGCCGTAAAGTAGTATTGAATATGGTTAATGGAAAAAATAAGGATCTAGCAGTATTACTGAATATTAATTCTTCTTGTTTAGAAAATACAGTTATATCTATATGTGGGAACCATTTTAAAGTTCAAAACTATGGAAAAATTGAATTTTTGTCAGACAAAATGTCTTGTGCAATATTTTAAGTTCATTGAACAAATTGTCTCTTTCTGCATATCAGTTTGTTTTCAGAGCAGCTGCCTACAAACATTTGACCAAGACATACTTCTGATTTATCTTGTGTTTTTATGTTTAGGGGAATTTTTTTTTTTTCGGTTAAAGTCACTGCTTTATTAGCGGCCATTGGAAGTTCCTAAACACAAAGGAATTTTTTCCATGTAATTTTATAGGTATAAATTAATGATTATCTGTCTTGAGAGTTCATTTTTGCTCTAATTTCTAAACTTTATGTGCATATGATGCTTCCATGTGTTGCCTGCCCATCTGAAAAAAGTAGGTTAACTACAAATATGTTGGGTTTTTGTACATATTTATACATCTGCATCATGCAGCACTGAACATCATTGTATATGGAGAAATGTACATGTTGTAAAATGATTACCTTCAGCATTCTAACAGAACTTGTGTAAAAAAAAGTTAAAAGAAAATTGAAAGTAAAACTAATATTAATATTCTAACAGCTTTAGTATTTTGCTTATCTTTCAGCACTAGAAGATTCATAACTGACACTTATTCAAACACACTATTGATGAAATCTTTTACTCCATGTATGTGTAGCTAATAAATTCTCATGATTTAAGAGGTTATAGCACAGATTACTTAGTGCTAATGTCCTACTTAATATAACAAGTAACAGGCTGATGTCCAAGACGCACAACAATTATATCTTCAGGTAATCTGTAAACATTATCTTCATGTCCTCTAATTACTAATATATACATAAAGCCATAAGAATTTTTTTTACCAGTTCATTTTTTTAATCATCTAGACTTTTTTTCCTAGACAAATGAATGCCTGTGATTGATAAATTGGAGAAAACACCCAAATTGCACTTAAAACTATAGAACAACAAGAATATGTTGACTGGATATTTTCCACTCTCATTTTCATTAGAAGTCTGTGGGAAGAAAATACCCTTAGGATAAAAAGAAGGTAGATTTCATATATAGGAGGTACAATTTTGTACAATGTTAATGCAGAAAAAAAGTTGATATGATGGAATTGAGTAGAAAGAAAATGTTTTCTAGAGTTAAGACATGTGCAACATGAACTAGGCTTTTTCAGCAAACCCTTTGTAACTATTTTGCTTGAGTAACAAGATTGAAAACATGTCTGTAGTTCTAAGCTAAATTCTAGTGGTTATGTAATTTACCTGTGGTCACAAATTAGTATATAGTGGAGTCAATATTTTAATCCAGATCACTGACATCAAAGCATTTGAAAAGATTTAGCTAATGAATTTCTTAATTTCTTAATTTTATGACAGCTAATATGATTTAAATAAATTTAAAGGTATTCCCTGAATCTATATGTAGGTATATATCTATATATGTATAGATTTGTGAATCAGCTGTTTTAGGGCTTTGAGTATAAATACTCCTACAATTGTCTGGTGCTTTTGGAAAAATCTTTTGAGGTTCATTACTGTTAGCTTCAAGGCTATTGATACCCAAGTAAAATAAATGGATTCATGGTTACATGATTGCTTTACTCCACGCACCCTCCATGTCAAGAAAGCTGAATTTTCTAGACCAGGGATCAGCAACTACATCCCATGAGCCAATTCTAGGTAGCTGCCTGTTTTTACATGACCCCAAAACTTCAGAGTGGTTTTGACATTTTTAAATAGATCAAGGGGAGTAGTCAAAAAATAATGTTGGTATTGCATGAAAATCATACGAAATTCAGATTTGAGTATGTAATAAAGGTTTGTTGGCACTTGCCCACGCTAATCCATTTATGTGCTGTATACAGCTGCCTCTGCTACAATGGTAGGGCTGAATGTTTGTAGCAGAGACCACGTGGCTCACATAGCATAAAATGTCTAGTATCTAGCCCTTTAGAGGAGGTTTGCTAAGCCTCTGAAATTAAGTTTTCTTCTTCAGTCTGTCTCAGCAGATCAAGGCATTCACTTTTGAGTTAATTATTTAGAAACCTAAAGTGTCCTGGTAAAGCTTATACTCAGAACTATTTAAAATGGAAAATATTCCAGCTATTTTATATCATGAAGTCTTTGATGTCAGAAAAATTTGGAAGGTTTTCTCTATCTTTGGAAATGGATAAAGAATTCCAGCTCTGTTCTTTAAAGCATAGGTCATTGATCTTATAATATGCTTCATTGAGTCACTGGGTAAAATTTGATTTTAAAATTAGAACATCTTTGTAGAATTATGTTTGAATTAGAGAATTTTCCAAGTGCTGTTTCTGGTTAGGAATTGAGTGTGAAAGGAATCATGGAAAGTAAGCCTTAATCTGTTACTGATATTCTTATAATTTGGACAGTGAAAAATTAGAAACAGCAATTTTCTCTCTCAAGATATTTGATCCAAATACTCTTTAGACGGGTTTTGAGATCTTCTGGAAAAAGAAGTCATGATGTAGCTTTACATAATTTCTTCCCATTTTATTGATAGATATTAAGCACTTGATGTTTGATTACTAATTGAGACATCAAGTCCCATCTAACTGGCTATTTTGAAAGAAAAAGCAACTTAGTGATTGATGAGCATGATGCAGCTTAATACTCTCCAGATAGTGCCTTTGAAAACAAGATCTGGACCTTTTTAGGTGTTTTATTTCTGAAGTCATAAGAAATTATTTGACTCCTCATTCTTTTATATAATGCACTATAGTTTCAGATTTAATGTAAAGTAAGTATATAAATTATGTTTTGGTAAAACCTTTTCGTGACCAGCTTGGTGTCTAGTACCAGACATCAACAGCTAATATTTCTTGAGATTGCTGATTTACTTTATTAAAACAATGAGCTTTAGCCTGAAAGTTATTGCTGCTCTATCATTAGCAAAACAGTACATTTTAAAATTAATTTTAATTTAATTTCTAAACTAAAATTTCTGGTCAAGTCAAGTGAATGCCATTTATAATACAAGTTTTTAACATCACATCCATTGATCTACCTATCCTTTCTATCCAAGGAAGAGATAATGAAATAATAGTACATTAAATATACTATAGATATGCAAAATTGTAATGTAATTCATTTTACTGTTGGAATTTCTTATTGTAACATTGTATGATAACCTAAATGTTTACTTGTGCCTTTGCTTTAAACAATTAAAGTTTTCCATTTTATAAGAATTTGTTTCCTTAAACTCATTCAACTTAAAAGGAAAGAGGCATCAGAATACTATTTTAAAAAACACTTAGCCTAGGTTTATACTCCATCATTTCAAGGGTGATATCCACCTGTTCCACCCATGTGTAATTAGTATAATTAGTGCCAAAAAGAGAGCCTGGCACATATTTTTCAATTTCATGAAAGATCAGATATCTACATTTGTTACTTGCTTTAGAGTCATCCTGATTGTTTAAAGCTAGTAATGGCAATATTTTCATGTCACTTTGTATTGTAGATACAATTTAGCAATTCAGTAAATATTCAAATATGTAATTTGAATATGCAGATAGAAGCTACTGTAAAAAGTTATGCCTTCTGCATCTTTATCGCAATGGCAATATAATTACATTCAGAAGCAGTAATTCACCGCTTTATTTCCAAAAAGACTTCAAGGTACATGAGATAAGACAAAATAGTTAAAATCCAGGCTTTTTCCACCACGGCACTGCTGATATGTGAGGCTCATTTGTTCCGGAGCTTGTCCTTCACATTTTAGGTGTTTTAACCTGCATCCTGAGCCTCTACCCCCTAAATGCCAGAGGCACCCCCTCCTTCAGTTGTGACAAACGAGGATGTCTCCAGTCATTGCCAGATGTCCCCAGTAGAAAGGACTGAGAATGAAAATCACCCTGGTTGAGAATCTCTGCTATAAATTTAGAAGTTCAAAAACAAAGGGCCATTAGAATCAAAACTAAAAATATAGACATCTTTTGAAGCTGGATAGCAAATTCGACTCTGTTTCTAGTAGTAAGAAAAGTTAAAACCTGAACTACAACGAGATGCCACTTTACACTTAGTAGAATAGCTGTTATTTTAAAAACAATGAGAAAAGAGCAAGTGTTGACAAAGATAAGGGAACACGAACCCATGTGCATTGTTGCTGAGGATGTAAGATGATACAATGTGGGAAAATTTCGACAGTTCCTCAAACAAGTTAAACAGAATTACCATGTGATCCAGCAATTTCCACTCAAAGCAAGTCAGATACTCAAAACACCAATGTTCATAATTGTGTTATTCACAAGTCAAAATGTGAAAATAACATACAGAGAATGTTCATGAACAGATGAATGGGCAAATGAGACAATATTATTCAACTATAAAAAAGGAATGAAATTCCAGTACGTGATACAATGTGAAGGAACCTTGAAAACATGAGAAGTGAAATAAGCCAGATGCATATGTTTCCATTACAATGAAGTACTTGGAATAGCAAATTCACAGAGACAGAAATAGGGTAGGATTACCAGGGAACAGAGGTTTGGAGAAAAGGAGAGCTATTGTTTAGTGGATGCAGTTTCTAGTTGGAATGATGAAAAAATTCTGGAAATAGTCATGATGGTTGCACAACACTGAATGTACCTAATACCACTTAATTGTACTCTTAAAAGGCAGTAAAAGTGGTAAAAAAAAAAAAAAAAAAAAACATATATATATAGTAATTAGGCATGTTAAGAACTTAGAGTCAGCGTATAAATTAAATGTATATATATATAGTAATTAGGCATGTTAAGAACTTAGAGTCAGCATATAAATTAAATGTTCAAATAAAGATATCTATAGGAGGGGGTGGGGACTAAAACCAAAGGAGTGGTAAAATTGACAGTGCCCATGAAATAAAAACAGTTTGTTAGGCATAAACTTCTGTCACCAGACTGGGACTCAACTTTATGTTGGTGAAATCTGCACCAATTACAGAAAGAACTGTAGGGCCTCCCTGCTGGTCTCTGAACACCCACCCACAGCCTTGCCTTCCTGGAATGGCCTGTCACACCCCAAACAGGCTAGCTCCCTGCCTCCTCCTGGTCTCCACTTAAGTATTATTGCCTTTTTGGACCCTTCCTTTTTTTTTTTTTTTTTTTTTTTTTTTTTTGAGGAAAAATACTGGCAGGAATGAAGGCAAATCGGTAGGCAGGCAGGAAGAAAGAGGAGGAAGAGCATTTTATTCATTTTTGTTTTAGTCATTCACACTGGTTGTTTCTGCCCAGCCCCACCACCAGCACTCAAACCCAGGGTTATGTGGCCTGTGCTCCTTCAGAGGCGACTGACTCAACTGCTGCTGCACTAGGGCACACCTGAACCCTTCCTTTTAAAAAGTCCTTCTCAGCTTCATTTTTCTCCATAACAGTGATGACTATATGACATTGTATGTATTTTACATCTTCATTTGTTTTTATTTGTCTACCTCCACTAGGACGCAAGCTTTATGATTTTGGTCTCTATCCCCAGTATTCAGAATAGTGCCTTGGATCACCATAAATACTTGTTGAATGAATACATTACTATACCTCACTTTATTCACTGTTAAAACGGGGTTCATAGCATCAGTAAAACACAGATGTCAGTTGAAAACCCAGACTCCCTCGCAGCTGACCTAGCTTTGCAGTCCTGTGATGACTGAGTATTGCTTTGGCACAAGGCATCAAACGGACCAACTCCTGTCCTCACAAATGCAGTGGGAGATACAAAGAAAGGTACAGATACAGGCCATGAGAATTCAGAGATTATGTCCAGCTTCCAGGAAGGGCCTCTTGTACCTGTTTCCCCTCCCAGAACCAGGCCTGGGCCCATGATCCCGGCCACGGCTGCTCTGAATGCCTCAACTTCCCCTGTCAGTGACCGGCTCTGCCTTAGAGGTGCTAATTGTCTCCTAACTGGGTGAAGGGTTCCATCTCTCCTGCGTGCTCTATTTTACCAAAAATGTCTAGAAATGAAGCCTCTTAAATCAGTGTGTGAGATTTCAGGCCTAGTAAACGTTTTTAATGCCTCCTGCGTTGTCTCTCAGAAGGTAGTGCTACTGCGTCCACGGGAAGGTCAATCACTTCTCGTCCGCCAGGACTGACCACTTTCGTCCGCCAGGACTGACCACTGGAGACTGCCAGGTCCTCTCTGAGGCTGTTCGGTAGTGGGAAAGAGAGCAGGGCCAGGTGGAAAGAAACTGCTTGACTTTAAATATGTTGTTTCTCTGATTTTTTTAAAAAGGAAATGCATGCTGTACACATGAGAGACTCCAAGGCTGAGAGATGCTGTGGCAGTTGATATGCACCTGGAGCTCCCAGCTGTCCCCTGCCTTGCGTCCGGGGGCGGGTCGGGCGGCAGCGCACATTCGCAGCGGACCCAAGAGGGCACCCAGTCAAGTCACCGAGTGTCGAACTTTCTCTCCTCCTGACAAAGGAGCTCTTTTTCCTCTCCAGGCAGAATCCTTCCTGATCTCTAGGGTCACTTCTGCCCACCACACCCCACCCTAGGACTGGACTAGGTTCGCCTCCTTGATATTTGCTGTTCTTTACCTTCAAGGCCCAGTGATATGTGGGAGCTGCCTAACCCCGGCCAGGCTGATTCCTCCCCATGGGTGGAAGAGAGAACATCTATTCCCCACTGCCCTGCGTTTGTCACCTTTTTTGTATGTCTCAAGATCCAGTTTGTGCCCTTCACTGGAGCACAGGATTGGAGGAACCACACTGCATTCACAAAGTTTTTAAACCTTTAGTACATGAATCAGTGTTCTTCTCTGCAGCCTCCTTGCTTTACCAGATAAGCTCAGTCAGGCTGAGGCTGCTCAGTCCGAAGGAGTCTGAGTCACATCCCTCTCCCTCACCTCCTCATCTCAGCCAGTCACGCTTTTACCAGAGCCGCAAAAGCAAACTGTCAGGCAAAGAGGTGGAAAACCTGAGGAAAGCATGACATTAAGCGTGCATTTATAAATATAAATATCATACATTTCTCCCTAGTAGGTCTTAGTCAACTCAAAGGCTAAGCCCAGGTTCAGCTCTACACTTTTCTGGCCTCTCAACTGTGCTTTCCAGAGGGATGTTTCTAGCAGGCAGCTCCCAGGCCAGTGCTGGGATTTGAGTAATCACAGGTCCAAGTCGGGTATGTGGGAAGGTATGTTGTTTGGTCTGGCTCACAGCCCTTGACACTGTCGCTATTTTAAACAGATCCCACAGCCTTTCATTTGCTTCAGTAATTTCCCTAAAATAGAATTGTTTGTTTGTGGGTCAAAATTGGAGAAACTTCTTGTCTATCACCAAACTGCTGTTTGGTGAGATTGGAGACAATGCATAGACTACAGCCCAAAAGGCCTTGGCACACAGTAAATGATCAATCAATGTCAACTGCAAAAGAGATTGTGCATCACCTCTCTGAATCCCCAGAACCAGTACAGCCACTCAGTAAGTAGTCCTTGATTTGAATGCTCTTCTCCTGCCTTGATTTCTCATCTGCACTTTACTCCTATATCCCCACTGTCTGCATGGGATTTCCATCTATGTATAGTTTTGAAGTGATGACCAACAGTCTTGATTTCCTAATTTCTGCCAGTCACGGTAATTATACTGGTACTTGTTACGATTGTTTGTTAACACAAACCTGGATATCTCAGTGGTTTACATAATTTCTCACTCATGCTTAAGTTCATTGAAAGTTGGCCAATGATCTGCTCTACCTTGTTTTTACTCCAGGACCTGGGCTGATGAAGCCACTTCTGTTTTGAACATTGCTGATTGGTAGGCAGAGAGAAAAGGGTTATGGTAAGTGACATGCTAACTCCCAGTGCTTCTGACAGAAATGATATACATCCCTTCAGTCACATTACATTAGCTAAGGCAAGTCTCATGACTATGACTCCCCCAGAGAGAGGCAGTGAATATCTGGCAACAGTGCTTACTTTGTACCCACGACTGCTCAGGTACATTTTTTTTAAAAAGGAAAAGGACAGGCAGGAATGAAGATGAACCAACAGACAGAAAGAGAGAGGAAGAGGAGGAAGAAGCATCTTCTATTTTTATTTAGTTGTTCACACTGGTTGTTTCCCCCCAGACCCAGAACTCAAACTCAAGGCTATATGGTTTGCTCCTTCGGAGGTGACTGATCTACCCACTGTTCCACCAGAGCACTCCCCTAAGTACATTTTTAAAACAACAGCTTTATTTTGATAAAACCACACAGAATAAAATTAAGCCCTTAAAGTGGACAATTACGTGATTTTTTAATACATGCAGCCTTGTGCAAACATCACCGCTAGTGATAATGGTTTACACTAATTTCAGAATCTGCTCATCAATTGCAGAATATTTTCATCCCCACCCCCCGCCCCAAAAGAAAGCCCATACTTGTTAATAGTCACTCTATTCTCTGGGCGCCACAACCCCTAGTAACTACTAATTTACTTTCTGTTTATATGGCTTTGCCAATCCGGACCTATAAATGGAATTGTACACAATGTGTGACCTTTTGTGTGTTTCACTTAGCATGTTTATGAGACTCATTGATGTTGTAACATGTGTTAGTCCTTCATTACTTCTTTTTCTGAATAATATTCCAATGTATGGATATGACACATTGTGTTTATCCATTCATCAGTTGATAAACATTTGCATTGTTACTAGTTCCTTGCTATCATGAACAATGATGCTATGAATATGAATATACATATTTGTGTATGGACATAGGTTTTCAGTTCTCTTGAGTAAATAATTTAGGAGTCCAATTTCTGAGTCATATGATAACTATGTATAAACACACTGAGGAAATACCAAAGCGTTCATTGTCTACAGTTTTTTACAATCCCACTAAGTTGTGAGTTTCCCCATTTCCCAACATCCTTGTCAACACTTATTGTCTATCCTTTTATTTTAGGCATCCTAGAGAGTCTGAAGTGATGTGTCATTGTGGCTTTGATTTTATTTTTCTAATACTTCAAAATAGTCACGTGGAAGAAAGCAGAGTAGGTGGGGAAGTAAGTTCAGTCACAGATTCACTGTTAATACTGGGTGATGGGTGCATGAATCACATTATACTATTCTCTTCATATATGTTTGACATTTTCCACAAAAACAATAAAAACTCCTTTGGAATTAATTTGAAGGAGCTGCTGAGTCAAGCCATTAGATATGACGATATGAACACAGCAGTGAGGCAAGCTGCTGGCCTGGCATCACAATGTGAGCTGACTCACTTTGTCTAATTCTACAAACCATAGTCAATCGCCTGAATTTTCCTAACTCCCAAACCAATTTCTTTTTTTTTCTCCCAAAGTAATACTTATCATTTCTTTTGCTCTCCATGCTAAATTCCATTTAGGCTACTGGAATTACATCTCAGTCTGTATTTCACACCCCACCCACCACCAGAGTTCCAGTGTCCCTTACCACCACCGTTTCCCCTCATCCCCCCTCCTCCCATAACCAGTCCTGAGTCCTGTCATTTTTGTTGGAATTTGTATGTTCATTTGTTTCATTTCATGATACTCCACATATGAGTAAAACCATCCTGTATTTCCTTTTTATTCCTGAATTATTTTGCTTAACATGATCCCCTCCAGTTTCATTCAGATTGTAGCAAAGGGCACAATTTCATCTTTTTTTAACAGTGGCATAGAATTTCACTGAGTAATAGACTACAGCTTCTTTATCCAGTCATCTGTTGACTGGCATTTAGGTTGTTTCTGTGTTTTAACTATGGTGAGTTGCCCTGCTATGAACATAGGGGTGCAGGTGTTTTTCCTGATTAGAGATTTTGTGTCCTCTGGACATATACCTAGGAGTGGGGTTGCTGGATCAAATGGTAAATCCATCTTTATTCATCTGAGGAATCCACCATGCTGTTTCCAAAGAGGGTGCACCAATTTACATTCCCACCAACAGTGTAGAAGGGCTCCCTTTTCTCCACGTCCCTCCAACACAGCTATTTCCGGTCTTTTCGATATAGGCCATTCTCACTGGTGTGCGATCGTATCTCATTATAGTTTTTATTTGCATTTCTCTGATGATGGGTGATGTAGAGCATTTTTTCAGGTGTCAAGCCAATTTCTAACAAGAGCTTGGAAATTTAAGCAACTGATTAAAAATACAAATCCAATAAAACACCTAAGACACTGGAAATATTCTATGTCTTGAATTAGGCGTGTAGGTATGTAAAAATTAGCCAAAAATTGTTATTTGTGCACTCTTACTATATGTATATATATATATATATATATATATATAAATTATACATCAATAAAAGTTTATAAAAGAGAATAAAGCATTCAAAGTTTATTTCTAGAACTGTTGAAGACTTGTTTTAAAATCTAATCTCTGAGCCTCATAAATAAGAAGCAAGTTGATTTATTCCCTTTACAGCATAATTATGCCTGGCAAAAGAATAGCATTTAACTTATCTTTCAAAAAGTCAGGCTGGGCACACCCTGGTTGTTTAGCAGTTAAGTCCATTGCCTCTAACAGCCAGAAGCCACATGTATTCTGAGGACCTGGGCTTGCATCTTGGGGCATCTTGGGGCTAGGTGGTAAAAAGTATAATGAACAGCTAAATAAAAGAACTGTTTCTTCCTCCTCTCTCTTCCTGCCTGCCTGTCTACTCACCTCCATTCCTACCCGTACCTTTCCTTTAAAAAAAAGCCAGCCTGAATAAAGTACAGTCTAGTTTGTTTGCTTATTACAGTGGGGCTGCATTACTAGCCAGAGGGTTAAGTGTCTGAGCTTGAATGTCGCATCTCCTTAGGTTTGACTCCCATTAAATAATGGGTTACCTCTGTGGGCCTTCATTTCTCACTCATAAAACAGAAATGATGATAGCACTGCCATATCATAGAGGTATTGTATTCAGTGAGATAACATGAGAAAAAAACTTGGCACAAATCTCATAATCAACAACCAATAAAAATTAGTTATAGGCTTGACTGGTAAGTTTCAAACCTGGATTTTTCAGGCTAATATTGTACATGAAGAACAAGCAGACTTAGGACATGATACCAACAGCATACTTGTTATTGCTTTGAAATTTCTCAATCTTTAGGTCTGTTGACAGGAATTGGTTATGGGGCCAACTGTACAAGATTCTGTCTGTCCTGCTGCCTCTGCTAATGCTTATATTACACCGTAAAGAACCTAAGCAATACAACAGCTTTAATAGATAAGATGATTCCATTTTTTTGTTTTAAAAAAAAAGGCAAACACCTGTTCAATATGCAGATATAATTATTACTTTTGAAGGCTCTTAAAATATTTTTATTGAAATAACATTGGTTAACAACTATATGTAGGTTTCAGGAGTACAGCATTATAGTTTGATATCGGTGTATGCTACATTATGATCTCTACCAAAAGTCTAAATGCCATCCACCACCAAACAATGCACCCCAGTACCTGCTCTACCCACCTCCTATCCTCCTTTCCCTATGGCAACCACCACTCTGTTGTCAGAATGTAAGGGTTTGTTTTTGTTTCGTTTTGTTCTTTTGCTTTGCTTCTTTATACTCCACATGAGTGGAAAAATACAGTATTTACCTTTCTCCTCTTCACTTAACATAATCCCTTCAAGGCCCGTCCTTGTCACAAATGGTAAGATTTCATCTTTTTTACAGCTGAGTAGTATTCCATTGCATGTATAGCACGTTCTCTCCATCTGCAACTCTGTCTACGGACTCTAGTTTCCATATCTTGACTTTTGTAGATAGTGCTGTGGTGAACAAGGGGAGCATATATCCTTTTGAGTTAGTGTTTTTATATTCTTTGGGTAGATAATCAGAAGTGGAATAGT
Source organism: Solenodon paradoxus (assembly GCA_004363575.1). Taxonomy (NCBI): domain Eukaryota; kingdom Metazoa; phylum Chordata; class Mammalia; order Eulipotyphla; family Solenodontidae; genus Solenodon; species Solenodon paradoxus. The sequence continues at coordinate 354,047 of RJWH01000174.1, read as the reverse complement.
TATGGTAGTTCTATTCTTAATTTTTTTGCGAAATCTCCATACTGTCTTCCATAATGTTGCCCCAAATACTTCCTGCTAACAGTATACAAATGTTGATTCCTGTTATGCTGAACTCAGAACACTTCCAACTAAACGCTCTTGACTAATCACTGCCAGGAAGGTAGGACATTTACGAATAAATTTAAATTTATTATGTATTTGGTAGATTTTTTTTCCCTTTAATTGTTTTAAAATGTTACAACTATGTTATAAAAGTTACTTTTTTTAATTACCTCTGCCTACATCACAAATACTTTATCCTGAAGGGTATGGCAGGAAGTAGTACTACTCAAAGTTAGGACTTCTGGGGGTGCTTGATTAGGATTTTATTTGGTGTTAATAATTTTAAAAAATTTTATGTTAAGGTTTAATTGGGTTGAGTCTATATGGAATTACTGTTTGTTCATTGTACTATGTTTTAAATTTCAGTATTAAAACTGTTGTTGGGAAAATATTATTTTGGCCATGTTTTATGGATATGACCTTTTAGGATCTCATTTGTGTGCTATGCAGACTCAAAACAATTTCCTCAGGAGAAGTTCACACATGACTTTGGTTATACCTTGTAAGTGAGAGAAGCCTTGTATATAGCCAGCTTATGGACCTCAGCTTTCCTAACAGGTGATACTCCATCCTTGATTTGTCCATTAAAGCATATGCGTCTGACTTTAGACAACTTAGAACTGCTGCATTCCATAATTTCCCTGGGAATATAATCTTGTCCTGTCATCCAAATATTTATTAAAAACTCTGTTGGGAAAAGCAATTTTCATGAAGGATTATTTTAAATATACATCAGTTTATGCACTTTTAAAATCTAGTCCAGACCATATCCATGGATTAAATCAAATCAGCAGAATTTACTAGACAATGTCATAGTTTCCCAAAGTATAATTTTTACCAAATTGTACTTTTAGAGGAGATCAACGCTATAGATTAATATTATGAGAAACAGTAACTTTTGTTTCATCATTTTAAAGTTTTATGAAAACACTGTTCATTTCTATTGTGTAATAGCCACTTTTTAGGATCCCAGAGAGAACTATATCTGATAATCTGTTCTTGGTGCCAAGAATAGTAGTACTAACAGTTAATTGCAACTTTGTGATATGAAAAGAATGAATGAATGCAAAAGAAAGGGAAGGAAGAAGGAAAGATAGAAAAATATGGAAGGGAAAGAGAGGGAAGGGGAGGGAGGGAGAAAGGAAGGAAGAAAGGAAGGGAGGGGAGACGGGTGGAGGGAAGGGGAGGAAGTGTTGGGTCTGCTGCAGAAATTAGTCAGGGTTCTCCAGAGAAAGAGTCAAGAATAGATATATAGATATCGCTATAGATAAGAGGAGATTTATTATGGGAATTTACTCGTACTGTTATGAAGGCCAAGATGTACCAGAAGGGCGAAGAGGGAGTGAGAGAGGTGGTAAAGAGGAGTGAGTGAGAGAGAATTCCCCTTTCCTCCACCTTTTTGTTCAGTTGGGGCCCTCAATAGATTGAAAGATGGCAATCCATATTGGTGAAGGCACATCTTTACTCAGTTTCAAATGTTAATCTCTTCAGGAAACACCCTCATAGACACTCAGAAATAATCTTTTACCAGTTATTTGGGCATCCTGTAGCCCAGTCAAGTTGATACATAAAATTAATCATCACATCGGTCAAAATGAAAGTCACCATATGCCAGGTGATTGTCTCAGAGGAGGGAACTAGTCTCCTCCACATTTTATTCTTTATTCATCTTCCCTGCTATATTCACTTTTTGATGGGTTGAAGGAGAGCAGAGATCCTTTCCCATATCCATCTCTGTACCGCACATCTGGAACGATGCATGACACTCAATCAGTGTCCAGTAAATTTTTGTTGAATTTAATTGAGTCTACAAATCCCATCTTCCTTTGGGACCTCTGTGCCTGTATTGAGCCTTTCACTCCTTCAGGCCTCAGTGGCCGTTTTTAAACTCAGCCTCCACACTTTTAGTATTTTGAGGCAGGATTCATTCTGTGCTATTCCTTGTGTTTCCTTCTGCTAGTGAGCAGAGATGGTGAACAAGCATTTGCACACAGTCTTGCTCATTCGCTTATATATTGGATAAGAATTGGAGATTGGATAGGGGTGTGTGTGTGTGTGTGTGTGTGTGTGTGTGTGTGTGTGTGTGTTATGAATGTGTTTTAATTAAAACCCAAAGTTCCTGGTCGCCTCTACTGCTAAATTGGTTCTTAACCTGAAACAGGAACAGTTAAGAATATTTTAAGAAAAGGCAATGATGCTTTGGCACTTTACCAACCTCAGCTCCGATTAACCACTCAGTATGATGGGGACACAGACAGTGAAAGCCGGAAGCAATCTGGGAAAGCCCAGAAACAAAGGCTTCTGTGGCGAATGAGACCTGTAAGTCAACAAAACGATGGTGATTGGTCTGATTAAGGATGTCACAAATGCAGATTAAAATGCTTTCTGCCAAGTCCTGGATGCTGCTCAGAGTGTGCAGGCTACTGTCCTCATATTGGGATGACTCTACATCCTGGAGCCCACCCAGCGTCTATAACCAGGCTGGCCTAGGTTTGAATCTGGGCTCTGTCCTTCTTTGTGTGATCTGGGGAAGGCAATTTCCTCCAAGTCTGTTTCCACAGCCTCTTTTGGGGAATGGTTAGCGGTAAGGTATAAAGAGAACTCAAAGAATACCTGGCATGTAGTGATAATAACTAACACGTCGTAAATACCTCATCTGTGCTTCGTATCATTGAATCTGTACAATGCAACAACTTCTGAGGTAGGTGTGAGTGCTGTAACCAGGCGTGCAGACACAGAAGCTGAGGTAAAGTGAAATTAAGGAAATTGTCGATGGATAATAATAGCAGAGGCAGAATTTCCAAACTATGGAAATCTAGTTCAGAGTCCATGCCTTAACTACATTTTATTGCCCCTCTGTTACTGGGGTATTTATAATTTTTCTTGTTAGGGGTGTAATTATTACATTTATTTGGAAAAATAATTTGTCAATATGTGCTCATAAACATTAAAAGATTTTTACCATTTGGTATAATCATTCCATTTCTAACAATCCTAAAAAAGTACATAAAAGTAAAAACTCAAATGCAGTTTAAAAAGAAATTACAGCATCATTTATAGAAAAGAAAAAGAGGAGCCAACTGTCTAGTAAAAGGTGAATAAAATAATCATAAGACTTAGTCTAAGTGAAAAACTAGACATATGATCATAGTTTTCAAAATATACATCTAGACTCTGTTGTTAAGGTAAAAACATTCCAAAATATTACAAGTAGTTATGCTAAGGTGGTGGGATATAAAAATGTGTTTTAATATTTCTTTCATCTATTTTATAAATGTCCTATCAGACAACTATGCTACTTTCAGCGACCTGTCATTTAATGTTGTTCTCTGGGTTTGTAATGAGCAGCATGTCAGGTACCCTGCACTACTGGGGTAGCTGGTTAGAAACTTGCAACAGGAGATGAGGGAATGTATTCTCTCCTTTACCAATAGCACTGGCTTCATTTCCCCCATTCTCATCACCTCCCAAACTTATAATAGGCACAAGGCTGTTGGCGGAAAGCTTTTCTCCCAGTGTTGGCTGTGGAAGGAGCAGTGTGATTTGTTGGGAAAAGACAACATTTGGGATCAACAGGTTTGGTTTAGTTAAAAAGAAAAAAAACAAAAAACTACCAGTTTTCAGAATCTGGGCCTCTTCAACTACCTTTTGCAGGAAACAGAAATGACTACAATGCCTGCTTCAGAGAACTCCCATCCTTTCCTTCTCCTCAAGGTCAGGACAGCTACAGAGCTAAAACACCTAGCTGGGGTATATCTGCTCACCACTGGTTAACATTGTCCATCTCTGAGTAATTTGCCTCTCAGGAAAAGCCTGGGGGCGTGTTGCTTTGGTCTGGGCCTCCCACCCTTCTAGCCTAAAGTTTCCTATCTAGGGAAACTCGTTTCCTCTAGGTATGGGGTCAGACCTTCCCTCCAAAGGAACTGTTTTGTGAGTAATGTTTACAAGTTATAATACATAGGCTAGACTCCTTTAAAGTGAAGATTTCATCTGGGGTAGGGTAAAGAGATCACCAAACATCCTGCAGGAAATGATGAAAAACTCAAAAGAAAAATAATTTTACCTTTTCCCTCTCATTACATTTTCCATTCACCAAGTAAAATCTATCTACTCCTTTTTTTTTCCATAAAAGTTCACACAGGGTATGTTTCTATGAAGAGTCATCTCATGCAGCCCACACAGAAGATGACACTTTATTCAGTCAATCTGTTCTTAGGAACAATGTAAAAATATATCTGTGGTGAGGTTAACAATTTTCTTACTTGAACTCTGGCAAATTTAAAAAAAAAAAGCTATCAGCCTCCTCCCTCTTTAGATGTTAGAAATCCTTCATGTAAAAGTTTAAATTTTATAGTAATAGAGTATATTTTATAATGTGACCAAATTTAAATATGTCTATAAAAGAAAATAGTGTTTTTCTTCATGTTTGAAAATTCTATTAATTTGAGATTGGGTCTTATTCATAGTGTAAGTTTTATATTAATTTGTTTATCTCCAGATTTTTCCTTTACCTCATTTTCCAATGTTTGCATATATTGATTTAAGATAAAAAAAAGCATTACTCATTTTTCATAAATGGTGACACCATCAAATCTTTTTCTGACTTATGGTGATATTTGAATTTTATTTTGATGTTTGCTACTTGTAAGAGTAGAAGGGAGATAATATCATCTCATATTTTAGTTAAGGCATCACACGGTATCACTCTACCTTTATTTTCCTTGAATTCACACAATTTCAAAAGAAAAAAAAATACATATTTAACATTTCTCTGTCTGACTATACCAACCAACCAAGCAGATGAATAAAAAATAAAATAGTTTGTTAATGCCATGAAGACAAAACTATTGCAATATGACAGGGTGTATCTACTGTCTAACAAATACTTCTTGTGCATAAAATAGCCATTTTTATGATCTTTAATCAAGGTCTAACTTTTCCATAATTCATTTTTTCTTTTTAAAGAGAGGAAGAAAGAAGAGGAGGAAGCATTTTTACAGAAGGAAGGAAAAGAGGAGGAAGAACTTTTACTTATTTAATTATTTTGGTTGCTGTCCCCACACCTCATTACAAATCCGGTCCTTGTTACATGGTCCACACCCCAGCTGCCAGTTTAGCACCTGAACCACCAGGGCAAACCTCCAGCTGATTTTTATAATCTTTTTTTCTGTTTGTTAAATGATATGAACTCTTTTAACTTACGCATTATACAAACATGCTATTGAAAACAATTTTTCTGGTATGAATCAAGGGCCATAAAAACATTCAATGTTGGATCTATAAATTCCACCCCACAATAGAGTGTCAAGAAACAATTTAAAATGTGAGCAAAACTATAGAAAACCTTTCATTCTATTATTTTAAATAGTAAAAATTGAAAACTAGCTACTAAAGAGTGATTGAGTAAATGACAGTAATGTAGTTGATGGAATCCTTTTTGTGGGAATTGAGAATGATAAAAGAATATTAAAGTAAAGAAGATAATTGTCATGATTTTTATTTAAATTTTATGGTACACATTTTTTCAAGTAAAGAATTTGAAAAATAAAAAGAAGAAATATATCAGTAAAAAAGCAGAATATACTTGTAGCTATGATTACATTTTTTGTTTTTTCTAAAGAAGCAGAGGAAAAGTTGTTTTACAGAGGTTTCTTTATTAAATTTATTTACTATAGTTTATAATAAAATGTATTTATTAAATGAATACTTGTTTTCTTGTTCATTTAAAGGATAGGTACAGACAGGAATGGAGGAGGAGAACAGAGGCAGGTGGTCAGGGAGACAGAGGAGGAAGAAGCACTTTATTCATTTTATTTAGCTGATCATCCTGGTTGCCCCTTCCCAGGGAAACCTGGATCCTTGAGACAGATGTGGACTCCACCCAGGGGGCTTAACCACTAAGTCACCAGGGTGCAGTAACACCACTTTCTTGTAGACAAAATATCTTGTCTAGCTTACAGAGAAACCTCATATCCAGAATCATCCTGTGAGTTTTCTTTTTCTGTGTTTATTAAACACTAATTTTACTTTCGGTGTATCTCCCACAGCTACTCTGCAGCCAATAGCTCATGATATTTGCCACCTAGGAGGTATTTCCTGTTTTAAAAATGGGTAAATTAAGTCCTGAAACAAGTTAGTTATTCATATAACTTCCCCCAAATAAATCTGTACACTATCTAAAAATGAAAATAGATGCTTAATTCATTTTTCCCTGACCTTTGATTAAAAATCCAATCAAAGTCTCTACAAATTGCTTTGATGAAGTTTACTTATTTGAAGTTGAATCAATTGAAGTGGGACATGAAACAAGAAGATTGAATCTAGGAGACCCTCACTAGGAGTATTCTCCCATCCTTCTCACCCAGAGGAACCTCTGAAGAGTGGACATCAAAGGACTGTACCATGATCACCATAGGTATTCTGACTTTAAAAGTGAGCTCAGGCTGGTGGAGTTCAGCTAACTTGCCCAAGATTACTAGGCTAGTAACTGACAGACCACAGATCAATTCCCACAAATGACTGTATACGAGAAGCCTGAACTCTTTCCCCTCCTGTAGCATCCATCACTGTGAGGATCAAATGAAGCAAACATTTCAGAAATGTATGCTATAGATGGGGACTTGGGCCCTCGCTAGGGTTTCAGGATCACCCACTCTTCCTATGCCTCCCCTAAATAGAACAGAGATGGCAACTCTAAAGCTGAAGAAAAAAATAAACGAGACTGGAAATACCAAGTTACAATTTTCTTTTTTAAATGTCTCAAATCTTTTGTCATAGGGAAATTCTGTTCTATACAACACTGCTTGAAATAAGTGCGCCATTGGCTAGCATTTGGACATGTCTGCAATATGAAGGGGGGTTTTGGGGCATCTACAGATGCATTATCATTTTTTAATAACGTAAATTAATGACAAAATTAATAAATTTAAAATTCTTTGTTTTGAAAAACTGATACTTAGAGAATATTATGCCCTAAGTGTACATTTGCTTATCATTACATATATTTTAGTTGCTAAGGAATATTTAGAAGAGGAATTCTTGTTAGCTTCTGAAGAGGTGCACTTTGGGAATGAGATGTGGTTTGATGAAGTGGGAAGTCAGGTTCATTGAATCATTTCCAGTCTGGATCTTTGCTGCTCCTTGGCAAGTTTCTTAACCTCGCTGGGTGCCCCTTCTTGACCTTTTTTGACCTTTCTCTTCTACTCTCCCTAAGTGTGGGAGTCACATTCCAACACTATGCACCTGGGAAATTACATGATTTGGTTAGTTAAATAGGTTTGAATTATTTGTTTAATGGATTTGAAGTGGTAATACATCCATATCATTCAAAATGTAAGAGATAATAAATGGGGATTCAATTCACTGCCATCTCCCTTCCACCTGCTTCTCTCTGGGCATCACTGTCTTTGTCCCCAGTTTTATTTTGCAAACTCAGAGGCTATAAAGAGCAAACAAAGCAGATGACTAGATTTAACCTGATTGAAAAGGATTTATTCTAAGGTGCTACTACACAAGGTATCTGGCCCCTTCAGAGCCTCCCCCTTGTTTTCTGAGACTTCAAACAGCAATGCTTCACTAAACTGCTAGTCACAGAGCCTTTTCAAGAAACTTTGACTTTGAACTTATTAAGGTGCAAAGGAAATGGTTTTGGCCATTTCTCTAGAACTTGGGTGATAATAAATTTCCTCTTGTTCCATTTGTCATTTTCTTTAAAAAATTTGCCTTTTTCTGCTGTGTCATAGGATAGAAGGAAAAAGGGAAAGATTCATTTTGGGCTGCTTTGTGTCCTTAGGCCACGACAACACACACAAGAAATAAACAGTTAAAACAACTTTAATTTCCATTAAGCTAATTCAATATTTTCAACCTTCTGATTAAGATTGTTTATCTCTACATTTGTTTATAAAGGGAGTGTGTTAAGCAAAAAATAAAATAAAATGAAATGAAACAATAGAGTAAGGACTCTAGGTACACAAGACGTGTCTAGTCCAGTGCCTGGCATACATTGGTGTGCAGCCATCACTGCATAAAATGCCTAATTTTTTAAAGCACGCTTGAAGCACTGCCACGATAACCAAATATTTCCCGCAAATCCTTAGAATTACAATGCAACTTTAAAATTAATTTAAAAATATTCTCTAGGGAAAGGGCTTTAAGGACTTTCCCTACCTGACAAATGCGGATTAATCCAAAGTATGGTATGCTGTTTTGCATGAACTTCCTTCTCCCGGTAATTGACATTGGAGACTTATTTTGCATAGTGATCAACATCTAACTCGATTTATTTAGCAAAGCAACGGAGTTACAAAGATAACCACCAGTCAGGAAAGGATTTAGTCTTTGAAGATACACAACAGATGACACTATGGATAGTGGCATAGTCTGGTTGGAGGTTGCTGCTTTTGTATATGGACGCGGTTTGAATTTTTTCCAGTTCTATCAAAAGAATTGTTAATCGATGTCATTCATTCATTTATTCGGTCCATAAACATTTGGTAAGAGTCTACCAGAGACAGAACGGTGAAGATCTAGGTCCTACCCTTATGAACACGCAATCCGAGCGAAGATTCATTTTTCAATAATCATTAGGGTAGTTCTTTTACGGCGCTTTACTGTTTCCCTCAGGACCAGGTGCCTGGGTATGACCATTAGGCAGGCAGTGGTGCCGCTGTCCCCGGCATGCCACGGTCGGGCGGGGCCCGCCTGGCAGCCGCGGTCCCTGCCCCCGCGCGCTTCCTCCCGCACGGCCTTTAATTTCGCAGCTCTGACCACCGGAAATTAGCCGCGGGCTGAGCGGACTCGACCCCGCGCGGATGAGCAAGGCGTAGAGAGGCCGCGCCCTCCAACCCAGTCCGGCGCCCGCGGGACGCGCCGCCAGCGCCTTCTTCGCCGGGGGCTCGGCTCTCGCCCACCTCTTCCAAATTTAACCATTACCTAAATCCGAAGGGAAATGAGCAAACCTCTCGGATTGGGTGTCAAGGTATTTTCAGCCTAGTTGGGCGTATGTATCCCGAAGTGTTTCCACAACAAGCTATTTCGGGGCTGCGGGGCAGGTTTCGCTCTGCGGACGCCGAGGCCACTTTCCCGGCTCCAGCCGGGCTGCACCGCGGGCTGGTGATTCATGGCCTTGAACCGGGGGCGGCGCAGCCCTAACAGGCGGCAGGGTTGGGGGGTGTCCCGGATGGAAGTCTCTACGGATCTGGGTGCCCTCCCACCCCACCCCGCGCGGCGCTCCCATCAATCAGTGTCCTGAATCTGTGACTTCTCACTACGGAAGTCTCCCAGGAGCCAAACGTAGTTCCTTTTCTTACGAGTCATTTCTAGTGCCTGAGTGTCTGGGCCTCTGGGTCTCCCCATCCATGCCGCCCCACAGAGAAAAACTGGGGAGGGTCTGCCAGGAGGTGTCTGAAAAGCCCAAGCCCTCCGTACGTCTCCTAGCTACCCTTGCGCACAAGAAGAGCGCGCCCGCCACTCGACTAGGGGCTGGGGGGCAGGCCTGGAGGGTTAAGCGAGCTACTCAACGCTCAGGAAGTGAAGCTGTGGTTTTGGGGGCTGAGCTAAACAGGAGATTAAAAAAAGAGTGAGAGCGCGCGATCACTCCCGAAAGCAACTCAATTCGAAAACTCTCTGTGCGCGGTGCCCGCGCCCTGACCCCGCAGGTAGGTCCTCTGCGCCCGCTCTCCAGCTCGGTCCCTGGCAGGAAGATCGCGGAGACTGGCTGGGTATCGGCACTGCGGAGTTATCAGAGCGAGCTGCTGGGTTTCCATCAACAGCCCACGCTTTCCGAGAACTTTGAGAACTCTGTCCGCTGGGTCCCAGCGATACCCGCACGGCGGGGTCGGGATCCGAGCAGGGGACGCGCTTCAGGTCTTTAGGTGGTTCTGCAGGGGAGCGCGATCCACCCGGGAAGGAAACATCTGGTGAAGAGGCGGCGCAACTGGGCTCCAGACACTGCCCCCTCCGAAGCTCCAGCTCCCGCCTTCACAGTCCTGACCACGAAAAAAGGCCCGGCGGGTCCGCGTGCGCTGAGGGGGCCGCCCCGCCTCCCTCCCTCCTGCCCCGGGCCACCAGCTGCTGCGCGAAGTCTCCTTCCCACGCGCTTCGCCTAGGCCCAACCACCCCCATACCCGCTCCACCTTCCCAGAAACTGGCAGAGCCTGCTAGGGTGAGAGGCGCGGGGCTGCGGCTATATTGGGGAGGCCGTCTGCTCGCTCGCCTTATTCCGCAAAGTTGCGCCAGTGGAGACTCAGCGCCAGAGCGACAGCTCCCCTTCCTGGATCCCTCAAAGACGAGCGCAGACCCGAGTTGACTTCAGGACCATTTTATCCCGTTTTCGTTTTTCTGAGTTTCATGGTTTAAGGAATAGGTTTTTGTGTTTGTGGAGTCTGATGGTACCAGTAAGGGGCAGTTTTCTCTGAGCCGCAGAGAAAACAAAAGGGTTAAAACTTCCTACTAGAGCTGCCCAATATCCCAAGACTCCTGAAGCCCCAGTCTTAGGGGCCGACCCGACGGGGTGGGAGACACCTTCACCTCCGCGAACCTTCTGGCACTTAAGACGTAGGGAACGTTGCTTAGGACTTTGTTAAAGGTTCCTGTCGTCATTTCGCCCAAACCTGTCCCCGGGAAAGAGAATACAGTTGGTCGTGGCATGCCTTCCAGGGAACGAGTTTCCAAGGACTCGTTTTGAACTGGAGAGCCAACCGACTGACTTAGACTGTATCCTGCATCCTGCCCCTGGAGTCGTGCGGCTCCTGGTCTGGCAGCCGAAATCACGCGAAGTTCAAGGGGCGGGGAGGGGAGTAGGTCCTGGGTGTCCCAGGGCCCTCGTTTCTGAACTAGCCAAAGAGCTACTGTGCCCAAAGGACTGCAGCTCGCTGGTGAACCCGGCACACGTCGCGTTCTCTTTCGCCTTGTGGCAGATTAGTTCTCCCCAGACCTGGTAACCCCCACCCGCTGGTCCCGCCTCCGCTGCCGCCTCCGCTGCCAGCCCCGAGCAGAGTTGGCGGCTCAGCCCCGCCTCCCCTCTGGGCTCAGGTTTCGACCCCGGATTAGGTGAATTGATTCGCGGGTTAATGAGAGTGGCGTAGTGGGCAGCTAGCTCCCTCACAGGTCCGTACCCGGATCCCAGCTCGCTGGCCACTGCGTGCTCTCTCGGGCATCGGCTAAACTGCTGGTGCGCCACGGTATCTCAGTTTGCGCGCGCCGATCCGACTCGACTTCCTTAGGACCAGGTTTGTGGTGAGCAGAGCAGAAAAACTTTTTTCCTGGGATTTGGTTTCCGAAATTAGGTCTTCAAAGTTAAGGGTGTCTCTCCCGAGCCAACCTTTCCCCTACGTGGGTCTTGAGTGAAGATCGAGCAAGATAACTGAGATACGATTTTCTAACGGGACCCAGGTCGGTCCTCTGCCACTCCACTTCCTGTCCCTCTGCTCTCTAGCCTCCTCTCCGGTCTCTTCGGCCCACATTCCTTCTGCGGCAGTCCCCCCCGACCCGCCCTCAGCTTGCCTACCGAGCCCCGCCCCGCCCGGTCACTCTCCTGTCGGTTCTCGGAGGTCTTGGCTCTCTACCCTGCACGGGTCCTCTACCACCGACACATTTCCCACCCCACCCCCATCCCGCCCTAAACGGATCCGCGCGTCCGGCGGCGGACGGCAGAGCTAGACAAGCAGTGAGTAGTCCGAGAAGGGCAACTGGCTGATTGAGACGCTCAGGAGAGTTTGATTGCCGGAGCGAGATTAGCTAGCGGAGAAGAGGGGCCCAGGGGAGGGGGTAGGGAAGAAGGAAGAAGACTGAGCCCGAGCTTCCCGACGGGTTTTACCGCTGAGCTGTCGCGGCGACGGCGGGCCCGCGGCCACCTGTCCGAGTGCCACCTGGTGTGCGCGACGCTGCGGGGCCAAGCCCCTCCTCCCAGAGCCTTCCTTGCTCCTCCCCGACCCAAACACTCCGCCCGACCGTCCAGTCCACGACCCAGGAGGGTGCTGATTTCGCATTTCCACCTGGTTCTTCTCAGGTCTCCTTGCCCGGGCTGAGCAAGAACTTGGGGTGACAGTGAGTTGACTGCGGCTCCAGGGACCCTTTGAGCGGATTGAGGAGCACGCCGGACCACCATGCCGCGTTCGTTCCTGGTCAAGAGCAAGAAGGCTCACAGTTACCACCAGCCGCGATCCCCAGGACCAGACTATTCCCTCCGCCTGGAGAATGTACCCGCGCCCCGCGGAGCAGGTGCGGAGCGCGCGCAAGCCGGGCGGGACTGCTCCCAGGGACATAGACTTGGTGTCCTGCCACACATCCCCCAGGAACCAGGAACGGTGGCCATTGCCACCCCCTTTGCTCTTCCCCCCTATGCGGCGCCTCGCTGTCCCGGTTCCTTCCAGATTTGTTGCCTAGGTGCCACAGCCGCTCCGCTTTCGCCCTTAGATCCGAGGGGTTCTCGCCAGGTCTAGGGAGAGGGGAGAACGCCCTGGTGTCACTTTAGAACCATCTGGTCCAAGTGACCCCCCAGCCTGAGCCCCTATCTTGCCTCCTCTACGCAGACAGTACCTCGAGCTCAGAGGGGCCGAGGGCAGAGCCCCAGGATCGTTTGTCTCCCGAGTCTCAGCTGACTGAGGCCGCCGACAGAGCCTCGGCGTCCCCCGGCAGCTGCGAGGGCAGTATCTGCGATCGGAGCTCGGAGTTTGAGGACTTTTGGAGGCCTCCGTCGCCCTCCGTGTCTCCAGGTAGGGACGCTTTAAGAAATTCTGGGACTGGGCGACAGAGCCCCCGCTGTGATGACCCCCTGCGGCTTTGGGCGTAGCAATGCTAACTGGGTAGAGAGTTTCCGAAAGTAGGGAGCTTGACTGTGAGGGTAAAGAGACCCTGCGGGGAGGCACGGGCTTCTCTGGGGCGGGGATAACGTGCTCGTAGATGGCGCTGCTAGAATCCCAGGCGACCGAACTCTTAACATTCATTTGCGCTGAGTCGGCTGATGAGAGAAAAATAAATGTGTCATTTCAATCGGCGGCAACATCGACATTTCGTTTTCTGATCGGAATTAATTGTTTAGAAAGGAGTTAAGGTCCCAGAATCCAGACCTCCAAGTCTCAAACAAACAGGGGACTGGAGCAGTCTGAAAGAAAAATGTCATTGATTTTAAAAATTTCGCTCAGCCTTGGGCCAGCAGAAATGGGCGCCAAGCGAGAGGGGGAGGGGTCGTGTGCAAAAATCTCGGCCCCGCGCTCGGTCTTTGCAGGCACGGATTGGGGGCCTATTTCATTTTTCGTTCTGCCGGGTTGACCCAGTCTTGGGGATCAGCCTGCTGGTTTCATTTCTAGCCAGCAGTTGAGTCTTGGGCAAACCCAGTGACTGCAAACAGTGAGGGCGCGTCTCGAATTAGGGTTGGGGAAGGAGAACGCAGACCAACTAGATTCTGTCATGGGCCAATTATTTCCAGATTGCATTTACTAATTTTAAAAGATACCCCAACCCCATTCCACTGTCCGTGCATTGACTTGGCTAAAGCCACAGCTCCAGCAAGTGTGTGTAGGAGCCGACAACCTGGGGGGTTCCTGTGGGCTCTACACCCTCTCAAGGACTGGGTGCTGCTGGAACCTCTCCTACAGAATTCGAATTCAGGTATAGTCTCTCTCTGAAACGGCTGTTATCTACTGGGCTCTGTGGTGAGAACAGACTTGTAAATCCGTAAGCACTTAGACAAAGTTTACATTAGGTATTTGGTTTTAGTAAAAGTTCACGTGGGTGGAGATGAAGGCTGAGAATTCGGAAAGCTTTTTACCCGGTGCAGGTGGTAACTAAATCTTGTTAATTTCTAAGAAATCCGAGGGTATTTTCCTCGTCCAACTATGACAGGTGCGGGAATGGGGAGCATTTGGTCGCAGTTTCAAACCCCAATCCTCCATCCATCTGTTCCTTAGATACCTGATTGGGTACTGGAGGACACTTTTAGGTTTCTTGGTTTTCTTTCAGATTGGTCGGGCTGCGTTTTATTGATCCTCTCCCTACCTCCTTATCGATCCCTGAAAAGAAAGAAAGAAAAAAAAAAGAGTGGGGAAAATGGGGGCCGGTAGAGCGTGGGCGCTGGCCACTGGACCTTCTACCCTCAAGCGTTGTCCAAGGCGCAGAAAGTGGCCGGGCTTTTCCTACCACATAGTTCAGTCCAGCTCAGAGCCTCTATTAATCACACATAGTGTGGCATGCCTTTTTGGGGACCGCCAGGTGCGCGGGGCCAGGCAGAAAAGAGCCTCTGAAGTCGTGCGCTTCCACTACCCTGGCGCAAAATTTATTTGTCTCCATACCCCGTGTCATTTTAATTATGTTTGCTGCCTTGTCACTTCCAGTGATCCTCAAGGCCCAGGGACCCGCCGCACGTTTTGTCCCGGGGGCGTCTCTGGCATCCAGATCAGCACCGAGCACATCGAGTGCTCCACGAGCTGGTTGGAACTGGTGTAGTCAACAAACTGGGGGCCTGGTAGTCTCAGATGCCACCGGGTGGCCTTCGCCTTGCGGTCTTCAGCTTTACGAAACGCCCTCTTGTGCCTCCACAGCCTCGGAGAAGTCGGTGTGCCCGTCGCTGGACGAAACTCAGCCCTTCCCCCTGTCCTTCAAGCCCTACTCCTGGAGCAACCTGGCGAGTTCTGACCTAAGGCACCTGGTGCAGAGCTACCGGCCGTGCGCGGCCCTAGAGCGCGGGGCCGGCCTCGGCCTCTTCTGCGAGCGCACCGCGGAGCCAGGCCACCCCGCCGCTCTGTACGACCGGGAGCGGGCTGCGGGAGCCGCTGGGGCCGGGGCTCCGGGGGCCGGCGGCTCAGCTGGCGGCGTTGTCGGCGGCGCCAGCTTGGGGCTCTACGGTGATTTTGGACCCGCGACCGCTGGGCTATACGAGCGGCCGCCGGGGGCAGCAAGCGGGTTATACCCAGAGCGCGGCCACGCGCTGCACGCGGACAAGGGAGCCAGCGTCAAGGTGGAGTCCGAGTTGCTGTGCACCCGCCTACTGCTGGGCGGCGGTTCCTACAAGTGCATCAAGTGCAGCAAGGTGAGGCTCCCACGTGCCTGGCCTTGCCAACTCCGCTCCTGCGCCGCCGCCCCACGCCCCGCGTACTGCCAGTGTTCGCGCTCCCCGGCCCCTCTCAACGGCCCTTTCCCCGACCCCACCCGCCTCAGGTGTTCTCCACGCCCCACGGGCTCGAGGTGCACGTGCGCAGGTCCCACAGCGGCACCAGACCCTTTGCGTGCGAGATGTGTGGCAAGACCTTCGGGCACGCGGTGAGCCTGGAGCAGCACAAAGCCGTGCACTCGCAGGTAAGAGCGGGGCGCGTGGCCCAGCTCAGGTTTTCCTATTGCTGCTTGTCTGCAGCACCCGCCATTCTCTGCCTGGCAGCTTTTCTTCATTTCCCAGGGCTTGCCTCAGTCTCCTGCATGTCTCTTTCCCATATGTAAGTGCATAGGGAAAGGTGGGTGGTGGCCTATTCCAGCCTCCGGGCAGCCCTAGAAGTTGGTATTACGTCATTGTCAACCTGCAAGTAATCTCGGTCATTATTTAGGATTTGAAGAGGGTTTGTATGCACTTTGGCTACTGAAAATCAGACTTACTGGGTTTGCTTTTTTTGCCTGTTTATTTTCATCAAATGCCTGTCGCTTCATCTGCATTGACGAAAAGGAGGGCTCCCTCAGCTCACTTAGAGCACCCAGTCGCATATTTTCCTGCTGGTCTTCCTTTCACTCATTTCTAAAGATTTGCTGCCCCTCTTTCAGGTGCCAGGCACTTGATTATCTTATAACACACCAGGTCCCTGACAGAATGGCCCCCTGGAGTTTAACTAAACCAAGCATATAACTATAACAGAAGAATACTTATAAAGACTTATTTACTAAAAGAGTATCCTCTCATCTACTTGAACTCGCTCCAGTTAAAGGGGAGAACAGAATCTTAAATGAGAGAGGTCTAAGACTCCAGTTGAGCAGGGTGGAGCAGTGTCTGTTAATGGGTGTCAAGAAAGCAAGGTGGAGACACTTTTTTTTTTGCCATGGGGTGTGGAGAGTTGTGGGTGAAAAGTGTTATGATAAAACAAGTGTTAAAGAAGAGGATGATATGGGTGAAGAGGGTGGAGGTTGGAAATAAATGGGGTTGGGGGGGGGAGGTTGATAATCAGGCCGGCTATGTGGAAGGAGAGCCCTGCATTAGGAGTTTTAGGGTCAGGTTAGTAGTACAGAGAATGGCAAACTTCGTAATGCAGTAGGAATGCCACATTTTTCTTTCCACAGGAACGGAGTTTTGACTGTAAGATCTGTGGCAAAAGCTTTAAGAGGTCTTCTACATTGTCCACTCACCTACTCATCCACTCAGATACCCGACCCTACCCGTGTCAGTACTGTGGCAAGAGATTCCACCAGAAGTCAGACATGAAGAAACACACCTTCATCCACACTGGTAAGCTGAAGGCTCTTGGCTTAAAGGCAACACCTGTGGGTGCTGGGGTGGGTGGCATTGTTCTTCCCTCTGAGGCTAATGTAACTCAACTTTTCTGTGACATTCTGGCACTGAGTAGTGAATGAGGCCTTCCAGAGGGAGTTAATCACTGCGGTGTGTTAAAGAAAACTAAGAGGCAAATTCTCTTAGTTTTATTTATTTATGGATCTCACCAGAAAGCTTTGATTTGGGATTGTGTTTAAACTGCTCTGCAAGTCAGCTGCAGGTCCTCTAACCTTGAGTAGAATATTTTCCTATAGTTTAGTAGCTGCCCCAACTCTGGGTAAATACGAAGCTCCAGGATCCTCCCAGAGTGTTGCTTTCAATGTTTACTGAGAGACTGAGGACTTTCTCTAGGGCACCCTTTTGAGGAAGGACTTAAGTGTGACCTCTTTGGCTGCATTTGTATTAGTCAGAGCTTATTCTGATTGAGGAGGAAAAAAATGGTAAACATTACTAAGCACTTTTTAAAATGCATCCTTTCATTTTATCCTCACAAATCTGAGAGGTCAAGTCTATTCCTAATACCCACTTTAGAGCTGAAGAAAATAAGGCACAGAAGGGTTAGTTAATGTGCCTAAGTTCACATTGTTAGCACATGGCAGGGTCAGGACTTAAATTCAGGTCTGTCTTACCCAATGTCTAATGCTTTTGACCACTGCTTATTTTCAGAGTCCTGAGGGTTAGTCGATATAGAAATCTTCTGTTTACTTGTCGTCATTTTCAAAATGTCAGCAAGTTGATGCCATAATAATGATAGTTCTTTACCTATTTTATAATTTACTGCTTTCTGTCAATTTATTTGATCCTGAAACTCAAGAGAGATTGAATAATTTACCAAAAGTCAGACTGAGAATAAATCGTGGGACATTGTAATGATATGGCTTCCAGTCCTGGATTCTTCCTAATATTTCGATTGTATATGGGTGGCAGCTGTTTTATTTTTTTTTTGTTGTTGTTTTTAATTTTTTAAGGAAAGGTGCAAGCAGGAATAAAGGTGAGAAGAGGCAGGCAGACAGGAAGAAAAATGAGGAAGAAACCTTTTTTATTTATTTTATTCATTTGTCCTTCTTGTTTATTCTGGCCCCAGGACTCAAACCTGGGTCCTTGGGATACCTGTGAACTACACCTGGCCAGAATCAGTGGATTCAACCACTACTCCACCAGGGCAGGCAGAGATGGCAGTTTTAGTATCAGAAGCACTCTCTTTAATAGTTAACAAGACACTTACATGAGACTCAGAATTCTATTTTATTGAAGACTGTGAATATTGATTTAAAACAAAAAGCAATGAGTCCCCCAAAACCCACCAACAACATTTATGCTTGAGCAGTAAAGATACCCACATCAGAAATATATCCAACTCCAGTCAGTTCCCTTACCTGAAATTTCCATATAACTCATTTTTGAGTAAAGGTATTCAAAAACACTTGGAAAATGGAACTAGGATCTTGGCTGAGTAAAACTTAAGCCTTTAGCAAACATTTATATTATAGCTAGAAAACATTTCTCAGATTTGTTTGACCCTAAAGAAATAGGATGTTTAATGGTTAGTTCCTTATCAAGAAAAGTTGAAGCAAGAAGACAGAAAAGAGGTGCAGTAAGAGGGATTAGAGGATGTCTCAAAAAAGAATCATCTACTTTGCAATTTTTCCAAGGATTAGCCCTGACTAAATGCTGTGCCGAGGCTAGTTGAAAATGCATGCTAATTTACCCACATGTTAAACAGCACATGAGGTGGAGAAAAGACAAAATCTTTTATTTATTAATCCATTGTGAAGAGTTGCTACCATATAAAGAATCCTGTGATTAATCTCATGAAAAGAAAGTAAAATCAAGATAGAAAAGGATCAGCTACCTTAAGAAATTTACGTGTGACCTTAAGAAAATTGTGATCCAAACATGAAATTTTTAAAAATGAGACTTTGAGAAATGTCTGTGCTTCAGAGACATTTTGTTGTTTTTCAAGAGCAAAAAAGAAGACAAGCTCACTGGTCCATACAAACTAACACCCACTTGGAAACTCAGATTTGAAAACTTCCTCTGAATTAGAACGGTCACATGGTTTAAAGGACAGCCCCCTCCCCCTCGTGCTGAACATCTGCTGTGGGAGCTCTCTGCTTCTAAAGACAGAGGAGAACTCCCAGGGTGGACTCAGCTGTAAGTCTGCTGTGGGGGGGAGGGGGGGCACGTGGCCTTTGCTCTGTTTCCGTTTAGCAGGAAACGGTTTGAGGCCCTTGGCTGGGAACCCTCACTCAGAAAGTCTCCCTTTCACCTGGTGCACCCTTGGCTTCCCAGGACCTGCATTGCATCATGTCAGCTTCCAAGTTGCTTGAAGGCCCTAGACTGTAGTGCAGCCAGCTGCTGCTAAGAGCATGTGGGTCACAGTGAGTCCCCTCATACTTTATCAGACTCATACTTCCTCCCCTCCCCCTTCCATCCCTGCAGGTGAGAAGCCCCACAAGTGCCAGGTGTGCGGCAAGGCCTTCAGCCAGAGCTCCAACCTCATCACCCACAGCCGCAAACACACAGGCTTCAAGCCCTTCGGCTGCGACCTGTGTGGGAAGGGCTTCCAGAGGAAAGTGGACCTCCGGCGGCACCGGGAGACACAGCACGGCCTCAAATGAGCACCCAGGCTTGTCCCAAGCTGCAGTTACACAACACTACGGAGGGCAGCCTCCCCGTAGCACCACCCACTGCTGATTCCCCAGCCCAGGTGGCAGGTCCCACCGGAAGTGACCCCATTCACTTTACTTTCTGGAGCTGCCTGAGGGAATAAGTTACCTTTTCCAGCTTAAGCCTGAAGAGGGAATCAGATGACTCACAGGGTTTTGGACACACCGAATAGGCACTCCAGTACATGTGAAGATTGGAGTCAAGAGGGGGTCAGATAAAATCTTGGGCCCCACAGTCCTGCCTATTCCCATCCCTGCTCCACAGACAAGGTTTCTTCCCTTCTCCAGACCTACCCCAGACACTTGTGTGGACGAGGAGGAATCACCATTTACAAGGTAGACATATGCTAATTTTTTTTTTTTTTTTAATCTGGAATGAGGAATGAGTGTTATTTTTCTTTTTTTCCTCCTGGGGAGTCTGTTGACCCCTTTCTGTTGGGTGCTGCCTGTCAATCTTGGAGGAGTCGTTTCTTCAACATGAGGACTGGCTCAGAAACTGAATTGGGGAAGGAGGCTTATGCTGTTGAAATTACAAGATACACTGTCAAGTCTGCCCAGGAAGGAGCGGAAGAAAAGGGGAGGAGGTTATTAGAAGCCCTCCTTCAAGGAGGCCTCTGAAGACTTCTTCAGAGGAGGTGGAGGCACAAAACAACTCTTGGACAAGATATTCACTCAGCAAATTGTATGGACCATGGTTCCCATGGTACCAAGCCCTGTGCTAGGTTGTAGGAAGCCCAGACCCTTGGAATGCTACACCCTCAACAGTTTCACCTCCACAGGCTGCTCCTGTTCTTTCCCTGCAACTGATTCTGAGAAGACAAAAGGGAATCTTGAACCTTCTCCTCTAACCCCTCTGGGTTGTATCAAGCATAAATAGAAATTACCTAAACAGATGCTTCAAAGAGTTACATGTATATTCAGTTTTTCAATTGTTAAGCTGATAGGTCTTCTGTAGTACATCATGTTTGTTAGTACATATTTATTAGATTGATGTTTTAAGTTAATAAAGTATTAAGCCACATTGCATTTTATTTAGACAGGGAATTTGGAAAACTTGTTTTGTTTGGTAGGGGAAGTTGGCACTGAAGAAAACTTGTATGTAAAAGCAAAGCAGATAAGCCAACATCCAGAAAAGAGTAAAACACATTCACTTTGGTTTTCATGTCCTTTTTCTTCTTTCTATGTCTCAGACATTCTTCTTTCTTAAAGGAAAAACTAGGTGTACAAAATTAACCTATCTGGTGGAGTCCCTGATGCTTCCACATGTTGTGCATAGGAGCTCTTTTTCTGATAATTTCAGGTGTTTTTCTGTTTTTATCGACCAGAAAGCTCCCAGACGAATAAAGAAATCACAGGTCTTAGGCCAAGAGATTTGAGTTTAGGGCTCTGTCACTGACCTATCATGTGACTTGAGCAAATCCTTTGAGCTCTCTAATACCAGTTTCCTTGAACATAAAATGTAGATACAGTTATGTCATCTCAGGCCAACCCTGACTCCTTTGATGCTGTGTAGACTGCAGAGGAAAGTTTCTGTCAGTGGCTAGCTGCTTCACCTAAGGCAAATCTAAAGAGGGCTAATACATTTGGGAACTGAGTCATTTCTGTCGTATTACACCTCTGGAATTGCTTGTATAAATTAGTCCTGTAAGATAATGAAACTAAAATAAGGTCCTGGACTGAATCCCATCTGTACTTTTTCTATCCTGTCCAAGTCAGGGCAATCATGGTCAATGGTGACAACCAGTAGATGCTACCAACCAGCAGAAGCTACTCAAATCAACTTCACATGTATTAACTTGACTGAGCATCTGCTAGGTACCTGGCATTGTTCCAGGCACTAAGGAGACAGAAGTGAGCACAATGTCCTCTGGAGTCTTATTTGGTCACTTATGAAGCTTCAGCTTCTAGAACAGTGCCTAACATCTAGTGTGAGATCAATACATATTTGCCTGGGCGGTAAGTGAATAAGCAAAGAAAATAAACTGTGACATGGAATATAAACCTTGGTTGATGCTGCTCTATACAACACAGAGGAAGAGAAATTATTTGAAAACCTAGGAAGCAAGGAGCACACATACAACTAACTCTGAGTTGGTGGAGAAGGATCACTTCGAGGCTGCTTTTTTCCAGTTTCCAAATCACAGTCCTTGGCTCTCCTCACTTGGTTTTCAACACCGTGTTCTTTCATGTCAGTGTACTCTCAATCAAAATTTAAATTTCTTTATAATATAGTTTATGGTAATTTTTCAGAACTGATGGGTGTATAGTTACCATCCAGGATCCTCACCCTAGTGGTCTAGAAAACAAAGTATCCAGTGACTAAAGATCACAAAATGTCCTTTGTGCAAATTCATCTGCACATTGGCTGATTATTTCCAACTTGCTTTCAAAAGTGATGAAGGTACTTTGTTAGGGATAAGTAGAATCAATTGAAATCTAGGTGTCTACGCTGTCATGCTTGCCCCTTTGGAAATTTATAACTTTCAGTTCATTTTTGTACTTATTTATGCTATAAACAATAAGTTACAATTTTCATGTTAATAATATGCCCTTTTTGGAAAAGAAAAATGTTTTGCTATCCCCAGTTCAGAATCAAAACAAATTACTGAGTCTCTTACTGTGTGTGAAATTTGAAGATTGCAAATATCTCCCTTAATGTTATTACTTGACTCCATTAAAAATAGATTGTGAATATTCCATGTCACATTATTCATGAGGCAGGTTCTATGCCTTTTGTCTGCTGGAGTAACAGTAGAAAGGGTAACAAGAGACACCAGAGCACACCTTTGTTTCTTTCACTAAATTTTTAATAACACCTCCAGCGAGCCAGTTGGTGAAGCTCAGCTCTTGCATAAAAGTGGAAAAGCACAGCTATCTCAGAGAAGACCAACCCTTGCAGCTGCTAATTTGAGTTTGCGTTCATCTACACCAGAGATGATTAAATTACCTATCGAGTGTGCTGAGCTATCAGGATTCAGGCCACGTAAAAGGTGAATTTCATCTGATTGATTTGAGACAGGAATGGAACAACTGAGTTTTCAAAACCCCGCCTTAATTAAAGGGATAGCAAAGTATCGTGCCTGGGCGGTCTCTTAGCTGCCATTGCCCTTGATAATGGGGTGGAGATAGTGATTTGACCCGAGACATTTTGTTATGTCCTTGTTTGTTTAACCTGATCATTTAACAGAAAAAAACAAATTCCAAAGAAGTTCTAAAAGCACTTAACTGCATTTCTAGAGCAGGATGTGTTGAAATCTCTGCTTGCTACATTATTTCAACTATAAAAAGTTTTTGGGAAATACATGATGCATCTATTTTAACATTTTAAAGTCAAATTAAAAAAAGAAAAAATTTACCCCAAACCCTTACAGCTTAAAGGTTTATGTTCACTTTTTAAATAGGTGATCCTTGCTGATCTTTACCCACATTGTGTATTTACCCACATTGTGTATATTTATATTTTTTCACTCTGATCAGGGTGCTTACAATTTAAATCTAAGTAGTTCCTTTATTTATTTGTTTATAATAAGGACACATGCTTAACATCAAATATGTTTTACAATGAGAATTTTGACAATTTTATCAAAATCTTAATATTTATTAGTTTTTTCAGTCATTAAGAAAAAGACCTTTCTTAAGTTTTATGTGAAAGTTATGCGTTAAATAAAATATTTCAAGTATAGTGGGAATTACAGAAAATAATATACCAAATGTCAGTGTATACATTCTTCTGCCATATTTATTTCAGATTTTGAAATAAGACCAGTCAGTGAGATGGTTGACTATCTTCCTTAGGAATATATTCTTTCCTAATCCCTTTCCTCTTTCCTCAGGGACATCCACTATACCACAATTGGTCCAAATAATTGCCATCAATATTTTTATACTTTTATTTTATACATATGCCCATGGGTAATATTTAATACTTGTTAGCAAATTTTAACTTAGTATAAATGGCTTTGTAGTGTGTATATCCTTCTGTATCTTGCTTTTTTCTTTTTTCTTTTTTTGCTCAACACTTTCTTTTTGAGATTTATCTATGCTGGTACATGCAGCTCTGTTCTCTTATGTTAACTGCTGCATTTAAAATTCTATTGTATAAATGCTTGCTGTTTATACTTGGGAAAACTTTGGTCATTTACAGTTTTCCTTATTACAAACAATTTGAAGCAAGCAATGTTTTATATATCTCCTCGTGAAAGAAATCCGTTGGCATATATTCCTGGGAATGGAATGTCCTGCTGGACATTACTGAATTACTCTCTCAAATGCTTGTATCGATTTTAATTCCCACTACTAGTCTAGGAGAATTCCTATTGTCTTGCACTTCACTAACACTCATATTGTGACTTTAACAATGTTTGCCATTAGATGGATGCAAAATATTATTGTGATTTCTATTTCCTGATTCCTAGTGAGGTTGAGTATCTCTTCCTGTTTATTGACCCAAGAGTATTCCTTTCTTTGGAAATTCCTATTTGTATACTTTGTCCATATTTTCATTGGGTTGCTTGCTTTTAATTAATGTATTTAAAATTATATCTATATGTATTTTTTCTTTTTCTCCTTAAGTACTATTTTATTAATTAAATTATGTTTCATTCGTCTGCCAGCCTGCAGCTTGACTTTTTGCTTTGGTTAAAGAGAGAATTGTTTTGTTTTTGTGTTAATGTAGTCAAATACATCCATATTTCTGTTTATGGTTTATGTTTTTATGTTTTATTAAGAAATCTTTCCTTAATTTATGGTCATAAACTCATCCCTTACATTGTGTTCTAAAAAGGTTTGCTTTTAACATTAGCTTTTTAACCCACTTATATGTGTATGATATAAAATAGGATCTGATTTAAACATTGTTTTCCACATGTATAATCAATTTCTGCTTCCTTACGGTTCTATAACTGGGCTTGCTAATCTATCCCCATGGTCATTATGTCTATCTCTATGCCAAAGCCATCGTGTCTTAATTAAAATAATAAACTCTTAGTAGTTGTTTCATCCTTTTCAGCAATATTTTGGCTACCTTTGACCCTTTGCTCTCGTTGAAAATTCTGTTGGGATTTTTTATTTGTATCACATTTATTTTTAATTGAGAATTGAAATCATTTTGGTATTGATTCTTCCCAACTCATTTATTTAGATCTTCTTTTATATCTTTCAATAACATTTTATACTTTTGGGCATAATTTTTTTATTCATTGTTCTCATTTAAAAACTACATTTTTTGACTGCTGCTGATACAGGGGAACAAAATTATTGATTTTTCTTTTTCTTTTAATATTGATCTTGTATCCTGCAACATGAATGAAACTTCTTCGAAGTTTGTTGCAGATTATATTTTTTATGCAAGGTAATCAAAACACATGCAAATGATTAGACTTTGTTTTTGGTCTTTCCAATGTACTCTTCTTGACTTCCTGCACTAGCCAATGTTGTACTGAATAGGGGCAGAGAAGCAGGCACACCTGTTTTATTCCTAAGTGCCAGAGAAATGCTTTCAGTTAGTCACAGGTTAGTATGATTTTTCAGGTGTGTTTTGGTAGATAACTTTTAAAATCAGGTTAAGAGTTGGTTTTTGGTATTTGTGTGCATGAGTACTTGATTTTGTTGTATGATTTTGAGGCATTTGTTGAGAAAATTTTCTGGGTTTTATTTGTTGATGTGGCAAATGATATGTATAGATTTTCTAATGTGAATTTATCTTTGCATTACTGGTGTGGGGACAAATCCTAACTTGGTTATTTGGAAAACTACATTGCTGAGTTGTTTGCTGAACTGTACTTAGAATTTTTACATTTATGCATATTAATGAAATTGACTTATAATCTTTCTTATCCTGGCCACATATAGTTTTGATAACGTTTTCTCATCCGAAAATGAATAGGTCAACATTTTCTCTTTTTCTGTTTTCTGGAATAATTTGTGAAAGAATAGGAATATATGTTTGAGGAAAGGTGCAAGCAGGCAGGAAGAAAAAATAAAATAATGTATTTTTATTTAGTTGTTGATCTTGGTTTTTTCTGCTGGCCCCAGGTCTCAAACCTGAGTCCTTAGGATGCATGTAGACTACGCCTGGCTGACTTAACAACTAGGCTACCAGGCCATAACTCATCGTGCTTTTATTTGTCTTTCCCTAACAATAAATGATGAAGAACATTTTTTTATTTTTCATTTCCCTGTTGGTTGTCTGTATATCTTCTTTGGAGAAATCTCTATTTGGATTTTCTGACCACCCCGCCCCACCCCAGCCCTTATTTTTAATAAAGGAAATGTGCAGGCAGGAATGAAGGTGAGTAGGCAGACAGGTAAGACGAGAGAGGAGGAAGAAATTTATTTTATTTAGTTGTTCATTTTGGTTGTTACCCCCTAGCGCCTGGTGTCAAACCTGAGTCCATGGGATATATGTGGACTATGTCTGCTGACTTTATCCGCTTGGCCATCAGGGCATGCTGATTTTCTGCTCATTTTTTATATTGGGTTATTTTTGTTGTTGTTATGGGTTATTCATATATATATGATATTAACCCCTTGTCAGATATGTGGTGTGAAAATATCTTCCCCTATTTAGTTGACTGTTGTTTTGTTTCATGATAATTTCTTTTCCTGTGCATAAACTTTTTAGTTTGATGTAGTCTGTTTTGTTATATGTTTCCTTTGTTGCAAAGAGTTGAATAAAGTCTAATGTTTTCTTATATGTATTCGCTGATTTCTGGTCTTACATCCAAGCCTCTGATCCATTTTAAGTAATTTTCATATATGATATTAGAGAATAATCTAGTTTCATTCTTTGCGTGTGGCTGTTAGCTTTCCCAGCACCATTTGTTGAAAGGCTTCTTTCTCTCACATTAATGCTTGGCTCTTTTCTCATAAATTAACTGACCATATATGTGTGAGTTCATATCTGGGGTCCTAATTCTGTTCCATTATGCTGTATGCCTATTTTCATTCCAGTACCATATTGTTTTGATTGTTATCACTTTGTAGTATAACAAAACAGAAGTGCGAACCTCCATTTTTCTTCCTTTTTCTAATGATTGCTTTGGCTATTTGGGATCTTTTGTGATTCATACAGTTTTTTTTTTACAGGAAAGAAGGCAGGTAGGAAATAAGGTAGACAGACTTTTGGCAGGAAGGAAGAGAGAGAAGGAAGAAATGCTTTATGCAGTTGTTCATTTTAGTTGTTCCCCCAATCCCTAGGCTACCGACTCTGATCTTTAGACTCTATGTGAACTGTGCCCCTGGTGTGAGCTTAACACTCATGTGATCGGGTGCACCAATTCGTACAGATTCTGACATTTTAAAATTCTGTTTCTTGGAAAATGGCATAATTTTGATAAGGATTGTATTAAATCTGTATACTGTTTTAGGTAAGATGACCCTCTTAACAATGTTGATTCTTTCCATCCTTGTGCATGGGAATATTTTTCTCTTTGTGTTTTCTTTTTCTTCTAGTAGTATCTTATAGTTTTTATTATACCGGTCTTTCACTTCCTTTGTTAAGTTTATTCCAAAGGTATGTAATTATTTTTGATGCAATTATAAGTGGAATTTAAAAAATTTCTTTTTCTTCTAGTTCATTGTTTGCATATGAAAATGTAACAGATGTTTGTATATTAATTATATAGCTTGCCATTTTCTGTCATCATAATTAATCATGAGGTTTTTTTGTGGAGTCTTTAGAGTTTTCTATTTATATCATCATGTCTTCTATAAATACTAACAGTTTTATTTCTTCTTTTCCAGTTTGGATTCCTGTTATTTCTATTTCTTATCTAATAGCTCTGTCTAGGACTTCCAATATGATGTTGACAAAGGTCTCTTTTATTAATTTTTGCAGCATGTTTTCCATGTCATTTATTTCTACATCTTATTTAATGGATTTCTTATTTGGCACAAATGTCATTTAAAAATGCATTTAAAATTTCTAATATATTTTTCAGTAATTTTTATTAGTGAATTATAATTTAATTATATTTTGATCCAAGAACATGACCTAAATGATATTAATTCTCTGATATTGGTTGGTAATTATTTTTGGAACTTAAATGTGATCATTTATTGTAGACAATATGCACTTGAAAATAATGTATATTTTCTAATTATCATGTGCAAGTTCTACATGTGTGCATTAGATTAAGCATATAAATATATTTTCAGATCTTCTCTGTCTTAAATAATGTTTGTCTGCATAATTGCTTAATCATTGAGAGAGATGTGTTAGAATCCTCTGTGGTGATTAAGTTATAAATTTTCTCTTTTGAATTCTGCAAATGTTTTTCTTTTGCCCATTTGGAATATGTTATTAGGGACATGAAATTTCATACTATTATGTGTTCCTGATGAATCTTTCCTTTCTTTTTTATTTTTGGTACTTTATTGCAGTAACATTTTACAAATTAAAATAAACGTGTAGGTTCCCTGTTTCTTAAAAATATATCAACACATCCACCTTGCCCTCCACCAAATCACCAAGTGTTCATCATTGTCCAGTGGGTTCTGCCACCACTTACTTTCTCCTTCCTCTTCTGCCCTTTCCCTATTGGTAACCTAAGTTATATTTTAAGTGTCTAAGGATTGGTTTTGTTTCATCTGTTCCTTTGTTTTGTCTATACACATTCCACCTGAGTGAGATCATCTGGTATATATCTTTCTTCTTTTGACTTATTTAACTTAGCATAATCCCCTCTAGATTCACCCATGCTGATTCAAATGACAGGATTTCATCTCTTCTAAGAGCTGTATAGTATTCTATTGTAATCTGTCTATCTTTCTATCTATATCACATCCTCTTTATACACTCATCTGATATTGGGCACTTAGGTAGTTTCTATTTCTTAGCTATTGTGCATAGAGCTGTAATAAACATGGGCGGGTGACATAAATATGCAAATTAGTGTTTTGTATCTTTTGAGTAGACATCCAGAAGTGGTGTGGCAGTATTATATGGGCTTTCCCTCTTCAACTTTTTGAGGAATCTCTAAAGTGTTTTGCATAGGGGTTGCACCAATTTGCACTCCCACCAACTGTGTAAAATTTTTCCCTTTTATCCACATCCTTGCCAACATTTGTTGTCTCCAGACTTTTCAATAATAGTCATTCAGGTATAAGGTGATACCACATTATTGTTTTCATTTGCATTTCCCTGATAGACAGCAATTAGGAACATCTTTTCATGTGCCTGTTGGCTATCTATATACCCTCTTCAGAAAAATGTCTCTCCAATTCCTCTTCACATTTTTTGATTGTATGGCCCATTTTTCTGTTATTGAGTTTTCTGAGTCCTTTATGTATTTTAAATATTAAGCCCTTGTCAGAAATATGAAATGCAAATATCTTCTCTCAGGAGATTGTCTTTTTGTGTTGGTGATGTTTTCTTTCACTGTGAAAAAGACTTTGAGTTTGATGTACTCCCATTATTTTTCTTTTTATTTCCCTCGATGCTAGAGTTGAGTCTCCAAAGACCTGTCTAAGGCTGATGTCATGGAATGTCTTTCCTATGTTGTTTTCCAAGAATTTCATGGTTTCCAGTCTTATGTTGAAGTCTCTAGTCCATTTTGAGTTAATTTGTGTGAATGGTGTTAGAGAGTTTTCTAGCTTCATTCTTTTGCATTCATTGCATATGTATATGTCCAGTTATCCCAACACTACTTAGAGCAGAGACTTTCCTTTCTCCATTGTATGCTTTTGGCTCCTTTGTCATAGATTAACTGTTAGTGAGTTGGTCATTTTCTGGTAATTCAGTTCTATTCCACTGGTCTGTGCCTCTGTTATTTTTCAGTTCCATACTGTTTGATCACTATTGCTTTACAGAATAGCTCAATGTCTGGGTGTGTAATCCCTCTGGATTCATTCTTCTTTCTCATAATTGCTTTGGCTATTTGGGGTCTTTTGTTGTTCCATACAAATTTTAAGATTTTTGTCTTCTATTTGGAATAAGTTCATTTGATTTTAATGGGGATTGCATTAAATCTGTATCACTTTAGGTAAGACAGCCATTCTATTGATGTTGATTCTTATCAACCATGAGCAGGGGGTGTCTTCCCATCTCTTTGTATTTTCCCCTGTTTCTTTTAAGACTTGTACTTTTCATTGTACAGATCTTTCACTTCCTTTGCTAAGTGTATTCTAAGATATTTGACTCTTTACTTCTATTTTAAACATTGTGGTTTTCTTAATTTCATTTTCTTCTGACATGTTATTTGCGTATAAAATGCAACAGATGTATAGCCTGACACTTTTCTGTATTAGTTGATTAGTTCTAATAGTTCTTTGACTGAGTGTGTAGGGTTTTCATATCAACTGCAAAAAATGGTAGTTTTACTTCCTCCTTTCAATTTGGATTCCTTTTATTTATTTTTCTTGCCTAATTGCTCTGGCTAAGACTTTCAGTACAATGTTAAATAGCAGTGGTGAGACTGCTTTGCCTAGTGGACAGATTTGCCTAGTTCCTGACCTTAGAGGAAATGCTTTAAATTTTTCACCATTGGCTATGCTGTTGGCTGTGGGTTTATCATATATGACCTTTATTATGTTAAGGTATGTACCTTCTATCCCTGTTTTATGCAGGTTTTTTAAAATCATAAATGGGTATTGGATCTTGTCAAAAGCTTTCTCTGCATCTATTGATATGATCATGTGGTTTTTCTCCTTGCTCTTGTTGATATGGTGTATTACATTAATAGATTTATGTATGTTGAACCATCCTTGCATCCCTAGGATAAATTTCACTTGGTCATGATGGATGATCTTTTTGATGCATTTTTTAATTAAGTTTGCTAATATTTTGTTGAGAATTTTTACATCTATGTTCATTAGGGATATTGGTCTGTAATTTTCTTTCTTGGTGATGTTTCTATCAGCTTTTGGTATCAGTGTGATATTAGCCTCATAGAAGGCATTTGAGCGTTTCCCTGTTCTTCAATATTTTGGAAGACAAGAATAGATATTATTTTCTGAAGGTCTGGTAAAACCCATCTGATCCTGGGTTTTTATTTTTAGAGAGACTTTTTATTATTTCTTCAATTTAGTTGCTTCTGACCTGTTCAAGTGTTCCAGTTTTTCTAGGTTCAGTCTTGATAGACTCTTATTTTTTCTAAAAATCTTTTCATATCCTCAAATTTGTGCATTTGTTGGCATAGAGCTGCTCATAGTAATCTCTTGTGATGTTTTGTATTTCTGTGGTCTCTGTTGTAATTTCTCCCCTTTCATTCTGATCTAGTTATGAGTCCTCTCTTCTTTTTCCTTTGTAAGTGTAGCTAATGGTTTGTGAATTTTGTTTATTATTTCAAAAAATAATAAAGTGAACTCTGTAGTCATTGGATGAAGTGTTCAGCTTATATCTCTTAGACCTAACTATTCCAAATGGGCATTTAAAGCTGCTGTTTCCCTGTTAATTTTCTACCTGGTTGATCTGCTCATTATTATAAGTGGAGTGTTCAAGTTCCCACTATTATTGTGTCCCTGTTGATGCCTCTTGTCAGTTCTAAGAGTACTTTCTCAATATATTTTTTCCATCTCTGTCTTTGTTAAGTTTTTCAGTTGGAATTCTGTTTTATATAAGTATAGCTGTTCCTGCTTTTTTGGTTGCCTTGCCATTCAACTGTCTTCCATCCACTGACTTTGAGCCTATGTTTATCTTTTGAAAGACGTGAGTTTCCTGAATGAAGAAGATGGTTGGGTTATGGTTCTCTCGTTTGGTGAGTTCAATCCATTAACATGATTATTGACATGTAACTGTTTCTTGCCATTTTGTAATTGCCATTTTGTAATTTATATTCTTCTGTGTGTTGTTCCAGACAGTGCCTTTGTTCTTCTCTTTCTCTACTTAGGCAGGTTGGGTGTAGTTATATTTTCATTGGCTTCCCTTTTTGTTTTCTTCTTTGCTTTTTCCCTGGAGATGTGTTTTGAGGTTAACATTAAGAATTCTATGTTTATTTCCTATTTTTATATGAAGGCAGATTAGTCTTACACTCATTTTAATCATCAACATTTTTAATTCTCTCTTCCTCCTCACTTTTTTTATTTTTCTGTCTTTTTTATGTGGGATTTCTTTACACTTTATGGAGATTCCTTTAGAATTTTTTTGTAGAGCTGGTTTTGTGGTAATGAATTTCTTTAACTTTTGCTTATCTGAAGACTCTTTATCATTCCTTCAGATCTAAATGATAATCTCAAAGGGCATGGTATTCTAGGTTGAAAATCCTTTCTTTTCAGCACTTTGAATATATCATGTCATTCCCTTCTGGCCTGTAGAGTTTCAGTTGAGAAATTCACTGACAGTCTTATGGTATTCCTTTGTATGTGACACATTTTTCTCTAACTCCTTTTAAGAGTCTTTCTTTATCTTGTATTTTTGACATTTTGATGTCAATATGTTTAGGTGTAGTTCTGTTTCTCTTTCTTTTCTTTTTCTTTTTTTTTTCAACTCTTTGAGCTTCCTGAGTTTGGAGGCTTGCTTCATTCCTCAGGTTAGGGAAGTTCTCAGCTATTATTTCTTCAAATACAGTTTCTGCCCCCTTTTCTCTCTTTTCTCCTTCTGGCACCCCTATGATGCAAATGTTGTTCCTTTTGATGTTATCCCATTGGTCTCAGATACTTTCATCATTTATTTCATTATTTTTTCTGGTTTGCTTGAGTACATTCCTCTGCCCTATCTTCAAGCTCGCTGATTCTATTGCAGGCTTCATCCATTCACTCTTGAGTCCCTCTGTTGAGTTCTTTAGTCCAGTTATCGTGTTCTTTATTTCTTTGATATCTTGCTTCATTTCTTCTCTCTCTCTTTTTTGTTGTTCTCTTTTTCTTTCTCTATTATTTTCTTGATTTCTATGAGTATG
Source organism: Solenodon paradoxus (assembly GCA_004363575.1). Lineage (NCBI taxonomy): Eukaryota > Metazoa > Chordata > Mammalia > Eulipotyphla > Solenodontidae > Solenodon > Solenodon paradoxus. Next base: position 321,975 of record RJWH01000174.1, on the reverse strand, counting down.
TTTATCAATGTTAGCCTAAATTCATCCTCAGGTAGTTTAAACATGTCTGTTGTATTCAGATTTTCCTATGGGGTTTTAGTGGATCCATCATTTTACATGTATTTCTCTGTGTCTTTGTTCTGTTTGACATTTTGTTTATGTTTCTGTGGTTAGGCTTCCTTGCAGTGATGGTCTTGTGTAACAACTTGCACCAGGTAAGCCTGTATCTTGGTTTTAACGCTTGGAGTTCTTGAGCTTTGTAGTATCACCACTGGTTGGGTTTGTCGAAGTTCTTAGGTGGACCTGGCTTTGGGGCCTAACAGTTCAACCTACAGGGTTGACGAGTGTGTGTGGGATGCTGAGGAAAAGCTCAGGTCTAAACAATAACAACCATCTCGTTAGTAGCCCACTGTCAGCAATCAGGATGCAGTTCTACCTCTACCCCCATCATGGCACTGTGGGTAGCTGTTGTAATTCCCTTCCTTCTGGAAGACTATCTTCTTCCTTTAAGCCTGGAGGCAGGATTTCCAGTGGCTGGGTCCTGTGGCTCCAGAGCAATAAGATGGGAGGGGTAGGTTCCGCTAGCTACCTTCCAGTTATGGCAGTACCTATTTAATTTTCCTTTGGGGACTTCCACTCAGACCATCAGGACACTGGTTCTTCTTCCACCCTGCCCCGAAGTCCTCTCACCTGCCTTCATATCCTGGTCTCACTGGATAGGCTCACTGCTTTCGGAGTGACTTTCTGGATGCACAGGTTCTTACCAAGTATGAAACCCCTCTGCTGAAGCTTAAAGTCTCAAATCCACAATTCAACTGTGAACACTGACACCTTCGCCTACCATTATTGTGGTGATTGCTGCTGCTGTCTCTGCAACTTCCAGGCCTGCCCTTCCATGGCATGTGTGTCTGAAAAATAGGTGATTCCCAGTTCTGTGAGGAGGAGATCTGACATGCTCCTACCAGATTGCTATCTTGACTCCTTGAATTGTTCTTTTCTATCACGTTCTTCTTCTTTTCTCTCTTTTTTTTTTTTTTTTTAAAGGTACAGTCAGGAATGAAGGTGAGTAGGCAGGCAGGTAGAATAGAGAGGAGGAATTAGTACTTTTTTCATTTTATTTAGTTGCTAATCCTGGTTGTTTCCACTGGCCCCAGGGATGCAAACCCAGGACCCCGGGGTATGTGGACTGTGCCAATCCCTACTCCACAAGGGAGCACTCTCTGTCATTATTCTATTGTACTCACATCTTTAATAATCATTTGTTACTTTTAAGTTTATTTTATTTATTTATATTTTTAAAGGAAAGTTGCAGGCAGGAACGAAGGAAAGCAGAGACAGGCAGGCAGCAAAAGAGAAGAGGAAGAAGCATTCTATTTATTTACTTGTTCATTTTCATTGGCTTTCACACAGTATTTTTCTATCCTTTTACTTTAAATCTTTTTATGTCCTTGTGATTTAGATGCGTATCTTTGCAAATACTACCAACTAACGAAATATTACTTACCTTTTAAAATTCTTTCAGACATGAGTAATTTCTAGTTGAAATGTTTATTTCTGATACTGTTTTGATTGTGTGTGTGTGTGTGTTAAAGAGCTGACCTTTTGATCTCTAAGTAAATGAAGCTATTTTGGGATCTACTATCCTCTCATTTTCAGTACTTTTACAATCAACAGTTATTTATACCTGCTTACTCATGTGAGAAGGAAAAAATATTCAGTTACTCCATCTAAAAAAGCAAGACCCTTCTTTACTTTGCCAGTTCATTTTCTGGTATTTGAGGAAGGATCTTAATCTGTAAGATTTATTTAAGCCTGAGTTTGTTTTAACCATAGAGGAGAAACAAAAGCAGGAAGTTAGATTTGCTTCTTGATGCTGGCTTCACAAACTTCATTGAGAATTTTTTTTTTATTTTTAGTAAATTAGGAAGCGTAGTTTCAATTCTGTCTTTTAACATGAATTAGACAATTTCCTACTTTGCCCTTTCTGAGAAATAGAACTGATTGTCAACTTCTATAAGATTTTGCTGATTGGCAATTCCTTACTTGTTCTGTGGGTAAGGAAGGCTGACTGGATGATTCCCCTATTGCTTTTTGGAAGAGTCTGGAAGCATCTTTTTATTACCTTTTAGTAGAGTTATCTGTATTTCACCTCTTGGACATACCTTCGCAGAGATTCCACAGAAACTCAACTTCCTCTTTCCTTGCACTGAAATGACTGTTCATGGGACTCTAATAAACAGGAGTAACAAAGTTCTTAACCCAGCCAAGAGTTCCACCACAGTATAACAAGTTTGCGTGTCATCTCTCTGACTTATCTTTGTGTGGTTATGTGTTACATCATGTGTCTAGACACTAAATAATAAAAATTAAATTGAAGATAGAATCTAAACTCAATCTCTAAACTCTAAAACTTTTTGATCCAAAGTTTCTCTGATTTTAAGTCTTTTTTTCTCTAAGAATTTACAATCTGACAATTTCAGGATGTCCAGCTAAGTTCTTTTCACTCAAAAGAGAGTTACCATCAGGAAGCTATGGAAAAGAGGTTCAGATTAATTCATTTCACTAATTGCTCAAGGATAGAAGCTTTGTAACTAGCTGTTACACCTGGTTATCTACCTCTCCATCTGTGATTCCAGAGGACAGGAGTAAGATTTTCTAGTTAGTAGATGGTTTGTGTTAATGGCATGGGTCTATGTACCACATATAGTTTATATATTTAAAATGTCAGATTATGGCAAAGTCAAGCAATGCTGAAGTGTTAATTTTTATTTAGTTTTAGTTTTTTTAAAGTCTGGTATAGGCAGGAATGAAAGCAAGTAGGCAGGCAGGAAGAAAGAAAAGGAAACATTTATTTATTATTTAAATTTTTCATCTTAGTTGTTCCCTATACCCCAAGTCGCAAACCTGTGTTCTTGGGATGTGTGTGAACTATGCCCCATGGATTTAATTGCTAAGCCACCAGGGCACACCCATTTTTATTTGATGATTCACAGTTCAAACCTCAGGTCATTTAGGTATGTAGAAACACTGATCAAGATAGAGTTCTCTGGATGACAGATTTCTGAGGACATGTGCTCTTACCCAGGCACATGAAATAGTGGGCAGTGAACTAGGAGACACATTGTAATCCACACTTAGTGCCAGAGGTTTAGCTGATCCCAAGGTACCCAGAAGCTTATACTTTGAGCATCACTAAGGAACCCCTAGCTTCCATATGAAGATTCATTTTCCTCTGCCTGCTGTTGGTCCAGGATTTGGAGGTTCCAGGAATGGGAAGTGGGAATGAAATTTCTCAGGGAATGTTCTCTTTATTAGGTTGGAGAAACAGAATGGCTTCATTAAAAATAGTATCAAATTTGGAGTCAGGAGTTCTGATGTAACTTTATGGTTCTCCAGAGAAACTGAACTAATAAGCTGTTTAAAAATTATGTATATAATTATATTTTATGTGTAGTGTATGTATACGTACTCATGGACAATTCAGAATGTTTGACCAAATATCTGTGCACTCCATGGCCTAGTTAAATTGATACATAAATTAAGCTTCGTAGTCTCCAAACTGCCAGAACATTTGTCAGCGTAAGGAACACCAGTTGCTGGTGCATCCTAGTGCAGTAGCGGTTAGATTGATTGCCTCCTAAGGACTCAGGTCACATAACCCTGGCTCGAGTCCTAGGTGGGGATGGGGGAGAGATACGCAGTGTGAACAGCTAAAATAAAATAAAATAAAATGCTTATTCCTCCTCTTTGTTCCTGCCTGTCCACCTACTCACCTTCATTGCTGCCTGCACTTTTACTTTAAAAAAAAAAAAAAAAAAAAGAACACTAGTTGCCGTAACAAATAATTCCAAAATCTCAGTGGTTTATATAATAAAGTTTACTTCTCATACATGTCACACATGAATGTGTTCACACTGCTGCTGTTGCAAGTGATGAGAGAACTCAGGTCCTTCTATCTTGTGATTGTCTTATAGTATCACCACCTTCTAGGAATTTCCTTGGAGTCCTTTGCTAGATTATCTACCTTTGGCTGACTGATGCATGCAGATAGTGTATGGATGATCATATGGGACCTTTATAAAGATAGCCTGGATAATGGATAGATACTTATGTTTATACTGCATTGGCCAAAACACCAACACATGATCCCAAACTAATTGCAAAGGAGGCTTGGAAATGTAATCTTCCATTGTGCCAAGAAAGAGAAAATGGGACTGGTGAGTATCTACCCAGACTTGGTCAGAGTCTTAAGTAGCTTTTAAACTTGGGCTTATCCCTTTTGTGACTGTTTCCTTCTTTGTAAAGTGAGGAGGATGGACTACCCTCTAAGGGACTTTCCAGCTCTGACCATCTAAGTTCTATAATTCTATCAAAACTCTGACTGGGTCCTGGAAACACCCAGTTTTGAGATGATCTCTCCCCACCCAAGAGGGAAAAACAGTGATCAGGGTTCCTCAAATAAATTCTAGCCTATACCTGCAGGCTTAGGGAGTTTATTCACTTCCTGATGTTCCCAAGAATCCAGATGACCTCCTCTCCCACGATGTAGCCTTCTTCTGGGTCATGATGTCAGCCCCCACTTTACTGGGTGTGAATGAAAATACTAATGTGACCATGAGACATCCTCCTTTTTTCCTCATGCTTTGTGAAAAAGTGATGACTCCTTGGGCTCCTTCCCTATTCTGGATTATGAAGAGATAGGTGGCAAGGCTGTCTACACCCTCATTGCAAAGCCTACAAGAGGGCTTGACAAAAAGATGAGCTGAATCGGAGTGATTATATTCATAAGAATCTTCTTTTATGCATTTTCTGAAGTATTTATGTTTGTTATTTATGATCTAACTCTCCATTGGATTTTATTTTTTAATATTTAAAATATTTTTATTGGAACAACTGTACCATAACATTAAGAATGTTTCAGGTGTATATCATTATAAATCAGCACCTGTGTATGATACATTAAGTTCACCACTAAAAGTCCAGTTCTATACTTCATCATATAATTGATCCCTTTAACGTAATTGGTCAGCTCTTTTCACCCTTCCCTTCTGTTAGCCACTAATTTGGTTGAATATATTCAAAGCTTATTTTTGTTTTATATAGAGCATTCATTTGTTTCTTTTTTTTTTTTTTAACTATTTATTGATTTTTATTTTTAAATTTTTCATTCTAGGTCTCAAACCTGAGTCTATGGCTTTCTTCACCTATGCTCTAGTCACTTCTGCTACAGGGAGGCATCATCTGTCTGGTTTTTCTATATACTACATTTGAGTGAAATCATAGTGTTTGTCTTTCTCCATCTGATTTTTTTCATCAGGCATAATACCCTCTAGTTCTATCTAGTTTGTTGCAAATGGCAAACTTTCATCTTTTTTTTTTTTTAACTGAGTAGTATTCCAGTGTGTATATACCAAACGTTTCTTTATCCAGTCGGCTGTCAATGTGCACTTAGGTTGTTGCCAGCTCTTGGCTAGTAGAAATAATTCTACAGTAAACATGGGGTGAGTATATCTTTTTGACTTAGTGTTTTTGTATTTTTTTGTATATCACCAAAAGTGGGATAACCGAATTATATGAAGTTTCTTTTTTCCCTTCCCAAAAATTATGTTTTAAAAATGACAATAAAAAAAGAAGCCACCACAAAATATGCCTTTCTTGTAAATAATGTGGCATTGAGCAGTTTGGTTTCCACCCTATGGTACATGGTCTGGTCTGGTTATGAATCAGGAGGCTGCTGAAACTGAGATCTTGTCAAAGAGGTGGTATTCTCTCTGGGAGGGGTGAGGAGGTCAGTGCCTACCACTGCCTTAAGGTGCAAGAAGTAGAGTCTAGTTTCCATAGCAACAGACAGCACATCTCTGTCATTCTTGGACAGGCTCAACTTCACCTTTCCGGAGGTCTCAGTGGTCACCATGGGAGTAGGAACTGGAGGGAAAGGCAGAAGAAATGTGGAAGTGTGAAATCGGATTCCCAGAAACAGTCTTGTTAAAGCATTTGGAACAGATAAATTAATTCAGGAAACTCACCTTCACAGAAGGCTGTGGTAACCACACACACATGCATGCACACTCGCACGACAGTCTGTGGAACCCTGAAATGGGAGGAAAGGAGGCCAATAGTCACTGCTTAGATCCCTCACCAAAATATATCACACACAGTTGTATCTAGGGATCCATCCCACTGGGTCTGAGATGAGGAAAGATACTCCAATCAAAGTTTTAAGATCAAAGAATGAGTTCTATGATGTGATCTAGTTAATTCCACTTCCAGGACCCTGGGGCACAGTTGAGGTTGTGGGGAGGCTCTGGTGGTGCCAAGGCAGGCTTCTTCTCCACTGTGGATATGTTTTCAAGAAGTCATTCAGACGGACTTCCCCCAGGTACTAGGAGCTCCGAGCTTCTAAGAAGACTGTATCAGGATGGAGAAGCACTTTGATCTGGGGAGCTTGGGAGCCACTGGATTGAGGGGACTCAGTCTTGTCCATGGAGTTTTCCAGCTCCCTGTGAAGACAGCCAATGGTGACCAACAGGCGGAAGTCCTCTTAACACAGGAAGAGGTAATTGGGAGGCAGATCAGGTGTGGGAGCCAGGCAAAGCAAGACCTGGAGCTGCTGGAGGGAACTGGATAAGGACATGGCTGCGGAGGCTGCGTACATAGAGGAGCTCAGGATCCTATGGACTTGATTTAGGGATTTTGGGAGCAGGGCTTGCTGGTAGCTATGCAAACCTGCTGGACGCTCGTTCTACTTCTCATCTACCTCTTCCTCCATATCCAAGTGCTGCTTCTTCAAGCCCCCTACTATAATGTCCTCGGTTGCCAGATTCACAGACTACTTCCTGGGATGTCTTGGAATTGCTACTTTCAATTTTCTGAGAAATCTCCATACTACTTTCTATAATTGCTGCACCAATTGAATTTTGACCAACACTCTACAAGGGTTCCCTTCTCTCCACATCGTCTCCAACATTTCATTGTTTCTTGACTCTTGGATAATAGCCATTCTCACAGGTATAATAATAAGAGATGATGAACTTCTTTTTATGTGTCTTTGTCCATCTATATGTCTTTGGAGAAGTGTCTGTACAGATCTTCTACCCATTTTTAAATTGAAATTTTTTAGTTTATTCGTTCCTTATAATTTGGACATTAATTCTGTGTCAGATTTATAATGTACAGACATATCCCATTCAGTAGAATGTGTTTTTGTTGTGATTATAGTTTCTTTTTCTGTGCAGAAAGTTTTTAGTTTGATGTAGTCCCATTTGTTTATTTTTGCTTTTTATTTCTTTGTCATTGAAATAAGACATCTCTACAACCCGTGTGAAAGAGTTTATCATCTATGTTCTCGTCTATGTATTTTGTGGTTTCAGGTCTTAAGTTCATGTCTTTAGTACATTTTGAATTAATTTTAGTGTATGCTGTTAGAGAGTGATCTAGTTTTACTTTTTTCATGTGGCTATCCAGTTTTCCCAGAACCATTTGTTGACGAGACCATCTTTGCTCCGTTATATGCTCTTGGCCCCTTTGTCATGAATTAGTTGTGTTTAGTTAAGTTTATTTCTGTTCTCTCAATTCTATTACATTGATCTTTGTATCTGTTTTTATACCATACTGCTTTGATTATTATTGCTTTGTAGTATAGTTTGAACAATGGAATATGATATTCCTATTTTTTTTTTCCCTCAGGATTTTTTTTTAAATCTAGAGTCTTTTGTAGTTCCAAATAAATTTTGAGTTTTGTACTATTTCTATGAAGAATTCCATTGGGATTTAGATAGGGATTGTATTGAATCTGTATATTACTCTATGTATATATACTGTATATATACTTTATGTATATTACTTTGTTATTATATGACCATTTAAGCAACGTTAATTCTTCCAATCTATAAGCACGGAATGCCTTTCCAGGCATTTGTATCTTTTTCAGTTTCTTTCTGTAGTTTTTTATGGTTTTCAGTGTACAGCTCTTTTACCTCCTTGGTTAAAATTATTACAAATATTTTTATTCTTTTTGATGAGATTATAAATGGGATTGTTTTCCTTATTTCTCTTTTTACTAGTTCATTATTTGAATATAGAAATGCAATACACTTTGTTTATTTTGTAGCCTGTCGCTTTGCTGTATTTATTATTTCTACTAGATCTTACTGTGGTCTCTGGGATTCTCTGTGTATATTATCATATTACCTGCGAATAGTAATAGTTTCACTCTCCCTTTCTAGTTGGATACCTTTTATACCCACATCTTGTCTTATTGTACTTTCTAGGACTTTCAACATTATATTGAATAAGAGTGGTGAGAATGGACATCCTTGTTATGTTCAGTTTTAGATGAAAATATTTCAGTTTTTCCACACTAAGTATAACGTTGACTATTGGGTTTTCACATGTGGATTTTATTATAATAGATATGTTCTGTACATAGCCATTTTAGGAGAGTTGTTATTTTAAAAGTGTGGTAAATATTATTAAATGTTTTTTTCTGTATCTTTGAGACAATCATCTTATTTTTGCCTTTCCTTTCATTGTTGTGGTGTATCACATGTATTGAACCATCCTTGCATACCTGGAATAAATGGCACTTGATCACGACATATTATTCTTTTAATGTTTTGTTGAATTTGGTTTGCTAGTGTTTTGTTGAGGATTTTGGTATCTATGTTCACCAGATATCTTGGTGGGCTACAGTTTTTTGTTTTTATTTTGTAGTGACTTTGTCTGGTTTTGGAATCAGGATATTTTTGGCTTTATAAAAAGTATTTGGAAGTTTTTCCTCCTTTTCAAATTATTTTTTAAATTTAGACTCTGCAAAGTTAGAGATCATGTCTGCTTTATTTATTACTGCAGTCCCAGGGTCTATAATAGTGCCTGACACAAAGTGATTTTTTTAATGAATAAATATTTCTTTAAAACTTTAATTCAGTCTAAGTGCAGGGCAATAGGATTTCTTGGGGGGAGGGTAGGGAGTATGTTAGAATTACATCCAGATATTTACCTACTGAGAGATATTTTCATCTTCAATAAACCTATCAACACTAGGACTTTCAGAATAATGAGCATGAGGCTGATTATAATGCAGTGTATTATCATAGTAAGCTATATGTCATGGATTAGCCTAGGGTTAGGGACCCAGAAAAGTTAAAACTCAGAGTACAAGTGCTGTTTCTTTAGAGCAGAAAGCATCTGCTGTCAGATCCAGTTGAGCTGTACTTTCTTCACATTATCATTAAAGTAAGTACCAAACTGTACTAACATGGGGCAATAGTTTCAGAGTATGAGCAGGTATTTCTAAACTAGAAGAGGAGCTGTATCTTTTTAGTTCCATGGAATATAGGAACTAGTTTTCCTCCTTAGTTGTGTATCAAATATAGTCCAGTTGTCATAACATTCTTATCCCGGATAAAAAGGTATGATTGCTCTCTCCTTAGTTTATGCTTTCAGTTTCACTGTGATCACTGTTTTTTTGAAAAGTCTGGTTTCCTTTACTTATCACTCCACCCGACTAATTAAGTCCAATCTATAGGTAAATCTGTCAGGGGGAAAAAGGAGCAAAAAATATCCTGTCATATATATTCCAGAATCTGGTACAGAGTTAGCACTCTTGACCTACTGTTAATATGTTTATTATTATTTATATCTTCTAACATTAGTAACTGTCTCTAATTAACACTCTTGCTGTGCTAAGAACTTTACCAAGTGCTCTTCAGACATTTTCTCACTTAATTCTAACAATATTCCTATGAAGTATTGTTTGGGTCAGGGCTCTTCAGAGAAAGAAAATCATTAGAATAGTTAGATGATAGATAGGTAGTATGACAAATTGTCTTAAAATTATGGAGGGCAAGTCTCACCATCTGCCACCTATAAACTGAAGACTTAGGAAAGTTGGGGGTATAAATCTGTCTGAATCCAAAATCCTGCAAACTAGTGGAATGAATGATTTAAGAGAAGATGAAATTAAATGTCCCAACTCAAGCAGGCAGGCATGAAATAAAAATAAAAAGGGGTAAATTTCTTCTCCCTCTGTTTTCTGTTTTATTTAGGCCAGTATTCAACCAATGTGTGTGGGCAATATACTTTACTGAGTCCACAAATTCATATGCTAATCTCATTCAGAAATACCCTCACAGACATACCCACAAAAAATGTTTAATCTCAGCACCCCAAAACCAGTCAAGCTGACAAATAAAATTAATCATCTCGAGTATTATTATTATTATCACCATTTTATAAATGGGTAAACTAAGGTATGGAAAGGGCAAATGTCTTTCCAAGGTCACATAGTTAATAAATGACACAGCTAGCATTCGACCCCTGGCAGGCTGGTTTTCAGGGCTGATCCTAGATTACTTGCACCCTTCTTTGAAACCAACTCATGTTATTGGTTGATTTTATTTCTCAGTTAAATAGTGACAAGTTTTTTACTCTGGAAACCAACTTTACTATTAAATCACATACATTCAGTTAAGTGCAATGTATTTCTTCTTTCAAATAATTAACAAGGATAGCTGAGAAATTAGTCAGTCATTGCTGAGGACTGTAAATCACAAAAACCTCGCCCAAGCCTGAGACTATACTCCATTGCCTGATGTATATTGATGCCATCATCAAAGTCTTCATATGGATGGAAACCACATTTCTCCGTGTCCTTGAATAAGTACAAATGTTTGAGTCAAGTGATCCAGCAATTTACTGATGTCCAGAGGTAAAGTAATACTCTTCTTTGTTCACTAACCTACTGATTCTAAAATCAGGAATACAAATAAGTTTCTTGGCAACATTTGGGAGGTGATATTACATATGCCATATTTGATTGGAAACAGAATCTCCTTGCATATATTATTGTTTTGTTTTTTTTCATTTTCAGTCATTTTATGTAGTTGTTTATCTTGGTTGTCTATCTGCCTCCTCCACCCCCCTGCCCCAATATTATTCATTTTTATGTCTATGGAATTCATTGAGCAATTTCCAATTCACTTAACATTTTTATTATGTAATATTTGTTACATACAAAAGAATATGTACAATGAAAATGCGCTTTGAGCATAATAAAGCTGAGCAACCAAGATCCCATCCCAAGCTTAAAAACTAGAATTTCATCAATATCATTGACTCTACCTATCTACTCCTGCTCTAACCCATTCCCTTCAGCCCCTTTATTATTTTTTATTTGTATGTATTTTTTGAAAGACTTGAAACATTTTATGACTTTAAAAATCAGTTTGCTGCAATTTCAATAGACTAAAATGAAGATAGCATTTTAAACAAAAGAAATAAAAAATTACTATTTAAAAAAGGCAATTGACCCATTGATATTTTGATACATACTGTCCAGGTGAAGTGATGCCTTTATCCTATTCAGAGTGGTCAAAAAGGCTTATTTCCATATACAGCTACTAATGTATTTGATCTTTATATTTTTAATAATATGATGAATGAAATATTTTCTTTTAGTTCATAGTTTCCTGACTATGAAGCATCTTTTTTTTAGGTTTAAAAAATTTTATACTTTGGAATACTATCAATTTGTATCTTTTTTTTTCTCAGTTTTATTTTGGGTCATCTTTTTCTATTGCTTTATAGAAGTTCTTTGTATGTTATGAATTTTAGCTTTTTGTTAAATACATCACAATTGTTTTCTTCTGGTTAAAAAAAAATCAGTTCTAGTTCTCTCCACTAACTGAAATAATAAGTATGATCCCCATGGCAGCAACCCCCTCCCCAAACCCATGCTTCCCGTATACTTGAAAATAGGCTACAATTATTACTTCTCTATTTAGAGATTATGTGGTTACAGTTTTCATTGTGTCCTTGTGGGGTTTTTTTCTGTTGCGGTTGCCATTATAAATGTCTCTTTTATTCCCCCATGTGGTCACTTTCTTAAATATGTATTCAGCATGTCTTCAGTGGAGTTTAGTTTCATTGCATGGCTACCAGTCTTGGGGATATTTAGATACTTTTATTCTATTCCAGGTATAGAAAAATGATAAATTAGGTTTTGTTAACTGTGGGGAAAGGGAAGGAATACTTACTTCTCTCAAATACCTATAATGGGTCAAGTTTTTTGCTGGTATTTTCCTAATTAAAATTCTTCACTATGCCTATATTACAGATGAGAAAACTGAAACTTAAGGAGGAAATTTTGCAGGTTCACACAGATCCTAAAGTGATAGAGACAAGATTGGAACTGAGGACTTCTGTGGGTATGATGGGTGGGAAAAAGTTCAACCTTGTGAGGGTTAGGCAATCTCATTCCTAGATATCTTGTCCCTCCACCCCACTTCTTATGGAAATAGTAATGCCAATCTTATTCACTTCACAAGGATTTTTTGGGGTGAAGAGAGGTAATATTTTGGATTTCGGAAGACAGATACTACAGACAAGAAAGGTGTTTTTTTGTTTGTTTGTTTGTTTTGTTTTTTAAATTTTCTTGTGATCATGCAGTGAGTAGACATTTAGTTCTGGATCATTGTTGTTTGCAGAAACCAAAACATTTCTAATTTTAACATGATCCCAAACCTCAAGCCACCCATGTGCTCACCCATTTCCATTTACTGAATCTGCTCACATAGACTGACTTATAGACTTGTCCTCTACTACCTTTCCAGATTCTGTCGCCAAAATGATACAAAAGACAGGACACTGGGGAGAAGGATCCAGAAAAAAGACTCCTGGTACACAAATGCAATAAAAAGCTCATTAAAATTTCAATAGTATTTTAAAAGTAGTTCACATTTTATATCAATAAATATAAAAAATAAGTTATCATAGAGCTCCAAGTGTGTAGCCAGCAAGGACAGAACTTACAACTTTTCAACACAGAATGATGCTCACTGTTGGGCAGCATTTCACAAATGGAAGAGCCTGAGTGTAATAAGTTGCAGCCATCAATACCAGTCCTGACTCTATTTCTTTTGTCCAAGGATCTGAAGATCTAAAAATGAAGGTTCTTCTCCAGCTTCTCTCTGCCTCTGGTATTAGGTTGGTTTTCTTCAACAACCTACTCATTGGTCATGAGAAACTGTGTGCGTGTTAGCATTCTGAAGGTGGTTTAGAGATTTACGTCCACTGAGTTGATAAACTTCCTCCTTCTTAACGGTTTTCTAGACTCCAATCCTAATCATTGCCTTCTTTCCAAATTCTCCACGTATGTTGTTCAGGAAGCACACGTGGTTTTAAACCACAGACAGAGGTTGGTTCTTACCAGCTGCTAGATTCAACCTGTAGAAAACCAGACGAGGCAGAGCCAACCCCTTCAGGAGCCTGAGCAACTCCCAAGTGAAGAAAGTGAACTCAATTTGTGTTGTGTAAATTGTACCCCGAACAGTCTCAGGAAGTATCACAGCTTCCTGATTACAAACCCAGATAAAGTTTAAGGCCACAGCTGCTAAGGACTAAAGCCACCAACCAAAATAAAATGAAGAAAAATGACATCGAAAGGCTGTAGTTGTGAGAAAGTCTCATTAGATACATCAGGATTTAAAATAAAATTTAGAGCAAGAAATCGGTTTCATGTCACAGGCAAATAAAGACCACCCAGAACACTGGTAATAGTAGAAAAGGAGGGAGCTCTAAGAATTCTGACTACTAACGTTATGAAGTCAGTTTCTGTACCACTGTTTCACTGTAGAACATTTTGATTCTGAAGAAGTATATCAGGGCTATGGGTAGAGCTGATGGCAGGCTATATGTTGAGACACAAAGTAGAAAAACCTTACTCCTCAAAGTCTCTTCTTTGCTCAACCTGCTTCCATTGCCTGCTGTTAACTGTAAGTTATTCTTGTCTGTCGATATTAAGAATAAAAGCTCTGAAGCCTGAGAGATCAGGGTTGATGGCAGAGCTCAAATTGTCTTGCTAACTAGTTGTATGACTTGGGACAATTTAATCTTAGTTGCTTTTTCTGTTTAGAGGAAAGAATAGTACATACCTGTACATTTAATGTGAAGCTTGATGATTACATGGACTAACATAGGCATTCAACATATAATAGTAATTATCCTATTATTCTTAACTAGTGGCTCTGAAATTTATCATCTAACACCCAATTTGAAACATAACAGGGCTAGAAATGTCCATTTTTGGCAATATTATAGATTAGTTACCCTGAACCCTCTAAAGTAACTAAAAATCCAGGTAAAATATTTTTAAGTAATTGTAAATACATCCAAATCTGTCATCGAAGTAAGCGTTTTGTTGGTCTTTCTAAACCAGTAACGAAAGTAGGAAATCTGTTTGGGAAACAAGTGTCAAACCTATTGCACTGAAACTCCCCTCCCCCTGACTCCGGAGAGCCCTTCCTCCTTGACAGCATGAAGCAGAGCATGGAGTCTGCAGTTAGATTAGGGCTGACGGAGGTGAAGACTCTAATAGGAAGCCTATCTCATTACACCCTCAGTGGAAAGGTGAATAAGAAATCACAATGCACAGAAGGAGAATAAAGAAATGCCTTCACCTTCATGCTGGTGGAAGGGGGATGTAATTATGACAATTCATAAACCAAGTTGCTCATTATATGTAAATGGAGAATTTTAAGTTAAAATTTTTATCTAACTATAATACCAGATTAGCAGCATTCTTGGCAACTAATTGTAACAAATGAAAATTTCTTTGGCAGAATTTAATTCAGGCCTTAAAGAATTCCTATAATTTGAATTCCAAGGAAAATGGGAAAATATATATGTATATATACACGTGCATAAATATATTTAAAATCACAAAACATACATCAGGAAAAAATTTCAGCAACCATAGCCCACAAATATTGCAAACCTAACCTAATCATATCAATTATAGTAAAGGTATTACAGTAAAGGTAAATGATTTAAGTCAGAACCGTTCAATATAACAGTTACCAGTCAAATGAATTTATTAAGCACTTGAAGTATGGCTGATATGACTGAAGAGTGATTCTTAAATTTTAAATTTAAATAGATTCATATGACTGTCAGTTAATAATTTGGGCAGCAGAGTTCTAGACACCCCAATTAAAGGTCAAATTATCTGAGTAGATAAAAAAGCAAGACCTAATCATATGCTTTCTGCAAAAAATACTTTAAAATATAGACACAAGTAGGTTAAAAGTTAAAAAATGGAAGGCGATAAATAACATGATGACACTAACAAAGATAGCTGGAGAACCTGACAAAACAGATTTCAGAGCAAAGAATATTATCATAGATAAAGAGCATCATTTAATAAAAACAAAGGGGACAATTTCTCAAGAAAATGTCGCAAACTTAAGTATTATATAACTAAAAATAAAGCTACAAAATACATGAAACAAAAACTGATAAAACTGCAGGGAAAAGTGGATAAAGCCATAAGTATAGTCAGCGATTTCAACACACTCTCAATAATTGACAGAACAAGTAGACATAAGAAATACTATCAATAAATTTGATCTTGTTGAATATAAAAAAAATTCCATCCCAAAGCATCAGAATATACATTAAAGTAGATATAAAACACACACCTTTTAAAATTAAACCCCCCCTTTTTTTTTAATCAAGTTAGATCATATTCTGGACCAAAAAAGAATTATCAGCATATTTAAAGTGATTCAACATATAAAATTTATTTCTGATCATAATGGAATTATAAATCAATAACAAAGATTATCTTGAGATATTCAGACATTTAGAAAATAATAACACTTCTAAGTATCACATGGGTCAAAGAAGAAATCAAAAGAGAAATTAGAAAATATTCTGAACTCATAAAAATACAAAATATAGGAATCTGTAAGATTGAACAAAGCAGTGCTTAGAAGAATACTTTGAGCACTAACCACCTATAACAGAAAAAGAAAAAAGAAAAAATGTCACTCAATAACTTCAGTTTCTACTTTAAGAAACTAGAATAGGAAGAAAGTACTTATACTCAAAGTAAGCAGAAGAAAGACAATCATAAAGAACAGAAAGCAATGAAATGGCAAGCAAAAAATAAACATCTGGGCAGACTAATCAGGAATAAAAGAAAGATGAAAGTTACCATTTCAAGAATGAGAGGTGGAAGAAATAAATAAAAGACGAATGAGAGGTGGCCACATATCCCTGGGTTCAAGTCCTGGATCCAGGGCAAACAATCAGTGTAAACAACTAAATACAAATAAAATTAAGACGCTTCCTCCTCCTCTCTCTTCCTGCCTGCCTACTTGCCTTCATTCCTTCCTGTCCCTTTCCTTTAAAAATTAAAACATTTATTATAGAGTAAGTTATTATAACTGTTCTTTCTATTTTAACAAATCTCTCTGTAACATTCAAAACAAGGATCCTTTAACAAGTTTTAATACTTCTCACAGTTCCTTGATATTAACAAGTTGATAATACGAATTAAAAGTCACTCAGCAACCTGGAGGAATTAAAAAGTTCATTACTTACAAGGTGTTTAGCTTTAGGCCAGTAATTTTACACACTGGCTTTAGTTTTCTAAGTAAAATGAGGGAGTTGGAGAAGTTCAAACTGGATGGTTCTGTGTCTTTAAATACTAATTAGCCTAAGGAGAAAACATCTTGACTCAGAACAAAATAAAAAGGGGACAGGGGTTAGGGAGCGTGTTCAGAGTGGCTTATTTAGGTGAGTGGCCATCTCACCATAGGTATTCACAAATTTGATCCCCACTGAGTAGGAACCCGTGGCTCTTCTTGTCTGACTAGCTTGGAGTCATGAAGCAGGGACAAAATAAATCTTCCACTTGTCAAAGTCACCCTTCCAAGCCAGGACAGAAAGAATTCCAGAGGCTCTCGAGGAGCCAGCAGGCTCAGAAGTCTGCACCAAAGTACTGGGGTTGGGCCACCAGAGAGGGTGAAGCTATCAAACAAACCCACTCCCCTTTCCCTTAATTACACAAAAATTTCAAATGTATCCCTCTCAGCAAAATGCTAAACTTCTTGAGTCCATTTATCATCCTTCTGATTACGGATGCTCACCCTTTTTGCATTTCACACACAATGGGATGTGATAATGCCCTCCAGATGTAGATGTTGAAGAGGGAACTTAGGTATAGAAGATAACTGACTCAGTTTCCAATGATAAATCTGAGGAAGAAGGGGAGAGCTGGAGATTAGCCAAGACTCCCAGGAAATTCCCTTGAATTTGGTGATTCCTTCTGCTGACCCCAGGAATGGCTTTATCTAATCTGCTTGAAAATGCTTTCTTGACTATCACCAAAAAATCCACAGAATTTAAGTTCTACTTTTGGAAATGGCTTCTGTCCTATTTAAAAATAGTCTAATAAGCAAATGACATTGTATATGAGTATATTTAAAATTTAGCATATCAGTAGAATCAAAAGACACTATCAGTAGAGTCATAGGCACATCTATGATTAGGCTAAAAATTCAACATGTTACAAAGCAAGTTACTGAATGGTATGTAAAGTATGATCCCATGCTGGTAAAAATCAATGGTAACAATAATTACGTTAATATATACAGGAGAAAAATTGGAGAAACGTGCCAAAATGTTAACAGTGATTACTGGGGATGGGATGAAGTGGGATGGAATGTAGGGACATTTCACTCTATTGTATTGTTATGTCTGCAACATTATAATTTTATGTAACTTTGTATTGATTTTGAATCAGAGTAAGGGAAGGGAGAAAAGAAAAGAAAAGAAAGAAATCACTGAATGTGAGCATTTAATTTGAAATTTACATACCATTTTTTGTTAAATTGATAAAAAAGTCTATTTCATCTATTTTAGAGTTATATTTTTACAAAAGTACTCAATATGTGAGAATATTTAAAGCAGCAAGAAGAATGAAGACTTTCAGTGTGCAGAGATTAAAATCTGATGCATAATACTCATTCAAAAATTTAAGGTTCCTACAGCTCTTTAAAATTTAAATATGACTATACACATACAATGGGAAATTTTTGACTGGGTCTTGAGACCCAGTCAAACAAAACTTGGCAGATTTTCTAGTTTGCAATTTATTTTATTCATTCCTTCCTTCAACAAACATTTATTCGAATGTGCACTGCATGGAGCTGGCATTGTATTTGAGTCTTTAAGCGAAGGATTTGGTCATCTAAAGGAGGAGGAGGAGGGACATTCTAGATAAATGCGGAGTCAGAGATAAGAATGTGCAGGACATCTGCAGGGTCCTGGTGTTTGGGGGCTGGAGCATGTGGTACATGAAGGGAAGACACAGGAAAGTAGGCTGAAAGGGGAAGATGCCAAGAATGTTCCACTTATAAGGGCCAGTGAATCATTTCTCCCAACACTCTCAGATGAAAGCACTAAGACCCACAAAGGAGGGAAGTCCCCTCAGTTATTCAGTGGCAGAGATAAAATTGGATCTCAAGCTCTCTGGGTTCCCACGCTTGAGCTTCCCATTAGTGAGAACAGGATCGAGTCCTTAGAGTGCCAGGCTAGAGGGGAGACACTGAAATTTTAAGCAGGATGTGAATAGCAAAAGTGAGATAGGGGCTAAGATAATTTGATGGTTTCTAGGTTAAATGACTGGGAAGATGGGAATTAATTTTGGTAATTTTAATTTTATATTAAATTGTTTCTGTTAACACACAGTTGCTAACTTTGCCACTGGAGTCTAGAGCTTGGTCAAATTTTAACATATAACGTGAATTTTCATCTGTAAAATGGAGCTATTATTACCTCATCCCGGGTTTGCGTTGGTTGTGAGAATTGTTGGGCACTATACCAACAGAGTAGACTACAGTGCCTGGCGAGTTGTAAGCATCTCGTTCAACCTTGGAACTACGTGAATTGGTTTGCCCACACTTCGACAGAAAAGACCTCCAGAGAACAGCAACATTTCTGAGAGAAATTGTCGGTGCCCAAGTAAGAGAAACTTATTTCAGATCAGCGGTAGAACAAAGACACCCCAGGGCCATTTCACAGTTTAGTTCTCCAGAGTCAATGTTTTGAGAGCATTCTTAGGAGCCTCTAAGGAAGATGTATATTTCCACATCTCTGATTTATGTAAAACTATCCTCCCTAAACCAAAAAAAACCTCTCTCCCAGTCTGGCCTGCTTCCCAGCTGTTCACATTCCCTCCGGGTAGAAGCTCCACGCGCTGGGGAGCCTGAGGAAAGTAAACAGCCTGCCAGGCAGGTGCCCCACCCACCATTTTATTTTCCTAAATCACTCCTTTAGCTAATATTTCAGGGACAGACACGCGACGCATCTGGCTCCAACCAAATATTTTCAGTCACCCGGATTCTAAAGTAAATATTTGCCAGTTCGATTGCAGTAACATTGGTAGCATGAAACCAGCAGCCATTTATCAACTTTCAATCAGGGCTGCCGCAGCTGCTGCAGGGGTGGCCCCGCCCCCTTCCCGTGAGTCCCTGCGCGGGTCCACCCCTCCGTTTCCGGTCTCTGGTGCTTGGGACCTGAGTCTGAGTCCTGTGATTGAGACCTGTCTGGTGAAACCCGGGGAGGAAGGTCGATGGTTTTCACTTCACCGAGGCGTGTTGTGAATTTCTGAAAGCAGGTGTTGCATTTGTTCACATCTATGACTTTTCTAAAGGGTATTGATTGTGGCTCGTTGGAGGTGTCGACACACTAGGGAAGGATCAGAAAGTCTCCCAGGAGGCATGGTGATGGGTGTGACTTGAGGTGGAAAGAGATGCCTCCTAAGACCTATGCCTGTTACTTAAATTGCTAGCTTAATAGTCCCTTAACATTGGCCCAAGGCTTTGGAGTTACAATGAATAGCGTCTTGGTCTTTGGGCCTTATCAGTTGTACCTCAGTGAGAATTAAGTACATTAGACTTTTTCTTCCTTTCTTCCGGAAAGGTGCAGGCTGGAAGAGAGCAGGAAGAAGCATCTTTATTTTATTTTTATTTAGTTGTTAACACTGGTTTTTTCCACCCCGAGTCGTCAAACCGAGAGGTATGTGACCTGCATCCTTTGGAAGGGATTGATGTAACAGCTACTCCACCAAGTCATACCTACACTTTTTGTTAATGAGGCACCATTTATGCAGGAAGGGGATAAAGACACAGGAAAAAGCATATATGTAGTTTTTCAGTTGTTCACACTGGTTGTTTTCCCCTGGACCTGAACCCAGGCCAGGGGGTATGTGGCCTGCACTCCTTCAGAAGTGATTAACCTAATCACTACTCCACCAGTGCCCCCTTAAAATAATCACTGTGAACAACTGAAAAAAAAAATGTGCTTTTTCCTCTTCTCTCTTCTTGCCTGCCTGCCTGCCTGCTCAAATTCCTGCCTATACTGCTCCTTTTAAAAAATGACAACAAAACCCCCACATTTTAAGGGAATATTAAAAAAGTTCAGGGTACACCAATAATTTGCCTTTTTGATGGAGAAATTTTTCATACTACCACCCATCATTTATCTTAGTCTGAGGGCCCCAATCAAATATCTTCTGAGTGTTAGTACTGATTACTGGACTAAAAGATTTTGGGATGTTGAGAGGGCAATGCATAGTTTTGTAGAAAAATGAGGCTCAGATAGGTGAAGTGAGCTGGGCAAGGTGGCACAGTAAAGGATTTAGAACTATTTATGACTGCTATGAAGTGTTCTTTTCACCTCACTGTGAGATATGATGCTTGCCTTCCTGCTTATGCCAGAGAATTTCCTAAAAGTACTTTGATTTTTCTCATTGTGGTCTCCAATTCCTATAATTTGCTAGTTTCCTAGTTATTATACTGCTTCCAAAAACAACTCTGGAATTCACCTAGTCTTGAGGAATTGGGAGCCCCCCAGCACCTTTTTTTTTTTTTTTCCTTTTCTTTTTTGGAATGGTGGAGACAGGAATGAAGGTGAGTAGGCAGGTAGGCAGGATCAGAAAGGAGGAAGAAGCATTTTATTTATTTTTATTTTTATTGTACATGTTGGTTGTTCATCCCCCCGGCCCCAGGATACAAACCCAGATTTGTGTCTGTGGACTGTGCTTGGCTGGAGGCAGTGAACCTAACCACTTTCACCAGTGTGTGCTGGGAACCACAATCTTGGTCAGTATCTCATCCTTAAGACCTTCTCCAAACTCTGGCTGAATTAACTTCTGTGGGAATTTAAAAAAAAAAAAAAAAAACTGCTTCAAGGTATATAATCTTAGAAAGCTAATTCCTCATTTCTTTTGAAAGATATTTTTAAACACAGAACAGGTGATGCATAACAACTTTCTGAGGTACTTACTCTTGTTATATTTATTTTACTGATGAAGACACAGGCACAAAAAGGTAACTTACCCCATGTTTCCCAGCTAGGTATCAGAGTCCGGAATCAAATCCAGGTATCATGATGCCAGGACTAGTGCTTTTAATTAGTGAGCTGTGTGATCTTTTTTGTAGCTTGTTTCACCTTAGCTTGAACAATTCTAGTCACAAGCAGTTTCAGAGATCTATTTTGCTGCTGGACAGCTACATCACTTAGAATATCTTCCTTTTATTTGTTGGCTGAAGCCATAGGTAGTAGTCCAAAATGGTTTCTTATTAAGCAGAGAGCTATAAAGGAGAGTATCCCTTTGTATCAATCTGCCCTGCCTCCAACAAACATTCCTGACCCACTTCCAGTTCTGTGGGTTTCCTGAAAAGACTCAAGAGTTCCCCCTTTCAGTTTTGTGTGTCTTTTTAAAGTAAAATCCCCACCCTATGTGTTTATGCCTTATTCCAAGAAAGATTTAAGGTGGCCCACATAAATTATAAAATATGATTAAATAGTATGTACTAAAAGTGTATAACATGGCCCAGCAGTTTCATTTTCAGATGTTTGTCCTTTAGAAATAGTTGCCATTTACAAGGATAAATATTCAGTGGTTTTCATTTTATCAGTTTTGTAAATGTCTAAAAAAAAATGGTAGCAATTTAAATGTACAGCAAGGAAATGGCTAAATAATAATGAAGTGCCTCTACTTTGAAATACTCTGGACCTGTTAAAACAAAAGATATGTTTATGTACTGACTTGGAAAGATATCAGTAACCATTTAGAATTTCAAAAGTAATTTTTGTAACTATTTGTAAAAAGAATATCTTTATATAGTGTGCATATACTCCAGATAGTAACAGTGGTTACCACAGGGTTGGAAAAGATGGTAGGAAAGGATGAGAGAGCTTTCATTTAGCCAGAATCATGCCACTACTTTTTAGGTTCGAAAGGCAAGGGCTTTGGAATCACCATGACTGAGGGACAACACATCCCGAGTGTTCAACTAATGTTTGTTGATTCAGTGGATCATAACTTCAGTATGTATTGGTAATTGAAAGTTTATTACTAGCACAGTACATAATAATGTTTTTAAAAAGAACTGTTCCAATCAACCTCCCCAAAAGATATCAAACTTGTTTCTCTGCTATTCAGACTACTTTTAACACATAATGTTAAGATAAGCTCCATAATTTCTCTGGAGAAAATCACTATTGATATTTAAAAAATTGGTGCTTGATGACATATCACTCCCATTGTCGTTCCAGTGGAGTTACAGCAGTTTTTTTAAAAAGCACTTTTTGCTCATTTCAAGTTTATTGAAGAAAATATGGAAAATAAGAAAAAGTATAAAGGAGGAAACAAAGAAACTTACAACCCCACACCTCAAAGATAACCACCGCATACCTTTAGATTTACTTCTTTCCCATCTTTTTCCAATGTGCAGCAGCACTTCAGTAGATTTTTTTGTGACAAAATACACATAACAAAATTTACCATTTAACTATACAATTCAGTGGCAATATGTACATATGTGTCCGTGACTGTCTTATCCAGAGCTTTTTCATCATCTCAAACTGAAACTCTGTATCCACTAAACAATAATTCTCTATTATTCCCCCCCTCCCCCCAGTTCCTGATAGCTATTATTCTACTTTCTGTCCCTGTGAATTTTTTTTTTTTTTCTTTTAAGAATGGAGCAGGTAGGGATGGGCAAGTAGACAGGCAGGAAGGAAGGAGAGGGAGGAGGAAGCAGCATTTATTTATTTTAGTTGTTCACTTTGGTTGTTCCCTCCCAATCCTGGATTGTGAACTGAGGTCCTTGGACTTTACGTGTACTATGCTGGAGATACCAAGGTGTGCCTGTTATTTCATTTAAATGGAATCATAAAATAATCGCCCTTTTGTGTGTGGCGTATTTTCTTAGCAAATGTTTTCAGGTTGTAGCATTTATCAGAATTCCACTATTTTTAGGCTGAATAATTGAATATATATATTAAATATTTTGTTTATTCATCCATCATTTGAGTTATTTCCATCTTCTAGTATTATGAAATTTGGTATGCAAAGATCAGTTCGAGTTTCTTATTTTCACTTCTTTCAGATATAGTCCTGGAAGTGGAATTGCTGGATCAAATGCTAATTCTCTGATTAATATTTTGAGGAACACCATACTATTTTCACAGCATTTGCACCATTTTACATTCACATTAGCAGTACATGTAGTTCCAATTTTGCCACATACTTGCCAGCACTTCTTACTTATTTTTTTCCTTCAATAATCTCCATCCTAATAGGTGTGACGTGGTAAAGTGGAAGCTCATTGTGGCTTTTTTTTAAATGCCCCACCACCACCTCCTTGGACCCAGGTCCTTGGGCTTTACTTTGCCTGCACCTTAGCCACTTCAGCTGCTTGAGCCACAAGAATGCTTCTCACTGTAGTTTCGCTTTACATTTCCTTTGTGATTATTGATGTTGAATATTTTTTCATGTGCTTTTTGGCCACTAATATATATTCTTTGGAAAATGTTTTTTTAGGTCCTTTCACTATTTTTTAATTGAGTTACTTTTATTGTTGAGTTGTAGGAGCTTTTATATAGTCTCAATACCTTATCAGATACATGGTTTGCAAATATTTTCTCCATTCTATGCAGAAATGTGCCTTTTCTCTCTATTGATAATGTCCTTTGATGCACAAAAGTTTTTAATTATGAAGAGGTCCAATTTATGGATTTATTCTTTTGTTATCTGTGTTTTTGTTGTCATATCTAAGAAATCATTGCCAAATTCAGCACCAAGAAACTTCCCTCTCATTTTAGGTCTCATGTTTAGAATTTTGGTTCACTTTTGTACATGGTAGAAGGTTCCATTTTAGTCTTTTGTGGGCATTAGTTTTCCTGACAGCATTTGTGGTAAAGACAACACATGAAGAAGCATTTTTTAAGTACAGACTTATTCTGGGTAGAGCCCAGGGTGCCTTTTTTGAACACACCTTCACTGGCGTGTGCTCAAGAGATTGTCGAGTTAGTGACTGGGAACACTGGGAAATAATGAACTCAATTCTAGTGTGGAAACATAATGGTCCCGCAAAGCCTTGTGAAAGTGATTGCTGAAATATTGACTATAGAGAGCGTGGCTGCACCAAATCTTGGCTAAACCAAGTTTTGTCATGAAATGGCATGGTAACCAAATAATAGCATACCCTGGAATAGGATATTAGCTAATGTCATCATAGTGGTTAATGTTTCTGAGGAGAGTACTGTGTGCTGTGTGTTAAATACTTTGCATTTCATACGTAATTTGATTTTCAAACAGTTTTAAGAAGTAGGTACTATCGTTTTCACTATTTTAACATTTCTGAGCTGCTTTTATTGTCTGTAAAATGAAGAAAATGATACCTACCTTGCAGCGCTCTTATCAGGATTAAATGAGAATAGTGAACATAAAGGGTCTTGCAAAGAACTTATGCTTAGTAGATACATAACAGATGGTAGTTCTTTTTGTATCAAGGAAATGATCCCAGTAATTACAAATTATATGAGAATTCTGCTTGGTTTTAACAATCCTGAATTGCCTGATACTCCCCCTTCAAAGTGAATAATAATGATTATACTAGTCAGACAGGGAAGTCTGATACCATTTATGTGTGAGACAGGAATACCTTGTGGTCACCTACTTACAGAGCAAAAGCAGAGATCGTTTACTGTCAGATGCTAGGAATACTGCAATCACTTATCTAGGAACTGAACAAGGACCAGCAGTTCTGGAAATAGCTGCCTATGTATACTGTTCTAATATGTTATGATGTTTTAACACTTCACCATTTGTTTAAACCCCTTTTTTTTCTTTTGAGGAAGAAAGCAGGCAGGAATGAAGGTGAATAGGTAGGCAGGCATCAGGAAGAGAGGAGGAAGAAGCTTTATTTGTTCAAATGGTGGTGTTTCCACCCCCCCCCCCCGCCCCCAGGTTTTGAACCTGGGTCCTTGGGCTGTCGGTGGACTGTGTACTTGGGCGTGTGGACTGTACGTGGACCAAGCCACAGACTTAACCATTAAGCCACCAGGGCAGGCCTAAACCTCTTTCATTTTATTACATTTGTTCATCTCCTTTATTTTCTAAAATAGTGATTACAGGCATGTCCTGGTAGCTCAGGTGCTAAACCAGCGACTGGGACGTGGACCATGTGAAGTCCATGGACCCAGGTTTGTGAGCCAGTGCTTAGGAGAATAACCAAAAGCAGTAAATAAAAGAGCTGCCTTGTTCCCTCCTTTCATTCCTTCCTTCCTTAAGATGCTTCTTCCTTCCTTCCTTCCTCTCTTTTTTTTTTTTTTTTAATTACAGTGAAGAGGTACAACTGCCAGAGCTCAAACTATAAGCACTTAAATTAGTTAATACATGAGTATAGTCCTTAGTGGTTGTAGTTATTTTATGGCACATTTTCTGTGCCATAATTAGGATATACATTGGATGGATCCAGGCCACAGATTTCCTCTTTGACTGCAACTAATTAACTGGCAGTGGGATCAAGTCCTGCTCCTCAGTGGCAGCTGGGCCCTCTCTTGGAGCCCCTTTACAATCCCCTTACTTATTGCTAATTGACTTCCTAATTCCTCATAGCAGCTGTTGTCAACCTTTCCCACTCTCCTCCGTCCCGTTAATCTTCTCCCTGCCCTTCATACACCAACAGACAGGTGATTGTGCATGCATGATCAGTTCTTTCCCACTGGTCTGCTGTCCTCACCTCATCTGCCTGGGGCCCTCACCTACCCTTACGTCTCAGGGCCTGGCTTCTTCAGTTACTCTCTCCCAGCTTCACACCTTTTTCTCCTTGACCCATAAACAAGCTCAAATCTTCCTCAACCTACCTCAGCCCACGCCTATTTCCCTTGAAGTTAATCACTTTCTCTGTTCATTACTGATAAACTCTTATTTTTCCCCCTCTCCTTACAAAAGTAATATAGTACAATTAGGAAGTACAAATAAACATGTTTCAAACACCCACAATCACACTTCTAGAGGAACCACTTATGTTAACATTTTGCTTTATTTTATTGCCTATATAATATTTATAATATATATTTTTTGCCTATATAATATTTACTTTTAACATTGAAAACATTCTGGAGTTTCTGTTTTGTAACCTGTGTCAGCAAGTATTCTCCAAATATTAGTTTAAATCATTACATTAAAATTTTTATGTTATGCATGCATTATAACTTAACCATTTTAAACCATAGTTGTAGAGTTATCTCTGATTATTTGCTCTACTTAACATTTTTTAAATTAAAAACAAATTTTTTAAAGGAAGGGTGCAAGCAGGCAGGGAAAGAGAGGGAGTAACAAGCATTTTATTTTAATTTAGTTCATGCTGGTTGTTTCCCTCTCACCCTGAACTTGAGACTTGAACCCAGGGGTGCGTGGCCTGTGCTCTTTTGGAGGCGATTGACCTAACCGCTCCTGCACCAGGGCACGCCTACTCTACTTAACATTACAGTACAACTTTTGTAAATAAATCTTTGCACATTTCTGGTTATTTCTTTTGTACACATTTCTGAAGGGAAATTCCTGACTGCATAGCTTAAGTATTTGGATACATATTTTATTGCAAAGTATAAGCATTTAAAAGAATATTCTATATCATCACTTCAACTTTTAGCTCCCATTCACTAAATTCCAAGCAATTCTGGCTCTTCCACTGTCACTGAAGCCATTCTGTCAGTGGACAAGGTCAACATTAACTACTAATCACGCACCTTGTCAGGCTTTACTCTGACTGATCCCTTTGCAGCAACTAACTTTCTCTCTTAAAAGTGTTCCTTCGAATTTACCGCTGTCTGCTTCTCTGGTACTGCATTTCCAGGCTCTTTTCTGATTTCTTCTGCCTAGTCTTTTCCTTATTCTCTACTCTTTCACCAATAATGAGCTACTGAGTTGGCCAAAGCCACATAGGCCTCAGCACAAATGTGACTTGATTTGGGGTCTGCCAGCCTGTCCGACCTCACATCTCACCTCTCTTCCCAGACTGCTTCCTCCTGTCTTTTTCCCTTAACATATTTTATGCTTCAGTCATTCTGAACTACTTGTATTTTCTATGTCTTTGATCATGTGCTTGGAAATTCCTTCTTGCCTTGATGAAACTCTACTTATTCTTCAAGATTCATATCTTTTGCAAAGCTCCATGGCAGTCTTCAACTCTCATTCTTCTATGCCTTTTTGCCCACTGGCCTGACAAAGCAGAGGGATCTTCCTTTATATTCTCCTTGTGCTATGTTATAACTGTCTCCTTCTCCAGGCTGTAAGCTCATGGAGAGCAGGAATTGTGACTTGGAGTTGTGTATCTCCAGAGTGTGGAGTGTTACTTGTCATCTAGTACAGACTTGTGGTGAACATCCTCCACTCTTTGGCCAAATCATACTCTGATCTTTCTCTTAGAACCTGTGCACTGCTTTACTTTTGAACCATCTGTTTGGGTGGAGCTGACCTAATCCTTCCCTCAGGGTAGAGCTTTACTGGTCACATCACCCAATTACAGCAAATGATAAGAAAACATTGTATGTATGTATATATTTATTTAAAGAGGAAGGAAGGTAAGAATGAAGCCAGGCGGGCAGTAGGCAGGAAGGAAGCAAGAGGAGGAAGAAGCTATTTAGTTGTTCACTCTCTCCCCATCCTAGGTCACAAACCTGGGTCCTTGGGCTGTATGTGGACTACACCTCAGGCCTGGGCTTAACCCCTGAGCCAATAGGGCTTGCTGAAAACTTTTTTTTTTTTTTTTTTTAAAGAAACGCTTTCTTTCTGTTCTGTGACAGCTGTTAGAAGAGATTTATTCTTTTGTCCTACGTGATACAGTATAAGATTTAAGGTAGAACTTATTTATCCGTTTTGATGACTTGATGGGGTGCCTGGAGCTGCCTGGAGTCGTGTGGAAGATGAAGCTAGTGTCCTGGAAGACAAGCGAGAGACACTGAATCATGCATGTATACCTACATGTATGTATTATTTAACTTAACTGTCACATGTGTTATGTTTCTTATGTGCCAGGTGCTGTTCTACTTGCTTTATAGTTAGTAAGTCACTTACTCATCACTCTTACAAAAGAGGTACTATTGATATCTTTATTTTATGACAGAGTGATGCACAGAAAGGCTAGAGAACTTGCCTGTGGTCTTAAAACTCTGAAGAAGTGGAGATTTGAAGCAAGCTTTAGTCACCAATCTAATACTACCCCTCACTGTACAGTGTTACCAATGAAGGGCTTAAAGAACAGGGCATTCTCTGACGTTAAACATAATTTAGCACAATAACCTTTCTTTATTGTGTTTGAAATCTAGGTGATTGTAGGTGCTGCACCTGGATGTGGAGTGATGCAGGCCTTATGCTTTCTTGCCTGTGGCTAATGAATAGACAGCATGTGATCTCAGAGCAAGCTTTGTTCCTCAGAAAGCCAGAATTTCAAATGCCGCCTGCTCAGAAAAAAATATGTAAAAAAATATGTAATATATAAGTCTGTCTTTGTGGTTTATTGTATCACATAATGTAAGGATTGGAAGGGACCCTTAAAAGTCCTCCCCTCTGATCCTCTAAATTACTGATGGGAAAACTGAGGTCCATTAAGGACCTAAGGCTTGGTAAGGGTCAAAGAGAGTTAGGGATGTACTAGAACCTGTGCCTTTCCCAGGATGCTCAGATATGGCATGTTTGCTCCATTGGTAGTTTGAGGAGACTTTCTAGAACTCAGAATGTGCCAGGTGAGGCTGAGAGAATATAATTAGAAGATTTGGGTCCTGCACCATTAGGACTAGGGTGCAAAGGGCAAAGATGAGCTCAGATACAGCTATAAATAGGGTGCCTCAAGTACCTGTCCCTCCTACTGAGCATACTTAGTCACCCCTCCCAGGTGTCTTGGTGGACATGTCGGGTCACTTTTGAATTCTCATCTTTGACCTCTCAGAAGTATTTGACAGTTATCCAAGCTTATTTTTCCTCAAAGGCATCATGACCTCTTGGTTTTCTTCCTACTCCTCTGGCTGTTCGTTTTTTGATGACTTCATGAGTTCTTTCTCTGCTTGTTTATTTTTTAAAGAGAAGAAAGGAGAAGACTAAGACAGAAATTTTAAGGAAGAAAGGAAGGGCAAAAAGGAAGAAACACATTTATTTTATTTTGGTTTTTCTCCCTGGCTCCAGGTTGCTAACCTGGATCCTTGGTCTTTACATGGTCTGCATGCCAACATCTCAGCCACCCGGCCACAAGGGCATGCTCCTCCAACTGGTTTTAAGAATGGTGTTTAACCTGGATCTCTTCTCCCTTTTCATACTTCTTAGGGGCATAGATAGATGTAATCTGTCCCCATGGTTTTAATTATGTACTGTTTTTTTTTTCAAATTCATAGCTCCTACCTGTCTCTCTCCAAATGTCAAACCTGTGTATTCAAGTTACCAGCTGGGTGGATCCATGTGGTTATCTCATGATTATCTTTGTGCCCTTGCATACAGAATTGCTGTCAATTGTCTTTCTGTTTTGCCTTCCTAACCCAGATGTTTTCCTTTATGGTCTCTGTTTAGGAAAGGTACCACCAACCATACAGCTCTATAATCTTGATACTTCTGAGTTTTCATTCTCCCTATCCCCATAGACACTTCTCTGATCTAGGACTCTGTCACTTGTAGTAGCTTTAAAAAAAAAAAAAAGAAAAAAAGAAAGGTGCAGGCAGGAATGAAGTCGAGTAGGCAGGCTGGCAGGAAGACAAATGGGGAAAGAAGCACTCTATTCTGTTTATTTGTTCATATTAGTTTTTCCTCCCAGCCCCGGAATGCAATCCCAGTTCCTTGACCTAACTGCTACTCCACCAGAGCACATGGGTAGCCTTTTCCCTGGTCTCCTTTCTTTAACTTGCCCCATTTCAACTTGTTCTACTCATTGTGGCCAAAATTAGCTTTTTAAAAAAATATTTTTAAATTATAAGATTGTTATATGTTTGTAACATAACTTCCAATAGTCCATTAGAATATAAAGTAAAAGCTGAGAGATTCTCTTTCCCCATATTTCTAACCCTAAGATGGATGAATAGTTTGATGAGTTTCTGATAAAACTCTTTTATATGCTTATCTGGACAAATAATAACTGGGCATCTTCTATAAGGTAAATGCTATTTTATTTTCCAGTAGTCCCAAACTGCCCATTTCTTTGCACATATCAACTGTAGGTCCCATTCTTGATTTTCTCATGCTTTTCCCTCTCCTCTCTTTTCTCAGCCTCATTCCTCTAACCAACATCTCTTTATCCTTTAAGACTCATCTCATGTGTCATCTCCTCTTTGACACCCGCACATTCTGTGAGTAGGTCTCCCTTACTACTCTTACTTCATTGTATGCTGTTGTCTCCCCCTGGGATAGAGCTTCTTGGGGAAGAGACAGTGCCTTATTCTCCATGATATCTTCCATACTTGACATGACACCCAGCAGTGTTCGTTTCATATGACTGAGTAATCATTCAGTGGTTCTTTAGTACTTCCTGAGTCCTCTGAAGCCCAAATATCCTAGCTTGAATAGGCAGTCATCCCAAGCACACAGAGCCATGAAGCTTCCTGACTGTGCACACTAAGAATAAGAGTCAAGATAGGGACTGAAGAACAAGAGAAGGGATCCAAGAGTAGGGAAAAAGAGACTGACAGTATTAAAGGAAGAAAAAGAACTAAAATTTGGGAAGGATCTTCACCTTTAGCACGTTGCATATGTTATCTTATTTGATCTTCTCAACGGTACAGTTCTCATTTTACAGATTTTTGAGAAAATTCAAATCCAGATTTTTTTGTGAATTCAAAGGCCATTCTCTTACTGTACATTGGTGATCAGGTGGGAATGGAGGGTAAATGCCTGCCATTTTCAGAGACTCTTCAGGGGTACCTGAAAAGGTCTGTGTCTAGCTGCTTCTGAACAGAGTCAACTAAAGGCCTTCGGCATCTGGGGCGATAGTGACAGACCCATTGTTCATATCTTCACACAGTAAGGCTTTTCACTTCTATATTCTCTTAAAGGGATGCTAAACCTCTAGAGTGCATACTGGAGGAATCTGTCTCCTAGGCTTCTAGGTGGCCAACAAAGGCATGGCCAAGTCTCCATCAGGCAATTATGTCTCCTTAGTCTCCTCTTGATGTTCCCCAGCCCATATCAGCCTTGGCTGCTGTTTTATTTCAGGATCTGCCAGCCACAGCACACCTATGGGACAGAGTCATTCTGGAAGCCCAACAGCCTGGGACCACTGCCCTTTGATAGCCGAACTTTGGTGCATCTTGGCAGTTGTGAGCACCTTGAGATGGAATAGGGGTGGCAGGTTGTAAGGAGCTGGAGTAAGAAGCTGTCTCTGGTGCAGATGTATTTGTGGGGAGACAGGGACATGTGGTTTTCGTCTGTGGTTCTCAGCTGCCAGCACAGAAAGGAGAAGGTGAATGGCACCGGGTGCTAAGAGTTGGGGAAAACAGAAGAATAGAGGTGTGAGCAATGAGGGTTGTGAGTGAGAACAATTTAAACTTGGTTGGAAAGAAGAGAAGGCTGTTTGGGGGTGGACTAAGAGAAAGACCATCAAGGGATTAGTGATCTGATTGGAAAACAGGACAGCTAGGGGTTGTGAGGCTGTGTCACAGAATGGGGTATTTAGTGTTGACAAGATGAACACAGTCCCATGGCGTTGGGGATGAGTGTGGAAGGAAATCAAGGTCACTCCATGTAAGGAGGCTAAGACTTGACCTGGGAAGTCCTTCCCCTGGATACTGAACGGCTCCATGAGGATGGCAGGAGGGTAGAGGACAGAGGAATAGAGGGAAGCTAGTATAGCCAGATTGTGTGAACTTCAAGGAAGTTACACTGGAGAAGAGTAATGGTATTGAGGTACAGGGGAGTATGAGGACACTGACCCACCTGTGGCTTCCTCTGCTGACCTGGGTAAATAGATATATAGGTATCAGAGAATAGAAAGTCATCACTGGGAATGACTGAAAGAGATGCCTTTGATCAGGATGACAAGGTCTTAGGGTGGTGCAAGAAGAGAGAGCCTGCTGTGAGGAAGTGAAAGATGAAGGGGATTGATTTACCAGGAATAAGGAGTCCATTAGGCACAGAGGTGAGCTTTGCAGGGAAGAGGAAATGCTGTGTTCAGGAGAAAAGACAGAACAGTATGGGGTTGAGAATGTGAGGGAGAACAAATGAGAAGTCTTACATATTGGACAGTGACTTAAGTCTACAAAATGTAACATCTGGCTAGGTAGGAGCCACACAGATCTCTAGGCTCAGTTTACTCTCAGTGGTCAGAGGCCATACTAGGAATTTCCAGAGACTTACCTATTGAGCAGTTATAGGCCCCAAAGAGATCATTCCTTTTTTTTTTGGAAACTTCTTTGTTCTCCAGATAAAGTCTGAGCCAGAAGCAACCACCTCTCACCCTGTCAGTTGCTAAAGACAACCCTGGCTGTTCAACAATGCCAGGAATCATGCTTGTTAACATCCATTTTGATTTTAAATCTTTTATGTTTGAGATGGACTTTTCTCTGTTGACAGTGGGCAGGTTTGGCTTATTCATTAGGTGTGGAACTCCTGGGTTGTGATAAATTCTGATTGGAAAACACATTTCCTGGTAAATACATAAATATATATATATATATATATAAATATATATACACACACACATATATATATGTATATATAGATGGTAGTTGTTCCCCTCCCTACCACCAACACATACTGAAGAAGCAATTTGAAGCAGTTTAGGCGTGCTCAGCATCTGGCCCTCATAAAAGGCCTTGAGTGACTCATGATTTTTTGCACCAACAGAGAGGGTTTGTCTTGCTTGTGGAGACAGTTGTATTTACCTCCCATTCCACTATGACCCTCTCTATTACTTTATGATGATCAGTCTGATTTGTGTGCAGAGAAACTGGCCAGATAAGAATTTGTGGAAAGGGAGCAAGGAAAAGAGAAGAACTCAAACAGGTAGATATTTGAGGCAAAGACACCAGCTATGGGGAATACCAACTTGCTTTTTGTTTATGAGGAGCCAGCAAAAAGGTGGTGGAGAGAACTTTATTTTATGAGATAGGGGATGGCTCTACTCCTAGTTGGAGAGGGCTCAGTCTCTTGGCACTTTGTTTTTTTCTTCTGAAAAGGGGGACCAATAATGCTTGCCCTATATAGTTGAGAGAGGAAAGAGGAGTTTTTGCTTGAGAGCACCGTTGGTTGCCATTTGTGGAATGAGCTCCTTAAACAAGCCATCTCATTTAAAGTCCAAGACAGCCCCCTGAAGGATGTGACATTTAACCATTCTTCAGCTGAAGTAACTGAGACTTGGAGCCCCTAAATGGCATGTCCAAGCTTACAAAACTTGTCAGGGCTCAAACCCATATCTTTCTAGTTTCAAATCCTATGATCTCATCACTTCATGTTGACACTGAGATCGAAGGACACATTCTGATTCCCTTGGGAAGGAGAAAAGCACAACACACCTTATCTGCTTCAAGGCCCAAGATGTCCCTGTGTCCCCACAGAAGGCCCAGCCAAGTTCTGTTCCTCAGAGCAGGTCAGTTGTTAATCTGACAAACAGCTTCCTGCTAACATGGAAAGGCAAGCTAAAGAATTGCTCTTCAGAGCCGTGTGTGGGAGACTCCCTTGCTGTTGGCATGGAGCTGCTCAAATCTGTGATTTGAAAAGATGAGGGCTTTGGAGTCAGTGGGAATCCTGACTGCTTCTTTCAAACAGTCCAACTTTAACTTTCTAACTTTCAGTTTCCTTCTTAGTAAAATATGGTTAGGAAGAATTCTCATCTTAAAGGGTGGATAGTGCCATGAATATTAAGTGAGATAATGAAGGAAACATGCCTGGCTTCTTGTGTCACACATCATCCACATCTGAGTAAAAGGCAGCTTGGAGGGGATGTGCAGACCGCCCAGGGAGCTGTTTAGGCATGGAGTAGTTCTCCTATATCTCCTATATCTACATCACAGTCCATCCTTTATTCGTTTGTTCTAAACACTGACTGTATCAGCTGCAGTGTTTTTGTCCTTTTGGGGCTCACAGTTGAGCTGGAGCCCCAGGCTAAAGAAGTGTCTGAGACAGTCAGAGATCTGGTACAGAGGGCCAGGATCTGGAAATGTAAGCTGCCTGCCCAGATAGGGTGTGTTAGAGAGGCTGGTATTTTAAAACCCAGACTTCCTCTCCAAGTGTAACAGGGGTTCTTTATCACTGTTTTGAAATAATTATTAATTTAAAATTAGGTTTTATTTGTAATTTTAAAAAATACAGTGAGTTTTGAGCTAAATATGGTAGATTGAACATACCTTTTCACACTCTAATATCTTCCAAAACAGCCAGTAAATGAATATTTAAAAATTGAAGTAACTTTTATTTATAAAACTATATATTTTAGATGTATAGGTTCACTCTTCATGAAATATATGATTACACACCAGGCCCACCACCAAATTCCTTATAGTACTCCTCCACTGTCCATTGATCCCCATGACCAGTTTCTTCCACTACCCACCCTCCTTTTGCTCTAGTAACCTCAATTCTGTTGTCAGTGTACAAGGGTTAAGTTTTGTTTTGTTTGTTTGTTTGCATTGTTTCTTTATATTTCACATATTGAGTGAGATTACTTGATATCCATCTTTTCCTTCTAACTTACTTCATTTAACATAATCCCCTCTAGTTCTATCCATATTGTCACAAATGACAGGATTTCATCTTTTCTAAAGGCTATGTAGTATTCTATTATGTATACATACATCTTCTTTATCTATTCATCTGTCAATGGATACTTAGGTTGTTTCCAGTTCTTGACTATTGTCAATAATGCTGTAATAAACATGGGGTTCATCTATCTCTGTGAAGTACTGTTTTTGTGGGTTTTGGCTAAGTACATAGAAGTGGGATAACGGAATCATAAGGGATTTCCAGTCTCAATTTTTTGAAGCATCTCCATACTGCTTTCCATAAAATTTGCACCTATTTATACTCCCACCAACAGTGTCAAAGGGTTATCTTTTCTTTGCATTCTTCTTGTTTTCAGTCCTTTGGGTAATTCCATTCTCATAAGTGTGAGGTGATAGCTCATTTTGATTTACATTTCCCTAATAACAAGTTGTATATAACAAGTCTGTATGTCTCTTTGGAGAATGGTCTCATCAGTTCTGCCAGATTTTTGATTGGGTTTCTTGTTTTTTTTTGTTTCATGAGTGCTTGATAATTTTTGGATATTAAACCCTTGTCATAATGTGTGATGTGCAAATATCTTAGCCCATTCAGTAGGATGTCTTTTTGTTTTGGTGATAGTTTCTTTCTCTGAGCAGAAGCTCCTTAATTCCATTTGTTTATTTTTGTTTTTGTTTCCCTTGCTGCTGGAGTCCCCAAAGACCTTTCTAAGGCAGAAGTCCTAAAATATATTGTCTATTTTTTCTTCTAAGTATTTTATGGCTTCTGGTCTTACATCTACGTCTCTC
Source organism: Solenodon paradoxus (assembly GCA_004363575.1). NCBI lineage: Eukaryota > Metazoa > Chordata > Mammalia > Eulipotyphla > Solenodontidae > Solenodon > Solenodon paradoxus. Next base: position 286,374 of record RJWH01000174.1, on the reverse strand, counting down.
TCTTGAATTAATTTTTGTGCATGGTATTAGAGATTGATCTAGATTCATTCTTTTGCATGTGGCTGTCCCGTTTTCCCAACACCTCCTGTTGAAGAGACTTTATACATCATATGTCCTTGGTTCCTTTATCATAAATTAAATGGTCATACATGTGTGAGTCTTTCTGGTGATTCATTTCTGTTTCATTGATCTGTGTCTCAGTCTTTATTCCAGTACCATGTGCTTTTGATCACTATAGGTTTGCAATATAGCTCAAGGTCTGGGAGTGTGAAACCACCACTTTTGTTCTTTTTTTTTTCCTCATGATTTCTTTTGACGCTTCAGGGTCCTTAATGATTCCATACAAATTTACATTTTTTTAAATTTCATTTCCTTGAAAGATGCCAGTGGAATTTTGATTGAGATTGCTTAAGCGTTCATTTTGCTTTAGGCATGATGGTCGTTTTCCATAATGTTGATTCTTCCCACCCATGAGCATAGAACATCTTTCAATCTCTTGTATCTTCCTCTCTTTCTTTCTTTCTCTCTTTTTTTAAAGTAAATGTGTAAACAGGAAAGGAAAGAAGACAAGTAGGTAGGTAGGCAGGAAGAGAGAGGAGAAAGAAACTATTTAGTTGTTCATCTTGGTTGTTCCCCCGCAACTCCAGGTGTTGAACCTGGGCGTTTAGGGTGTATGTGAACTATGTCCGGTGGCCTTATCCTTCTGGCCACCAGGGTGTGCCTCCTCTATTTTTTTTAAACAAAGTTTTATAGTTTTCATTATAGTGTTTCACCTCCTTTGTTAAATATATTCTAAGGTATTTGATTCATTTTACTTCTGTTGAGGGGTAGTTTTCTTGATTTCATTTGTTTGTGTATAGAAATGCAATGGATTTCATACATTCATTTTATAGGCTGACAACGTATTCACTGATTAATTCTAGTAGTTTTTAAATTAAGTCTTTAGGGTTTTTAATGTATATTATCATGTCATCTGCAAACAGTGATGGTTTCACTTCTTATTTTCCAATTTGGATTCTTTTTATTTCTTCTTGTCTAATTCCTCTGGCTAGGACCTCCAGTACAATGTTAAATAACAGTGGTGAGTGGACAGTCTTGTCTTGTTCCTGATCTTAGAGGAAATGATTTCAGTTTTTCATCATTGACTATGATGTTGGCTGTTGTTTTATCATATATGGCCTTTATTCTATTCAAGCATGTTTCTTCCATCCCAATTTTATGTAGTTTTTATCATACATAGGTGCTGAATTTTTCAAATGCTTTTTCTCCTATTGATATGAACATAGGATTTTTTTTCCCTTGGCTTTATTTTATGTTGTGTGTTATGTGAATAGATTTGTATGAGGAACCATCCTTGCATCCCCAGGATAAATCCCACTTGATCATGATGGGTGATCCTTTTGAAGTATTGTTGGGTTCAGTTTGCTAATATTTTGTTGATGATTTTTGCTTCTATGTTTATCAGAAACATTGATCTGTGGTTTTCTTTTTTCGTTGATGTCCTTGTCTGCTTTTGGCATCAGTGTGATATTGGTTTCATAGAAAGTGTTTGGAAGAGTTCCCTATTTTTCAATTTTTTGCAAGAGTTTGAGAGTAAATTCTTCTCTGATAGTTTGGTAAAACTCATTAGTAAAGCCATCTGGTCCTGTGCTTTTATTTTTGGGAATTTTTTGTATTACTTCTTCAATTTCCTTGCTTGTAATAGGTCTATTCAGGTTTTCCATGTTTTCCTGGTTTAGTCTTGGTGGGCTATATGTTTCTAAAAGTTTGTCTATGTCCTCTAGGTTATTTAAAGGTAAACATCAGTATAAAAAACTACCGTTTAATCTGTATTTATATTTTATACTTTTTAAATATAAGAATGGCCTTCATAAAATGGAAAAACAGGTTATCAGTTGCAAGTGTCTTCTTGTTTTAATGTCTCTATTTGGAAAAATTAATGGTTGGCAATCTCATATCATTCCTTCAAGTTGTTTTTGTAAAACATTGCTCTAAGTAAGGAATAAAAGTTAGAAGCCATTGAAATTAAATAATACCATTGTTATTTAACTGAACCAGGAAGATATGAAAAAGGTCCAGATAGACAAGTCGAGTCAAGGTCCAGGAGGCCAGCAAAGGTCGTTCTAGTAGGCAAGCAAAACAGTGAAGGAAAGGACCAAATAAGTCACCAAGATTGTTGATATCTTTGGTCCTGTGGCAGTGATTCTCAACTCTTCTTTGAATCTTAAAACAAAAACAAAAAACCTCAGGGAATCCTAATGTACATCTAAGATTAAGAACCAATGTCCTAGGACCTTTGTTTGATTAGATAGTCTCTGCTTTTGTGTCCCATGACATCTGTGGGAGCCAGTTGACAATCTCGCTGGTACCAAGGCAAGGACAGTCCTCCTAGAAAAATTGTCTTTCTAAACCACACAGTCATATCAATATAGTTATTTAATACAACATTACAACAAAAGAAGTTTAGCAGTTCTTTGCAAATATAATTTTTTAAGTCAAACTGAGCCATCCATTGACCTTTTATTGTTTTCTTGCTTTGATAATAAATATATTATTTGTTTTGTTTACATTGCATATGTATGCATTTTAGGATACTGACATCACACCTCACTCTGTATTTCACACCACATCCACCACCAGAGTTCAGGTGTCCTTTACCACCACCTTGTTCCCTCTTTCCTTTTTTCCCCCCTTAAACCCCTACCCCCACCCGCTGTAACCTCTGTCTTGTGTCCTGTGAATTTTGTTGAGATTTATCTATTCATTTGTTTTATTTAATTATATTTCTTATGAGAGAAACCATCCTGTATTTCTCTTTTTCTTTTTGACTTATTTCCGTTAGCATGATTCCCTCCAGTTCCATCCAGGTTGTTGCAAAGGGCACAATTTCATATTTTATAACAGCTTCGTGGAACTCCACTGAATGTGTGTGTATAATTTTTTAATAAAAATTTAAATAGTAATTTTATGATTTCTTTTGTTTATGATGCTATATTTATTTTTAGGATATTGAAATTGCATCTCAGTCTATGAGTATTTCACACCTCACAAGAGTTCTAATGTCCATTATTATTCTCTTCCTCTTAGGTGAGTTTGGATGTATTATGTTTTGATTGGTTTCCCTTTTTGTTTTTTTCTTTACTTTTTCCCTGGAGATGTGTTTTGAAGTTACCCTGAGGTTAGCACTAAGAATTCTATGTTTATTTCCTATTTTTATTTGAAAGCATATTAGTCTTACACTCATTCTAGCCATCCACATTTTTATTCTCCTCTCCTCCTCCCAGATTTTTATATTTACTGCCATACTACTTTGAAGTGGGATTTCTATACACTTTATCCTTTAATATTCTTTTTCAAGCTGGTTTTGTGATGAATTCCTTTAACTTTTGCTTTTTGGAAAAGCTTTTTATCTTTCTTTCAGTTCTCAATGATAATCTCTCGGTATAGTATCCTAGGTTGAAAATCCTTTTCTTTCAGCACTTTGAATATATCATGTTATTCCCTCTGGCCTGTAGAATTTGAGTAATATGGGAATCCTTTGTATGTGACTCATTTTTTCTCTAGCTACTTTTAAGATTCTTTATCTCATATTTTTGACATTTTGATGATAATATGTCCAGGTGTAGATCTGTCTGGGTTTTTTTCACTAGGAACTCTTTGAGCTTCCTGGATTTGGAGTCTTGCTTCATTCCTCAGGTTAGGGAAGTTCTCAGATATTATTTATTCGAATACAGTTTTTGCCCCCTTTTCTCTATCCTCTCCTTCTGGACCCCTATGTGGCAAATGTTCCTTTTGATGTTATCCCATAGGTTGTAAATGCTTTCATCATTTCTTTTCATTCTCTTCTTTGTTGTTGGTCTCCTAAGTGCAATCCCTGCTTTGTCTGCTGGCTCACTGATTCCATTGGAGGCTTCATTCATCCTACTCGAGTCCCTCTGTTGAGTTCTTTAGTTCAGCTATCATGTTCTTCATTTATTTGATATGTTGCTTAATTTCTTCTCTCTTTTGTTGTTCTCTTCCTCTTTGTCTATTGTTTTCTTGATTTCTATGAGTATGTTTATCAGTGTTGCCCCATATTCATCCTTAGGTAGTTTGCACATGTCTGGTGTATTCAGATTTTCTCCTGGGGTTTTAATTGGATCCATCATTTCACATATATTTCTCTGTGTCTTCATTCTGTTTGGTATTCTGTTTATGTTTTTGTGGGTTAGATTGCTCTGCAGTGATAGCGTTGTGTAGGGTATTGAACACTGGAATTCTTGAGTTGTGTGTTGGATTTGTTGACATTCTTACGCTGATCCTGCATTGGTACCCATGAGTTCAGCCTATGGGGTTTGAGTTTGTGTGGTGTATACAGAGCCTTCCCACAATGTTCCAGCTCTGAACAGTAACGACCACCTTGTGAATGGCCTACGATCAGCAGTCAGGCTGTATTTCTGCCTCCATGCACAGGGTGGTATTGTGGGTAGCCTTAAACGTTTCTTTTTTCTGGGACTTTTTTCGTCCTTTAAGCCTGGGGGTGGGATTTCCAGGATTTCCTGCAGTTCTGGAACAATATAGTGGGGAAGGGGTGTGTGTCTCCTAGCTCCCTTCTGCTTATAGTGGAGCCCTGTGTAGTTTTCCTTGGGGTGGGGGTCTCCCATTCAAACTTATGGGGTGCTGGTCTTCATCTGCCTTTTGCCAAGACCCTCTGCCCCCACTCCATGTTCTGGTCCTGCTGGCCGAGCTCCCTACTACCCTCAGAGTGACTTCTGGGAGGCTCTGTTCTTCCAGTGGTTCCACCTGCTCTGCTGCTTTTTCCCTCCTGAGACTGAAAGTTCCAAATCCGAGATGAAGCTCTAAACCCCAATACCTTTGCCTATTGTGGTGGTGATCACTGCTGCTGTGTCTGCAGCCTGCAGGCCAGCCCTTCCACATGGTGTGTGAGTGAAAAATAGTGATTTCTAGTTCTGTGGAGAGGGGATCTGACACATCCTAGCAGGTCAGCAGCTTGACCACCTCTCTCTATCCTTTAACTTTTAAGATTTGACACAAAGACATTTGGCTTGTAAGAATAGTCAGAGTCATCTTTGTCTTGTCTAATCCTTCTGATTTCTAAGGAATTCAGAGAAAAGGCCTCCCTTTTAAAATATACACAGGAGTGGTTTCACCTCATTTTCTTTTCAATAGTTTTTAAAAAAATATTTATTGAATAGCTTTGATTTACAAAGTAATGTAAGCCTATGTGTGCAGGTTCACCATTTATCAAATATATAACAACACAGCATGCCCACCATCAAATTACCAAAAGTCTTCTGCCACTGTGCATGAACCCCTGCCACCACTTGCTCCGACCCTCTACCACCTTCTCTTCTGGTAACCTGTATGTCTTAAGAGTTGGTTTTTGTTTTGCCTTTTTGCTTTATTTATATTCCACACATGACTGAGATCATCCCTTATTTGTTTTCTCCTTCTGATTTATTTCACTTAATATAATCCCTTCTTGTTCTATCTATATTGCAGCAAATGATGGGATTTCATTTTTTGTGTTAGGGTTGTGTAGTATTCCACTGTCTATACCACATGTTTTTCCAGCCTTTGACTTTGAACTAATGTTTATCTTTCAGAATTAGAGGAAATTCCTCTATGCAAGTTGGGTTATATTTTTTAATTAATTTATCCACTCTTTGCCTTTTGATTAGTGAGTTCAATCTGTTGTCATTTAGTTATTATTTTATTGTTTATTGCCTTTTTGTTAATTGTTTTCTGAGTGGTGTTGCAGACAATACCTTTTTTATTCTCTCCTTAGGTGCTTTGTGTTTAGGTTGTGTTTAGTTTTGCTTTTCATTTCTCTTTTTGTTTTTTTCCCTTATAGATTTATGTTTTGAGGTTACTCTGCTATTTATATTTCTATGCTTATAACTCTTTTTAATTTGAAAGCAAGTTAGTCTTGAACTTATTGTATCCATCCAAATATTTACTCTCTTCCTCTCCTCATTTAACTTTTTTCATGTCTTTATGTTTCTAGATGGGATTTATTTTAATTTTATAGAACTTTAGTATTTCTTATTAGTTAGGCTAGTTTAGTGGTGATAAATTCCTTTAACTTTTGGTTGCTGCAAAGCTCTTTATCATACAATTCTAAGTGTTACTCTAGCAGGGTAGAGTATCTTTGGTTAGAAATCCTTTTCTTTCAGCACTTTGAATATATCATGCTATTCCCTCTAAAATTTCTGCTGAGAAATCTGCCAACAGTCTTATGGGAGTTTCTTTGCATGTAACTTGTTTTTTTCTAATTGCTTTTGATATTATAGCTTTATCTTGATTTTTCTTTTTTTATTTTAATTACAGTGTGACTTGTAGTTCTCTTTGGGTTTCTTTTGTTTGGAACTCTTTGAACTTCCTAGGTCTAGAGGGAAATTTTCAGGTATTTCTTCATATATGGGTTCTGCCACACTATCCTCTTCTTGTAGGACCCCTCTGATGCAAATTTTGTTCCTCTTGATGTTATCTTGTAGGTCTTATAGCCTACTTTTTGTTTCTTTTAATTCTTTTTTCTCTCTCCTCGTCTGTGTTGTGGGTACATTGCATTGCCTTATTTCTAGCTTTCTGATTTAATTGGAGGCTTCTTCAAGACTACTATTGATCTTCTCTATTGTGTTCTTTAGTTCAGCTATTGTGTTTTTTTATTTTTAAAGGAAAGGTAAAGGCAGGCGTAAAGGCAAGCAGAGACAGGCAGGAAGAGAGAGGAGGAAGAAACACTGCTATTAGTTTTTATTTAGTTGTTTATTTTGGTTGTTACCCGCTGGCTGTAGGATGAAAAACCAGATCCAGATCCTTGGGATATATATGGACTTCACTCTGTCAGAAGTGGCAGCTTTAACTGCTACTCTACCAGGGCAGGTTTAAGCTACTTTAGTCTTTAGCTCCATGAATTCTGTTTGGAACTGCCTCATGTTTTCTTTTTGTTGTACTATTTTTTTCCCTTCATTTTGTTCCCTGATTTCTGTATCATCAAAACTTTTGCTTTAAAGTCTTCATCTGGTAGTTTACTTAATTCCGTTGCATTCAGATTTTCCCTAGGGTTTTGCTGTGGTCCAGCATTTTACGTATATTTCTCTGTCTCTTCTTGACATTCTGTGTTTATTTCCTTTTTTTTTTTTTTTTTTTTTTTTTTTTTTTTTTTTTTTTTTTTTTTTTTTTTTTTTTTTTTTTTTTTTTTTTTTTTTTTTTTTTTTTTTTTTTTTTTTTTTTTTTTTTTTTTTCTTTTAAGGAAAGTTGCAGGCAGGAATGAAGGTAAGTAGGTAGGCAGGCAGGGAGAGGAGGAAGATTCACTTTTTTTATATTTTTTATTTAGTTGTTCACATTGGTTGTTCCTCTTAGCTCTGGGTCTTGAACTCGGGACCCTGGGATGTATGCGGGACTGCTCCCAGTGTGTACTAGACTGCTAAGCCACCAGAGCACCCCCTGTGCTTATTTTTGTGGGGTTAGGTTTATTTGGTGTAAAGCCCCTAAATTGAGCAGTAGAGATCTGGGTGTTGGTCGGGAATGCTGGGCTTCCTTTAGTTGCATGGTCTCAGCACTTGTCAGGATTGTTGAAGCTCTGTATTCTGCTTTGTATTGAGATCTGAGAGTCTAGCCTACATGGTTGGAGGTGGGATAGGGAAGCATGTCACAGTTCTAACAGAGGCCATAGAAGAGAAAGAACTTAGAACTGATTTTAGCAAAGCACAGTTCCCTGCCCTGAAGCTTGGGGAATGGAAGTTCTAGGAAGTACCAAGCAGATAAAAAAACTCTTTAAGCAGTAGCTCCAGGCTGCTGTACACTGCTGATCCAATGGTCTTCCCTGAGAGCCTTAGCATGGAATGAACTTTCCTTGCTGGGAACCATTCAACAATTCACGCTGATGCTGCAGACCTGTCTGTCTCTGGCAGCCCAGAAGAAAGGCAGCTGTGCATAAATGGCAAAGGGGATGGGTCTTTCCTACAATGTCAGCCTCCAGTGTTCTCTGTGTGGAAGCAGTGTCTTCATTTCCACTCCATGACAAGGTTTTTGGTTCAAGGACCAAAAAAGCCTGTTCTCATGTGTGTGGGTATGCACTGAATGGTGGAAAGCCCTCAGCTCTGAGAGTGTCCATATCACTGGTCTCTCCTTGCAGCCTCAGGGTCTCTTGCTTAGAGAAAGCATGATGCCAAGACAGATCAGCTTCTCCTATCATTTATGAAGGTGTGTATACTTTTTCTTTGTGGAGAATCTAGTCCCTGTTATTTTTCAAAAGTTGTAGTTGCTTAATGGATGCATTTGGTTATACCAATGGGGATGAAGTGAGCTAAAGGTCTTAGAAGTCTGACATCTTGGAACCAGTTCCCAAAAGAAAAATCTAGAAAGCAGTGAGGAAAAAAAAAAGACACAATATATTCAGAAAAACAATGATAAGAATCAGTGCACACATCATCTAAAGCTATGCAAGCCAGGAGACAATGGAATGAGATCTTTAAAGTGCCAAAAGAAGAATATATGATAACTTGGAAATAAATGTAAATATCCTTCAAAAGAGAAGGCAAATAAAGAAATTTTCATATAAATAAAAGTTGAAATAATTTTCACTCTGTGCTCAAGTGGCTGAGAAACAGGCCATGTAAAGCTCATGGACCTGGGTTTGTGACCCAGGGCTGGAGTTAAAAGATAGAGAAAATAAATGTTAAAAAAAGAGAAGTGATTCAGGCATAGATGAAATATCAGATGGAAATGTGGTTTACGAAAGGAATGAAGAATGTCTGAAAAGTCATATTTGTTGGTAACTATAAAAGACTTTCATCCTTATTTAAAATGCATTTGAAATATAATTAAAACAAAAGCAATATGTGATAGTAAACCATAGACAAATATAGAAGTGAAATGTATGATAACTGCACAAAGGATGGGAGGGATAAAATGAGAGCACACTGTTGTTACAAGGTTTTACATTATATCTGAAGTGATATAACATTACTTAAAGGTACAATGTGCTAAGTAAAATAAGCATATTTAAACTCTAGAATAATCACTAAAACCAAAACAAAGAAATATATTTAATAGAGCGATACTAAGATAAAATAGTGTTAAAAACAGTACATAAGAAGACAGAAAAAAGATGGAAAAAAGAATAAGAACAGATCAGATTAATGAACCACCTATATTAATAATTAAGCTGCATATAAAGGATCTAAATAGCCTACTTAAAAGGCAGAGATGTCTGACTGACCTTACAAAAAAGCCCTAGTTTGTACTATGTAGAGGAAATCTACTTTAAATATAATTACATAAGTAAAATGATGAAGAAGTTATAGTATGCAGGCATCAACCATAAGAAAAACTAGAATGTATAAATTATTAGCAAAGTATACCTTACAACAGGAAATTTCATGTAGGATAAGAAAGGTCATTTCATACAACTGAGAGTACAATTTATCAAGAGGACATAGCAATTCTAAATGTTTGTACACCTAATAATATAACTTTACAATACATGTAACAAAAACTGACAGAACTGGAAAGAAAAATTAACTAACCTATAATTATTTTAGAGGGAAAAAGCAGGCTGGAATAAAGGCAAGTAGCCAGACAGGAAGGAAGGGAGAGGAGGAAGAGACATTGTTTCAGTTGTTCATTTTGGTTGTTCCCCCTGGCCCTGGGTCTCAAAAGTACGTCCTTGGACTCTATGTATACTATGCTAGAGCTGCAGATTTAACGCCTGAGCCACCAGGGTGTACCATAAACCACAATTATAGAGATTTCAACATTCTTCTTTTAGTAAATGATAGTAAAATTTGACAAAACAGTAAGGATATGTAAGATATGAACAGCACTATCAACCAATTTGAACTAACTGACATTTACAGAACACTATCCAACAACACATTCTTTTCACATGCGTATAAAATATTCACCAGGTTGGACCATACTATGAGCCTTAAAAACAAGTTCCAATAAATTAAAACAACTGAAATCATTCAGCATGTGTCTAATGAGGGTCAAATTAAAGTAAAAATTTATGATGGATATTTGGCAAAAGCAACACCTTTAAAAATGTTGAGTTGTTAGAAATCAAAAAGGAAATTTTAAAATATTTTCAATGAAAATTAAGAAACTTCAAGAATGTGGCTAAAGTGGTGCTTGGAAGAAAATTTATAGTGTATCTTTGAAAAGAAAAAAGGTCTCAAACCTTGATCTACACTTCCACCTTAAGAAAGTATAAGGAACACCCCTGTTCCTCAGGCAGCTAAGATACAGGTCATTAAAAACCCCTAGATGTGGATTCAAGACCTGGGGATTAAAACAAATAAAAACTAAGAAAAACAAGACAACATTGGCATGCTCTTCTGGAGTAGTAGTTAGGTCTGCCACCTCTGGCTGAGCAAAGTCCACATACATCTTAAGGACCAGGTTCACATCCCAGGGCTGGGCAAAACAACCAAGATGTACAGCTAAGTAAAAATAAAATGCTTATTCTTCCTCTCTCCTTGCCTACTTGCCTCCTCACCTTCACTCCTACCCTGCACCTTTTCTTTAAAAATAAACCTTGAAAGTTATCCCTCTTAAAAGAAGAAACTAGGGGAGAAGAGCAACTTGAACATAAAGGAAGTAGAATGAAGGAAATAATAAAAGATCAGAAAATTTTAAAATAGAGAAAAATCAATGAAACAAATTACTTTTTTAATCAATAAATTACTAATATCTAAGTCATATAATCAAGGAAAGACACTGGTTATTAGTATCTGGGAAAAGAGAAAACACTACTAAGATCCTGCATTAATTAAGGGAGTAATAAGAGGATACTTATTTTATATAAACATTATAAATTTTATGTAAATGTATTAGAAAGCTTAGATGAAATGGAAAAATTCCTTGAATGGCACAGTTTTACAATATTGAACTATTCCTGAATATCTGTAGGTAAATGAAAGTAACTAAATTCATATTAAGGAATTCTCCCACAAAGAAAATTCTCAGGCCCATATGGTGTCACATTTAAGGAAGAAATAATACTAATCCTTCAGCCATTGAAGAACTTTCAGAAAATAAAATTGGAGATTATGCTTTCCAACCACTTTATGAGGCCTACTTTGGTTTCAAAACTAGACAGACATTACAAGAAAAATATTACAATTATATTATCTCTCATGAACATTGGCAAAATTCTTAACAACCAGTAGCAAAATGGTACACTAAAAGGAAAATTAATGATTCAGTGGAGCTTATCCCAAGAATGCAATGTTAATTTAACATTTAAATATTAATAAGTATAGCTTACAACATTATCAGAAATGAGGAGAAAAATATCTTTATAGACACATTAGAAAGGCTTTGTCAGAATTCAATACGTATTTGTAATTTAAAAAGACAAAAGCCTCTCAGTAAACTATATTTTTCTAAACATGTTTTTCTAAAAGTCCTAGGCAGCAAAGTAACACAATACATACAGATTGACAAAAAAGTAAAATAATATTTATTTGCATTTGATGTGACTTAATATATAGAAGATACTAGTGAGTCATACAAAAAAGCTGCAAGACCTAATAGGTTGGCAAGTTCACAGACTACAAGGTCAACATATAAAAATTATTTTTCTGTATGTTAGCAATAATAAATGAAAATGAAATTTAAAAAATCACTACAGTACTGTAGAACACATGAGATGGGGGAGGGTTTGGGTGAAGGGTAGTGGGTATATGGGAATTCTCTGTATTTGGACTTTGTTGTGAACTTAAAACTTTTCAAAAAAGTGTTATAAAATATGAAATATTCAGAGGCACATTTTAGAACATTTATATGAGACATATACTAAACATTTATTGACAGATATTGGATGAAGAAGATATGGCATATACACAATGGAGTACTAGTCAGTTATAAAAAACAATGAAATACTGCCATTTGCAACAACATGGATGGATGTAGAAGGTATTATGCTAAGTGAAATAAGTCAGATGGGGAAAGATACTGTATGATTTCACTCATATTTGGAAGGCTTTATAAAGAATCAAAACCAATGAACAAATAAAATTAAAACAAAGTCTTACAATCTAAAACAACTGATTATCAGATAAAAGGAGTCAATTATCTGATGAAGGATGGAAACTAGTGGTGAACATAGTATAAACAGATGTTGATTTATAATGAATAATAATAATGAGTACACTTAAAACCTATACAGTGTTGTAAAATAATGTTCTTTAAAAAAAAGATGTTTTGAGAGGAGAGTTCATATTAGAACACTATATAGAATCAGTGAAATTGCTATCAGCATTCCAATGACATTCTTCGTTGAATATAACAAACAAACCTAAAACTTGTATGGAACCACAAAAGATCCCCAGTAGGCAAAGAAGTCTGAGAATGAAAAATGAAGCTAGAGACATCATGACTCCCGATTTCAAGCTGTTCTGCAAAGCAGTAGTAATCAAATAAAATGACACTGGTGTTTAAAAAAGCACAGAATAGAGAAACTAGAAATTAACCCACACATATGGTCAATTAATCTACAAAAAGAAGGCAAAAAAATATAAAATAAGAAAAGGACAGTTTCATCAATAAATGATGTTATGAAACTAGACAGCCACATGCAAAAGAATGAAACTTGAAGACTGTCTTACATCAAACACAAGTTAACTCAAAATGCATTAAGACTTGATTATAAGACCTGAAACCACAGAATTCCTAAATAAAAACAGAGTTTCTTTATACCTACCTTAGCAATGTTTTTCTTTGCTTTGACTCCAAAAGTAAGGTAAACAAAATAATAAACAAATGGGACTATGACAAACTAAAAAACTTCTACATGGCAAAGAAAACTATCAACAAAATGAAAAGACTACCTATAGAATGAGAGAGAATGTTGTCAAATCTTAAATCCAATAAGGGATTAGTATCCAAAATATATAAAGAAGTGCTCAATAGCAAAATCAAGCAAAAAATACAATAAAAAATGGGTAGAGGATCTGAATAGACATTTCTTTTTCCAAAGAATACATATATATGGTCAACAGGTACATGAAAAGATGCTCTATATCACTAGTCATCAGGAAACTCAAATCAAAACCACAATGAGGGTGCACCCTAGTCTACCAGATAAGACTGCTGCTTCCAGCTAACATAAGTCCTATACATCACAAAGACCTGGAGTCTCATTCTGAGGCCAGAGGAAAAAACTGGGATCAACAACTAAAAAGAAAGAAAATGCTTCTTTCTCCTCACTCTTCCTGCTTCCCTGCTTCTGTTTGCCTTCATTCCTATCTGTGCCTTTTCTTTAAGAAAAAAAACCAACAATGAGATATCACCTTATATCTGTCAGAATGACAACAAAGGAACAGAATTAACAAATATCGGTGAGAATTTTGGCAATACAGGGTGACCCTCATGTACTGTTGGTGGAACTGTAAGTTGGTACAGCTACGATGAAAAATGCTATGGGTTTTCCTTAAAAAATAAAAAATTGAACTGATGATCCAGCAATTCCATTTCGGGATATTTACCCAGAGAAGATAAAAACACTAATTCAAAAAGACATATGCACCCCTCTGTTTATTGCAACATTCTATACAATAACCAATATGTGGAAACACCCTAGTGTTCAACAATAAATGAGTGGGTAGAGAAGATGTGTTATATATACAAAATAGAATAATCTGTGGCCACAAAAAGAAATAAATCTTGATATTTATGACAAAATGGATGAATCTTGAGGGAATTATGCTTAGTGAGAGAAAGATATGATTTCACTTATATGTGGAATTTAAAAAAACGAAACAAAACAAAACAAAACCAGTCTCTTAGATACAGAGAACAAATTGGTGCTTACTAGTGGAGATGAGTGTTGGGGATGAATGAAATAGGTAAAAGGGATAAAGAAGTACAAATTTCCAGTTACATAAAAAACCAAAGCTGCAAACACAAATCCCCAGTTATAAAGTAAATCAAAAGGTATACTAGCTTGGGGTTTATAGGTGGCAATATAGTATTGTACATTTGAAAAATTGATAACAGATGGAAAATAAACTTATTATGGTAATCATTTGCATTGTTTACAGATGTCAAATTATCTGATACATCTGGAACTAAAATAATGTATGGCAGTTGTACCTCAAGAAGTTGAAACATTGCTGAGATAAATCAGAAGAGACTTATACATGCCATGTTTGTGGATTAGAAGAATAAATATTGTTGAGTTGTTACTTTCTCTAAATTGACCTGTACATTCAATGTAATCACAGTCAATCTGATTCTAAATTTCTAAGGTTAATAGTGTCAAATTAATGGTTGTCAGAAGAGAAGGGGTAGGGGGAAAATCAAGTAAAAGGGGTCAATTATGTGGTAAAGGATAGGATTAGATGGTGGTAAACTTAAGTATTAGATACAGATATTGATTTATAATAATTCACACCTTAAACATAAATAATGTTATGATGCATGTTCCTTCAGTAAAGTTCTTTTAAAAATTAAAGTACAATAGTAAAAAATAAAATATATATACTAGTACAAAGGACCTGGATTAACTAAAACAATTGAAAAGAACAAGTTGGAAGGAAGTCTTACACTACTTAATTTGAAACTTGCTGTAGAGATGCAATTATGCAGGCATTCTGGTATTGGCATAGGGATAGATACATGGGTCAATAGCAGATAGTACAGTTCAGATATAGACCCACAATATAACCAGTCAGTATTTAAGAAAGGGACTAAGGTATTTCAGTGAGACAAAGGACAATCTTTTTAAGAAATTAAGCTAGATCAGCCAGATATCTAGATGGAAATAGAGAATCTTGACCCTTAGGTTATACCATACAGTAATTGGAAGTAACTGGAAATGGATCCCAGACCTAAACATAACGTCTCAAGTTATAAAACTTACAGAAAAACTTAGAAATACATCTTACAGTTGTGATGTAGGCAAGAATTTCTTCAATAGGACATCAAAACCACAAACAAAATTTAATTTTTTTTATTGAAGTAACAGTGCATTATAACGTGATATAGGTTTAAGGTGTGCATCATTATAAATAGATACCTGTACATATTTCATTGTTTACCACTCACAGTCTAATTCTGTCCATCATATAATTGACCCAGTTTACATGTTTTGGTGACCTCTCTGCCCCTTCTTGTCTAGTAACAACTAGTTTGGTCTTAGAGACTAAAATAATCTATTATTATTTTGTTTTTTGTTTTTTTGTTTCTCAATATATGACATATAAGTGAAATCATCTAGTGTTTGTCCTTTTCTGTTGGACTTATTTCTCTAAATGTAATTTCTTCTAGGTCCATGTGTGTTGATGCAAAGGGCAGAATTTCATTTTTTTCTAGTGGTTGACTAGTATGCCATTGTGGATATTTACCAGATCTTCTTTAGTCATTCATCTGTCAGTGGATACTTAAGATTGTTTCCATTTACTGGCTATTGTAAATAGCCCTGCAATGGACACGGGGGTACATGTTTTCTTTAGTGTTTTTCAAATACCCAGAAGTGAGAGAGTGAGGCCAGAGGTGATGAAAAGAGCTCCACATATGGCTGTGCACAGAGCTAGAGACATCCAGTCTAGATTGAGGCAGACAGGTTTGGAGAAAGTTATATTCAAGCAATTGATAGACTTCTGATATGTTTGGATAGATGGACAACAGACTAACGGCGATGAATTAGTGGAAGGTGCATAAAAATCAAGTAAACTAATAAGAGTAGTATTAACTCTAGTTGCTAGTTGTATAAGGAGGCAAGAAAATGATAGCATACTGCAGGCTTGCCTATAGTGGTGTCACAATGATAATAATGTAAAAATTGAGTCTTAATCTAAAACCTGATATTAAATGAATGGAATGGGGACGTATGGTGTTTTTGGGGTGTGTGGTTGCTGCCTGTTGTGAAAGACTTAATTCCTCGTCTTCTGTAAGTATGGTAATTAAAGACGTAGAGTGGAGACAGCAAGGGAATATAGAGAGTAGCTCTTTTAGTAAGTCATGTAGAATTTTTTGAGCTGTTGAACTGTGTGAATATCAACATGGTTTGAAGTTTGGTAACTACCCTTTACTAGTGTGTGAACTTAGGCAAGTCACTTAACCTTTTTGTGCTTCAGTTACATTCTTTGTTCAAGACCTGTTTAATAAATTTAGTTACCTCAGAAGACTGTTGTTGATGTGCCTTTGTGGCGCAGGCAGCTGAGATGGCTGGTCTGTAGACTATGTAAAGCCCAAGGATTTGGGATTAAGACCCGGGGGTGGCATGGGGTGAGGGAGAGCACCAAAATTAAAAAAAAAATACGTGGAAATGGTTCTTTGTCCACTCTCCCTCCCTTCTGTTCTCTCTTAAAAAAAAAATTGTTGGCATCAACTCATTTAATTAATCTTTGTAAAATATTTAAAATAGTGCTTTGTATTATTATGTGTTATTGTTCTAACTGTGCACAGACGTGACTCTGAAAAGGTTATAAGAAGAAAAAAATGCGTGGAATCTTAAAACACTGTTCATACCTAACATTGGTGATCTTTGTGTATCTACCTAACATTGATGGTCTCTATATTTTTTATGTCCTGTTAAATTAATAACTCTATATGAGGAATATATTTTATTATTTTCCATTTTGAAGTAAAGAAGCTAAGGCTCAGAGAAGTTAGCCACTTGCCCAAGATCAACCAGTTGGTTATTGCCAACAGCCCCATTGTTAGAATTTCAGTTGGGCCATCTGGCCAAAAATCCCCAACTTTTCCCACTTTGCCTGCTGTGCTGAGGTTTACTGAATGTGTTATAGCCCAAGATAGACCCCAAACTCCTGTGGGCAGTGAGTGACTGAGAAGGGTCCAGTCCTCCATACCTTATAAGAAACTGTATAGGGAAGGTACTTAGTAAGTGTCCTGGGTCAGAAGACCTGGCCCACTGCAAACAGTTGTTGAGTGAATGAAAGAATGAATGATTACACATGGTTCTGAAGCCCTGGGAAAATAGGTTGTTCCTAAGAAAGGAAGCTGTGTAGGGGTGAGAGGACAGCTTTAGGGGAGACACTAGAATTTCTGTATCTGAACTGTGGGTACTCAGTTTGACCTGCCCCGCCTTATCTTTCTCCCTATCCCTGATCACCTCCCAGGGACTGAAGCTATGAATGTGACTGCATTTATCCAGTGAACTTTCATATATTAATAGAAATAATTCAGAAACCTTCACAGACCCTTATATTGATGCTAACTTGTCACCTTCCAGCCCCCAAGTGGTTCAGAACCCAACTTCTGCAGATATCTTTAATTCTATTCCCAACATGAGAAGCTGGCTTTCTTTTTGTGCTATGGATCACTTTCCATAAGATATTTGAAGTTCTGATTATAGAGACAGCAAAGGTGTGATAGGTGTGTTTGCTGGTTTTATTGAATTGAACCTTACAGAAAGGACTAGAAAATCTTCAGTAATAGCTTCCTCTCCCTCTCAGTAAATATTCTTTCTCTGTCCTAGAGCCTTTCCCTGAGAACCTAAAGTGACTGAGTTGTCTTCCAAACTCTGAAAAGCCTAAGGGTTCTCTGTGACCCCATGGTCTCTCAACCTATAACCAAAAATCTCCAAACAAAACATTTCTGGGTCTTAAAATCAAATTAACTCTAACTCAAACCATAACCTTGTCTAAAAGTTCCACTTTGTGTGTAGTAATGATCCTTGTTCTGTAACGGAAGTGATGGGTAGAGGTGAAAGAATCTCAGTTTAGCTCATCCAGATGGGCGGCTGCTGCAATCCCAGGAGGATTGTGATTGCGAGTACTGTTTTGAGCTACCGCTCTCTCTTCAAAGTGTGGTGGGGTTTTTTGTCACCATAGTCTAGGAGTTTGAAATGTAGTTTCTAGCAAAAACATGGCCTGCCAAATCTAGCTGACCTGTATCATGTAAGCCACTTGGTTAGGTCTTAGTTTGTCCTTTTAAAAGACTAATTTAGTGATTCTCAAACTCTTTTTCCTAGTAGTAAGACTGTACAAAGGAAAACTTAATTGGTTACTTAACACGGAAGAGAGGTAGGGCTGCTCTCATTGGCTTTGAGGGTAGACTCTATCCCCATGCGGTCATACCGAATGTGGCTTTAAAAATGTTTTATTTCCCAACCCTCTGAAGGATAATATGTTAAGAGGACAATGAGACACAGACAAGAGGTGAAGATATGGGAGGGAGCAAGTTAACAGATCATCGGCCATGTTTTTTCATATGAAAATGGAGATAAAAGTATTATAGAAGATATTAGTATATTGTTCTCTGAAAAGTTCAACCAGTTATCATGATATATTAAATTGTAAGTATGCCAACTTCAAATGAATAGCATAATAGTACCTGACTTATAGTGTCCACTGTCTTGACTGTATGACCTAGCAGGTGAGGGGCCTGGCTTTCCTGCTCATCTAAATGAAAGATTTCACAGTGGCAACATTTCACATTATTGCTATCATTTCTTTCATAGGCACTGTAAGCTTGGTTGGGACAAGGGTCCCCAAGAAAATTGCTAGCTTCCACTTTCTTTATGCAAACTAGAGTTAGGTGACTGAGATCTTGCCTTAGGTCTGCAAGACATAGGGAGTTTTGCAAGTTTAGGGGAGTGCAGAATTTCCTGAAGATGTTGCAAGGTGGCTGGCTTTCTTCTGAAGTCATGCAATATTCTCCTTTGCTTTAGTTATGACTGTAGAGGTGCTAGAAAGCAAAATGAAAACTAGCACCTTGGAGTGGGTTTTTTGTCTGAGGCCCCAGAGGTGAGGCCGGCCTATCTAGAGGTAAGGGCTTAATACTGCTGCTTTCATCTGAAGGTAATTTGATCCAACTGTACCTTCCATTTTCTTCATTGGTAATCATTTTTCCAAAGCATAAGTATTTTTGCTGAGGGAAGGACAAACAAAGGTTTGAGAATTTAGAGAGCAAAGAGCTGGATGGCTGAGAGTTTACAAAAGTTCTAATTATGCTAGTGAATTTTGAAAAGGACACATGAATCTACCCCTGCCCCCACCCCATGACCTTTATTGAGGAAAATTCCATTTTATTGGATACGATTTTATCACAATCACACAGGGCACCTTATGCTGTTACTGCTCCATGCCTCTAAGCTTCCAGGCTGTGCTGTATGAGAGGAGGGCAGAGGCCACAGAAGCCATTCCCAACCTCAGACCCAGGCCTCCATCATGTCTCTGATGAAAGTCAGTACCTGTCTCACTCTCAGCCCTGCAGAAGGGGACAGCTAGACATCCTTACTCTTTTTACCTACCAGAAATGTGAGGCTATTTAGTTTAAGTATCTTTAAACTTTACTTTCCCTGGCTCCAGGTAAAGAATTGACCCTGTTCTTGAATGTGTGGGAAGATCACTTGGATTTTGGACATGAGCAGAAGATGCTAAATAATACCTTAAAAAGAGACTCCACTAAATAGGTTAAGCCCAGTGGAGTTTTTGAGTGTTTGAAAATCTCTCATGGAAATCATAATTATTCAAAGAGCAAGATTTAAAAAAAAATTCTCTGAATATCACAGCATATGAACTAATTTCTTAAGTATTTAAATAGAAAGTGAAAGCGAATCACACTGTTTACTTTTCATAGTAAAAGCTATTTAGAATGCAAGTCTTTCCTGAAAGAGCAACAGGGTTTTCATCAAACATTTCTTTCTATTCTTTGAAATTTGGAGTTCACAAGAAAAGCTGGGGGGTTATGCTTTTTTGAAAACTACATTTTACCTGAATAATTAATGCCACGTGGGGTCAGGGAGTGATGTTCTGGGAAAGAGACACTGTAGGCTCTGAGTCAGAAGAGCACATGACTGAACCACAGATTAGGTCAGGGAAGCAGCTGCTTCAGTGCTGTATATGTAGAGAACTTCGTAAATGACAATACCTGTGTTTAGAGGGATCTTACATTACCTTGGAGATTTAGCTCAGGTGAGCTGGAGCTCAGGGTATATCAAAGGTCCAGAGAAAGTATAAGGAAAATAATATGCAGAGGAAAAAAAAGGAAGCCTCAAGTAACTTTGTAGGTTTTTCATTTGTAGGGTGTGTAGTCACTTTCCCTCCTGTTTGCTTGAAAGCACATTACTGTCTGAGGAGAGTTCTAGACTTTTCACCCCACTCCAAACCTGAGTTGACTCTATCTTCTTAATTATGTTTATTAGTTTTCTCTAAATTTAGACCTCTGTGCCTTAAAAAACAAAACAAAACCCCCCAACATATCCCAGTTTTACACCCGCCTCTGGGCCTTTCCTGTTCGGGCTGCCTCTGCTAGGCCCACCCTCTTTTTTCCACCTGACTTTCTATCCCCATTTTATAACTATCTATCTTTCCATGCCATCACGAATATCTCCTCCCATCTCAGACCACCACAGCATAGCCCATGCCTTTTAGGTAGTGTGATAATATAAAGTCCAAATCAGGACTTTTTCTTCTAATTTTTAATTGAAATAACATTGTTTTACAGCACTATATACATTTTAGGAGTGCAGGTTCAATTTTCATCAAATATAACATGATGCCACTACTACATTTGGAATACAATAGTTCTGTCCATTGGACCTCCACTATTCTGTTCCCACTCTTTACCCTCATCCCTTCCGGTAACTTCAGTTCTGTTGTCAGAGTCCAAGGGTTAGCTTCCCCACCTCAGGTCAAGGGTCAGCTTCCCCACCTCAGGTCTCAAACCTTGGCCCACGGGCTTTCATGATCTGCACCACAGCCACATGAGCTACAGAGGTGCACCTAGCTTGGCTTTTGTTTTGTCTGACTTGTTTCTTTATATTCCACATTCAGTATGTCTTTCTCCTGCTGATTTATCTCACTGAGCATAATCTCTAGTTCCATCTGTGTTTTAGCAAATGGCAAGATTTCATCATTTTTTTAAATAGCTGACTTATATTCCATTGTGTATCTATAACACATCTTTATACAGTCATTTATTGATGGGCACTTAGGTTGTATCCATTTCTTGGCTATTGTGCATAGTGATGCAGTGAACATAGGGGTGCATAAATATTTTTGAATTAGTATTTTCATATTCTTTGGACAAATACCTAGAAGTGGAAATTACTGGCTATGTTATCAACTTTTTGAGTACCTTCCATACTATTTGCCTAAATGGTTGCACCAGTTTACATTCCACCAACAGTGTATAAGATTCTCCATATTCTTACCAACTTTCTAGTCTTGATATAGTTACTGTAGTGACAGAATCTCAGTGGTTTTGATTTGCATTTCCCTATTAATAAGTGATAATTAGCATTTTCATGTGTTTGTTGGCTATCTGATATGTCTCCTTCATAAAAGTGTCTTCAGTCTTGTCCATTAAAACATGTAATTGTTTATATTTTTGTTGTTGAGTTATATGCATTCTTTATGTATCTTGGATATTAACCTCTTGGTAAATGTATCATGAACAAAAGAAATTCTCCTATTCAATTGGTTGTCTTGTTATTTTCATCCATAATTTGGAATCAGTTTCTTTGTGTTGAAGCTTTTTAGTTTGATATGGTCCCATTTGTTTGTTTTCCTTGTTGCTGGAGTCATGTCTCCAAAGGCATCTTTAAGACTAATGTCATAGAACATATTACCTGTATTTTCTTCTATGTATTTATATTTTTCAGTCTTATATCCATTCTCTAATGCATTTTGAATTAATTTTTGTGTAGTCTTAGAGAATGATGTAGTTTCTTTTTTTTTGCATGTTGCTGCCTAGTTTTCCTAACACCATTTGTTGAAAAGACTTGTATGCTGGCTCCTTTAATATAAATTAATTGCCCATACATGTGTGAGTCTCAATTCTATTCCATTGATCTGTTTTTGTTTTCAGTTCAGTACCATACAGTTTTGAATACTATTGCTTTGTAGTATAATTTGAAATCTGATTGTGAAAGCTCCATTTTTCTTCCTTTTTCTCATGATTGCTTTGGTTATTTAGGGCCTTTTGTAGTTCCATACAGATTTTAGAATTTTTGGTTCAATTTCCTTAAGAAATGCAGTTGGAATTTTGATAGGAATTGCATTACTTCCATATATTCCTTAAGATGAGCCACTTTAACAATGTTAATTCTTCCCATCCATGAGCATGAAATGTCTTTCCACCTCTTTGTTCATCTTCTGTTTTAACAATGCCTTGTAGTTTTATTGTACAGATTTTTCACCTTCTGTTTTAAATTTATTCCTAGGAATCTAATACTTTTTGATGCTGCTTTTCTTAATTTCAATTTCTACTAGCTCATAGTTTACATGTAAAATGCAACAGATTTGTATATTCATTATGTAACATGACACTTGACTAATAGTGTTTTTGGTGTGGAGTCTTTAAGATTTTCTATGTATAGTATCATGTCATCTGCAAATAGTGATAGTTTTGCTTCTTTTCCAACTTGAATTCCTTTTATTTTTTTTCTTGCTTAATTGCTTTGGGTAGGACTTCCAGTGATGTTGAATAATAGTGGTGAGTTGGATACCCTTGTCTTGTTCCTGATCTTTGAGGAAAAGCTTAGTTCTCGACACTGAACATAGTGTTAGCTATGGGCTTATAATATATGGCCTTTATTATATGAGGTATATTCTTCTATCACTATTTTTTGAGGGTTTTTTATTATTATAAAAGGGTGTTGAATCCTGTCAAATGTTTTCTCTGTGTCTATTGAAATGATCATGACTTTTATCCTTCCTTTTGCTGAAGTGGTATATATTTGCACATGTTGAACCATCCCTACATTACTGGGATAAATTCTAGTTGGTCAGCTGTATGATCTTTTGATATACTGACTTCTGTTTGCTAATATTTTATTAAAGAATTTTGCATCTATGTTTATCCAAATATTGGTCTATAGTTTTCTTCTTTTGTGATGTCATTTTCTGCTTTGGGTATCAGTGATATTGGCTCATAAAATGTGTTTGGAAGTGTTCTCTATCCTTCAGTTTTGGGATGGTTTTGAGAATAAGAGGTATTATTCTCTGAAGTTGGTAAAACTTACTAGTAAAGCCATTTGGTCTGGGGCTTTTGTTTTTTTGGGAGACTTTTGATTACTGTTTCAGTTTCCTTGCTTGTCATGTTCAGATTTTCTATTTCTTGATTCAATTTTGAAAGGCTATATGATTCTAAGCATCTGTCCATTTCTTCTAGATTATCTAATATATTGGCATACATTCCTACTAATCTTTTATGAGTCTCTGTATTTCTGCTGTATCTTCTATAACTTCTCTTTCACTTCTGATTGAATTTTTGGTGTTTTTCTCTTTTTATTAGTGAGCCTAGCCAAAGATTTGTCTTCCCTCTTCCCCTGGAGAACCAGTTTTTTGTTTCACTGATATTCTGTATTATCTTTTTTATTTTTATTCCATTTATTTCTGCTTTAATTTTTATTCCCTTCTACTGATTTTTGGTTTCATTTTTTTCCCCTAGTTTTTTCAGTCGTAGGTATTTAATTTGTGATGAGTCTTGTTTCCTGAGGTAAACCTGTAATGCTATAAACTGCATATAGTACTGCTTTTGCTGCATCCCATGAATTCTGACAGCTCAGGTTTTCATTTATCTCAAAAAATTTTTTAAATTTCCAAAGTCATCTTTATTGATGTATAATTTATATATAGTAAAATTCCATCCATTTGAAATCTGCAACTTAAGAGTTTTGATGTATACAGTTGTGTAATCACCGCCAAAATAATTTCCATCATCCAGAAAGCTCTTTTGTGCTTTCCTTTCCCCTGGAAAGCAATAATCTTTCCGTAACTGTATTATGGTCTTTCAGGAATTTCATACAGTATTTAGTCTTTCACATCTGGCTTCCTTTACTTTTGTGATACATTCACAGTTTATTAGTAGCTGTTTCTTTTGAATGCTGCATAGTAATGTACTGTGTGGATGTAACACATACCAGCTGTTGGGCCGTATTCATGGTTTAGGTAATATGAATAAAACTATCAATAGTCATATGGAGGTCTTGCTGTGGCATAGATTTTTCTTTCTCTGGAATAAATATCTAGCAGTGGGATTGCTGTGTTGTATGTTAAATGTGTTTTTTTTAGAAACTTTCAAAGTGATTATAACATTTGTCATTTCACCAGCAGAGGGTGAGCATTCCTGTTTCTCCTTTTCCTTGACAATACCTGTTTTTTGTGTATCTTTTTAATGTTGGCCTTTCAAATGGGCGTGTAGTGGATTCTCAAAGTGGTTTTAATTTGCATATCCATAACCATTGTTGATACTATCTTTTAATGTACTTATTGGCCATTTGTATACTTTCATTTGCAAAATGTCCAAGTCTTTGATCAAATTTTATAACTTGGGTTTTTGTCTTTCCAAGTTTAAAAAAAAAACTTCTCCTAATTTCCTCATTCACCCAACAGGTATTTAAAAGCATGTTGTTTAGTCTCCACATATTCAAGATTTCTTGTTTTATACCATTATAATCAGAGGTCACCTATATAATCTTTGTAAAATTTATTAACATTTGTCTCCCAAAACATGGTCTGTCCTTAAGAGTATATTCTCAAGTGCTCTTTAGAAGAAGGTGAATTCTGCTGATTGTGGGTGGAATGTTCTGTGTCTATTAAACCCATCTCATCTAATTTGTCATTTAAGGCAATTTTATCCTTAATAATTTTCTGCGTGGTTGTTGTCTGTGGGTATTGAAGTCTCTTCCTATTATTGCATCCCTGTCACTGTTGTTCTGTATTTGTTAATAATTGCTTTATGTATTTTGATATTTCATTGTTTGGTACATATAAGATTATCTTACTGCTGAATGGACCCCCTTTGTCATTATGTGACATCTAACCCTGTCTCAACTTTTAAAATTGTAAGTCTATTTCATCTAAGTATGGCTACCTTGCCTTGTCTACCAGGCATTAACTGTGAGCTTGTTTGTGTTTAGAGTTTAGATGGGCTTCCTGTATGCAGAGAAAGTTGGTTTTGTTTCTTAATCCATGAAGTCACTCTGTGTCTTTTGGTTGGTAGTTTCAGACAGTTAACATTTAGGGTAGTTAATAGTATTTATTGCTATTATTTGTTTTCTGGGTATTTTTAGCAATTTGTCATAGCATTTTTGTTCTTATTCTCTTGTGTTTTGATAGCTTTGTGTTCTATTTGACTTTTATTTTCATTTTGCTTTTTCCTATTGAGTATTCGAGGCTACCATTGGGTTTACATATATTTTTTCTATGTTTATAACTTCTTTTAAAATAAAAGTTTAATCTCTTAACTCTGTAAGAATCAATTCTTTTTTACTTTCCTCAACATTTTGCTTTTGGTGTCTTGGTGTTTCAAAGTGGGGTTTCTTTTCATTTTATATCAGTCCCTTTAGCATTTCTTGCAAGACCAGTTTTGTGGTAATGGATTCCTTGGTGTCTTGGTGTTTCTAAGTGGGGTTTCTTTTCATTTTATATCAGTCCCTTTAGCATTTCTTGCAAGACCAGTTTTGTGGTAATGGATTCCTTTAACTTCTGTAAAGATCTTTATTACCCCTTTTAATTCTTAAGTTTTAAGCTAGCAGAATATTCTTGGTTGGAAGTTATTTTCTTTCAACATTTTGATTCTATTGTTCCATTCCCTTCCTGTCTGTAAAGTTTCTGTGGAAACATCCATCGACAGTCTTAATGGGCTTCCTTTGTATGTGATTTTTTCTGACTGCTTTTTAAGATTCTCTGAAAATTTTTTTTTTCACTTTAATTATATTGTGTCTTGGTGTGTCTTTTTGGGTTTCTATTTTTTGGAACTATTTGAACTTCCTGAATATGGTTTTGTTTCCTTCCCTAGATTAGAGAAGTGCTCAGCTATTATGGGTTCTACCCTTTTCCTCTCCTTCTGCAGTCCTTATGATGTGAATGTTGTTCCTTTTGAGGCTATATAGCTTATATGCTCGAATTCATTTTCTCTGTGCTGGTCCGCTTGGTTGCTTTCTACTGCCCTATCATCTGTCTCACTGATTTGATTGGCTGCTTCGTCTAGTCTACTGTTGAGCCCCTCTTGTGTATTTTTGTTCAGCTATTGTGTTCTTAGGTGACCTCCGCTTGCAACTTTCTCACATTTTCTTGCCTTTGTTGTAGTTCTCATTTTGTTCATTAGCCTTCTAATTTCAGTGAGCATCATTAAGACTGTTGCTTTGAAGTCTTTTCAGATATTAATCATGTTGTATTAGGACTTTCCCCTGGGGTTTTTTAATTACTTTGTTTTTAATCCATCATTTGGAATAAAATTATCTTCTCTTCATTTTGATACCCTGTGTTTATCCCTATGGATTAGGCTAAAGATGTTTCCCCCTGCTTTGATGTAATTGCCTTATGTTAGGATTTCAGGCTGCAGAGAGACCTAGAGTGATGGTCTGAGATGCTGGCTTTCTTTTGTTGTGTAGGTTGCAGTCTCTACACCCATCAGAATAATGATTTCTACAGCCAGCATTAGTGATGGCCCTAGAAGCCAGCCCTCAGAGTGGGAGTCTGGATAGTCAGATGCAAGGAGATTGCTCTTGGAGACTGCCTAGGGATTAAGTTTCTCTAGGGGCAGTGGCTGCTTGAACTGAGGGTTAATTCTTCAGTCAGAACTTTACCAGTAGCTTTGGGTTGAAACTGTTGTCTTAGCTGCAGCCTAGGTATGACTGCAGTAGGTGCCATAGCAAATTTACCCCGAGACATGGACACAAGCAGACACACCTGGGAGCTGTGGGCTCAGGTTATAGGCAGGGGGGTGTCAGGTGTTTCTTGGGAATTGTGGGAGCCAGCTGTAGTCTTAAGTACCTCTCTTATAAGCATCTCTGGATCCTCTGACTGGGTTGTAGTTCCAGAAGGGAGTGGAGGTGCTAATTACCAAATCCTTTCTTTTTCAAAGGTTGTTCTTATATGCATGCAACTTTTATAGAGAAAAGGTACAGGCAAGAATGAAAGCAAGTAGGCAGAGAAGCACTTTATTTTTATTTCCGCATTCATCTTGACTGTCCCCGTCTTCTCCCTCCCCCAGCCCACAGGACATGAACCTAGGTCCCTGGGATTTATGTGGACTGTGTTCAGTGGTAGACATAACTGCTATTCTAACAGGGCACACCTGGATGCAGTTCTGATGTGTCTGTGGGAGCTGAGCACAAGATTGTTCTAGTCTGCCATCTTAGAATTTTCCCACCATAAGTGAGTTTAACACTTACTCCCCATGTGATGGGGGCTATGTAAGTCCAAAAAAGAAAGGTACCTCTTTTGACCTATGGTGATGATGTCCAGTTCCTGTAGTCAGGACCAAATGGTATACTGGAACTCATGGGGAGGGGAAGGGTACATGGTGAATCTTCAGGGGAGGAAATAAGCCATCAGAATACTTTTGGGTGTAAAAGGGGATACATATAATTAGTAATGATGAGTTAACAGGTATAAACTAGGACCTGTCCCAGGCAAACCAGGACATTTACTCTAGTAAATAGGCAAGGTTACCCTCTCATAGGCAAGGCTATAGATTCTTAGGGCAATGACTGTCTTGTATTTGCATCCATTCTTGTGCTTAAATAGTACTTTAAAAAAACCCAATACTTTTTATTTTGAACAATTTTATATTTATAGAAAGTTGAAAAGATAGTGCTGATTTCCTGATTATTCTTGGGACATTTGTTAAAACTAAGAAACTGCATTGGTTATTAACTAAATTCTAATTTACTTGAATTTTACTAGTTTTTCCATTAGTGTCCTCCGTGTTTATTTTACATGTCTTCCCTCTCTAGCTCACGTGGCCTGTGAATATTTTTTTTTTCCCTTGTTTTCCATGACTTTGACAGCCTTGAGAGATACTGGCCAAGTTTTCTGTAGAAATGTCCCTCCTACTGGATTTGTATGTATTCTTATGATTAGACTGCAGCTAGAGGTTTTGGGGGAAGAGTACCACAGTGGTTAAGTGCACTTATCACATTTACCAGGGGCACTGGAGGTGGACAAGACATCACTGGGGGGAATGTGAACCTTCATCACTAGGTAATGTGAGACAGCTCCTGGATTTGAGTTTGTGGAAGAACAGCTTACAGCCATTCTGACTATTCCACTCGGTGGCTTGAGCACTGGAAGATGCATACTAGTCCTCAGTGGCAGGCTGACTGCTCCAGTCTTCAGGTATTCAGGCACTGATGCAGCAACTGCGGAAGCTGCTCGCCCCGCTGGGATCTAGTGCAGAGGTGGTGATGGTCCATTTAGGCGTTAGTCCACTTGGTTTCCTAATGTTTGTAGAGTGAGGGCCCTATAGCTTATGAATTTGGCTCATAACTGCTTCATATTTTCTCTATCTTTGTTGTAGTTCTTGTTTGTTCTTCCATTATCTTGCTGATTTCAGTGAGCACCATTAAAACTTGCTTTAAAGTATTCTTTAGGTAGTTTACTTGTTACATTTAGATTTTTCCCTGGGATTTTGTTTTGGTCCATCATTTCGGGTATTTTTTTTGTTTGTTTAGTCATTCTGCCTGGTACTGTTTATTTCTGTGGGTTGAGCTAATTACTTTCTTTTCTGATATAGTCACCCTGTGTTAGGGTATCAGGTTTCAGAGGCTAGGCCTGGGATACTGGTTTGGAATACTGAGCATTCTATTGTGTGATCTGACAGTCAGACTGGTTGGTGCTCTAGAGTCAGCACTGTATTGATGGCGCCCAAGTTCAGCCTTCAGCATTGGAGTCAGGGCAGGGAATGCAGAGTCACACACACTGAATAGTAAGGCACAAGGAAAGAGCCAGAAAGTACAGGCCTAGGCCACAAATAGGCCACTAGTGAGAGAGGAATTTGGACATTTCCTAGGGTCCCTGTAAGTCAGGGCAAAGCAATCTCCTCTGAAAGTCTCTTAGTCCTTTAGTTGGGCAGCAGCCCCAGCAGGGAGTGATGGCATGCAGTGATCCCTGGGGTCTAGGAATAGGAGCTTTGGCAAGTAGCAGGCAGACATGCAAAACTGTTTAGCAGTAGCCTCAGGGTTCAAAGCTGTTGTAGCATCTCTAGTGATCCTCTTTGCAATGGTCAATTATCTGATCTATCAGTACCAGGGTTGCAGACCAGGCTGCCTGTTCCCACCCAGGGTGGAAGGCAGCCTGGAGAACAGTAACTGTGACCACAGGCTGACCTCTTACTGTTCTTTAAGATCTAGACTGTGTGGGAAATAAATTAGACTGTGAGAACAAAATGAGAATTTTCTCAATTTTTTGTCAACTGATATGATGGCTGGAAACTTCAAGAAAAAATAAATCATATTTCCTTGAATAATCATTCCTGTTTCAATTTGATGAGGGACAGCTAACAGAGTGAGGAAACAAATTAAAGGAAAAACAAACACAAAAAGGAGGATGGGAAAACAAGACACGCTAATAACCCCAACCATAGGAATGGAATACAAGAAAATTGTAAGCTGAAAGCTGAGAAAAACTACCATAGGATATATGCCAATCCCCTCCAAGAAGCAGAAAGTTAAGAAAAACAACTATTACTACTATTATGGGATGGAAAATTTCACCCTTAAGATATATGATATGTAGCTTTTACTGCCCACAGAGACCCCTTTACCTCCCTCTGCATCTTGCTCCTTTTAAATAAACTTTCCACGTGTCACCAATGTGAACCTCCACTGAAGTCTTTCTCAGGCTGTACTCAAGAGCCCAAAGGGTAAAAATTTAAGACTAAAAATGTAAGACTTCAACTCCTGTTTTCAAATAAATAAAAATACTGTGTTTTATAGTTAAGAATGCAAGGACTTGGTTATCCTTGTTGGATAATGGTTCTCCTCTATCTGGGAAAGTCACTGTGTAGTTAGGTACTAAGAGTCAGGAGACTGGAATTTGAGGAGGAAAAGGTCTTTCTTGGAACAAAGACCTTAGTATCAATCACCGCCAGACCAGCATTGTGACTAGAATTGCAGAAATGGTTCATCTTCTATCCTGTCTTCATAGATTATGCCTGTGAAGCAGAAACGACAGTCTAAATAAAAATGAGTATCTTACTGGCTTTTGGGAAGACTGTGTTGTCTTCTTAATACACATTCCATTTTCTCCCTATTATGAGGTGATAGTGGTTTGGGTGAGAGAGACCCAGCTTCATATTCAGCTCAAACGGTGTGTCTTGATGATGCTAGATTAGTAGGAAAATTCTCTTCATTTTTCCCTATCCCTTGCCAGAATGACTGGGTTAGCTTGTAGCATTCCCAAATATTGATTCACAAATGCCCTCAATCAGTGTGAAATTCAAGGACAGTGTGGTATCCTCTCTCTCTATAAAGCTGGGACCTACTAAACAATTTTGCCACCTGTTTTGAAGAGGTCATGATCCCTGTCTCAGGGTATTCGTGCCCTTGAAATAATCCTTTTCGCATTCGTGCCCTTGAAATAATCCTTTTCGCCTTGATTATGGGCTGGACCCCAAAGGCTACTTTATAACTAGTCGAAGAGTACAGCGAAAGTGACTGTATGTCACTTCTGAGATTAGTTACAAAAAGACGGTGGCTACCATCTTGGGTATGTTCTCTCACTTGTTAATTTTGAGGGAAGTCACATGCCGAGTTGTGAGGTGTAATTAGGGAGGCAGTCATGGGGAGAAATGGGGAGGTCTTCAGACACAATGCCAGTGAAAAGATGAGGGCCTGAATTCAACAACTTGTGCAGAACTAAATTTTGCCAACAACCGCATGAGTGAGCTGGGTCTTCAAATGACAGAGTACTTCTTGGCAGTTAGTTTAACGGCAATCTCATGAGAGACTAAGCCAGAGACCTTAAGCTAAAGTGTCACATTCCTGACTCACAGAAACTGAGGAAAAAACATCTGTTGTTTTATACCACTGTGTTTATTTATATGCAGTGATTTGTTAAGCAGCAAAAGATAACTAATACACCATCATAAGAAAAGTTAATTTGAGCTGTAACATTTTTTGTTATTTGTGAATAATTGAAAGCCTATTAAAACATATTAACTAGTAGCAATTTAATCTAGAAAGGGCTAACAGACAGTAATATTTTTAGATTCAAATAAAGTTATGGTTTTATAAATATCTA
Source organism: Solenodon paradoxus (assembly GCA_004363575.1). Lineage (NCBI taxonomy): Eukaryota > Metazoa > Chordata > Mammalia > Eulipotyphla > Solenodontidae > Solenodon > Solenodon paradoxus. The sequence goes on along the minus strand of RJWH01000174.1, from coordinate 255,424 downwards.
AACAAAAAATATTTATCTACTCATAACCCTCTCTAGTGTCATGTGGAAAATTATGTAATAAGGCCGCATACATTCAGAATCCCTTGTAATGGCAACAAAGTCCAAGCAAAGCTTTCCTTCCTTCTCTACATGAACAAATTAATTGTAAATAAACAAAGATTACAGGGCAGCCATTAGGACCACTTGAACATCTATTGTTCAAAGTCCTTAATAACACTAACACTATCTGTTTACACATACATTGTTACTGTTGTTTGTTTTTAAAGAAGGAAGGAAGCCAGGCAGGTAGGCAGGAAGGATAAGAGAAGAGGAAGAAACATTTTTATTTGTTCATTTTGGTTTGGCCCTCAGTCGAGAACCTGGGTCCTTAGGCCTCAGCTGCTTAATGCCTGCGTCACCAGGGCGTGCCTATATACAAGTTGTAAATACCTAATTTAAAATGATTTTAATTGGTATCTTAAGCAGACCTGGAAGGATCTCTCTGTGATACTGTGTTACCAGTCTCTGAAAAAGAAATCTTTCAACCAATAGAGAGGGTGTCATGAAGGGAAGAATAAGAATAATTTAATCCTTTGTATGTGAAGTTCAAAAAACCAAGAATTTCCAACTTCATTATATTCTTAGGAATATTTGAATTGGTGCTTGCACTCACTTCCTAAGGAAAAGCCTTTGTTTTACAGGGTCCTCAGAGGAGCAGAGTCATACAAATGTGCTTCTGAAGGAAAGCAGATAGGATGGAGGAGGAAGAGGTGAAGGGGAGAGTACTGATTTCATAACTTAAAAAATAACTTAAAGTGTGTGCACCCTGGGGGCTGAGACACTAGTGTGTGTGGACCATGTAAAGCCCAAGTACTTGGATTTGTGACTCACGGTGGGGGGTAAAAAACCAAAAGAAAACAAATACATAAAAGATACTTCTTTCTCCTCTCTCTTCCTGCCTGCCCTCCTGTTTGCTTTTATTCCTGTCTGCTTTTATTCCTGTCTGCTTTTATTCCTGTCTGCCTGGCCTTCTCTCTTAAAAAAACAAACAAAACCCAAAATATTTCCTGAGTGTCTCATTTGTTGTAATTTAAGATCTTCAATCATAGCATTAAATCGATACCTGTCTGAGCACAGTGAGCAGGGAAGGAAGAGATAAAAGAGTTATAATTTGAGGAGGGGCATGCCTAAGGGCAGTTCTGAAAGAGGCAGACTTGGAATATTAAGAGGGTTATGTTTGGGGAACAGGGCAGGAGCAATGAATTTACAAAGCTGACTTGTAAATTCACTTGCTTATCAGCATGAGATGACTAAGGTACTGGCTGGGCAGGAGGTGGAAGCGGGGAAGTAGGATGAGGATGTTCTCAATGTATTATTACAATTCTTTGGTTGAAGTAAATTGTTACTTCCTCGGAAGACATTTATCAGATGGGACATGTGGGATAATCTAAGTTTGAGCATGAAGCTGATAGAGGGCAGTTTCCTGCATTTTAGAAATTGCAATAAGATTGGGGCACAAACTAATGAGCGGACAGGAAATGACTAGGGGAGCTGAGAACTAAGAGATACTATGTTCTTGCTAATAGCAAGATGAGACCATCTTTGAGGTCTGCATTTGTTGTTTTTTTTAAACTGCCAATATGAAATAAGAATACAAACAGGTAATACATGAAAAACAAAGTAAAACATGATCCAACTCACCACTTTGACTAACACAAGGTTTTAAATATGATTGTTAAACTTTCAAGGTCTTCATTCTTTAGATGTAATTCTTCCAGGAGGGTGGATATAAACTGCGTAAATATCACATTTTCCTGAGAATGCTTCTGAATGCCAAGAATTGGGGTCAGCCTAGAACAATCAAAAACAATGCATATCCATGAAATGGGAAAGACTAAGGGGCTCCTGTCTTCAATGTGGCAGAAGAGATTTTCTAAAGATAATGAAGTCTCTGATTTAATAAAACTCGAGAGTTTTTACGAATAAAGGCAAATGAGAAATCTCAGGAAAAGATCAAAAGAGGTACTATATTGTTAAGTATGGAAAAAAACCTAATGCCTGAATCTATAACATCTCTTCCACCAATACCAGAATTCTGCTCAGAAAAGAAAAAGTCTTTTTACTTAGAGAAAGGAGGTTGTGGAGACCTTAAGTTGATAATTGCTTTAAAAACAATTTAAATCTAATATTTGTATTATACCACCTGAAAAAAAATTGAACAGTAAGATTACTTTTGGGATAAAACCACATGTTAATATATATGATAGTTTATACAAACTAAGGAACAATATGCTTTTACCCCTATTTCTGGTAAACACTCCCACAAATTAATATAATCTTCAAAGTAATATTTATTGAAATGTGCTTAGTAAGCTTGGTTAAAAAAAAAAACAAGTATATAACCTAACCACCAAGTTTAAAGACCTTTTCATATACTTTTTAACTCTAAAAAGCATGCTTCAGAGTTTTTGCAAGTATACATTCCTGAAGAGCTTTTTGGGAGAAACATTTAAAAAAAAAGTCTTAACACTTCCTATAAAGTTCTTCCAGGTGTTTATTTAACCTTGATCATGTCACTAAGCACATACATCAAACATAAATAACTCCCCGATTCAAATCAATGAAGCTTAAGAAACCAGAGCAGAGGAATTCCTCAAGTACTGAGTATGGAATGGGAGACAGATTCTGAGAGACAGATTTCTTACTTGTCCAGCTATCTCATATAGAAAGCAGAAGGAAAAGGAAAATTGGTCAGAATTATCCAAAGATGGATAGGACTTCCCGAGGAGACGGTAAATTCTCTTATCCTTTAAGTCATCTGAGCAAGAATTACAGATTGGGTGACTCCAGTAACCCAGGAAATCCAGAATCCTACCTGGGAATACTACTGTGGTTTATCCATCCCTCACCTCTTCTGCATTTCTTTACAGCTAGGGGATGGAATACCAAGTTCTCATACTTCATAAGCTGTGTTTTCAGGTATTCCCCAAAGGCAGGTCATACTGGGAAATAGGACTACTGAAGCCTTCCAATGCAAAGCCCAAGTTGGGCACTTAGGTAGTTGCAGCCGGCTTTTCCTGAGGCACTTTCCTGTAGAGATGTAGGAATCTAGAAGTCAACTCTGGCCTTTCCCACCCTTGATTTAAAATATAAAGCTGTTTCCCTATAATAAGACCAAAGAAATTAGGGGTGGGATAACATTGTCTAAAACAAAACAAAGAAATCTGAGAAGGCAGATCAGGTATGTTAACTTCATAGAAACCTAGTTTGTGTGTGTGTTTAAAATGGTACTTAAATGATACATCCAAATGATTTATGTGACTTCCAAGAAGACTATTATGTGGGTGCATATATGAAAACAGTCTTACAATTACATCTCCAGGTGCCATAAGTATGTTTTAAAATGTAACTGTCAAATTAGAAATGATGACCACTAGGCATATCAACCCGTGTACCCCTATAAGAGCAGAAAATGAGACGAGTTATGGAGAAGTAGCTTATAAGAATCATTCTATATCAGTTGCTCACATTAGAAATATTTTAGGAATAGTAACACTTCTCTAGCAAACTTAAAAAGCTAAAATTATTCTAAACATTAATAACTTTTATTATGTATTCAAATTTACCTAAAAATTTTATTTATAAAGGAAAAGTAGGGCAGCGCCCTGGTGGCCTAGTACACCCTGGGAGCAGTTCCATATATATGTATCTCAAGGTACTGGGTTCAATATCTGGGGCAGGTAGAACAACCAATGTGAACAACTAAATGAAAATAAAGTGTTTCTTCTGCCTCTCTCTTCCTATCTGCCTACTCACCTTCATTCCTGCCTGTACCTTTCCTTTTAAAAAAAAAAAAAAAAAAAAGGACTAATGAGAAACTTCAGCTAGACATCTTTAAAAAGGGGGGGAGGGTGGAGAATTAATTATGCAATCCTGCTTCATGACCCGGAACCCATGGCAAATCCTGCTGATCATGTATTCTTTTCTTAATGAGCAAGCAACCACTTTAACTGTTTAGAGCTTACTCCTGAGATGAAATACAATCACTTACCACTCTAACTGCAAGCCCTAGGGGAACTAGATGACACAGTTCTAATCCTAGTTCTGCTAGGGATACTTGCCATGATTTGGGGCAAGTTGAACATCAAAGACTTAGGGTTTACCTATAAAATGGAACTACTAATACTTACCATTCCTTAAAAGTTAATACTGTAAAATTCAAGTAGAATACTATAGATTAATTGGTTTAAAAATAATGATAATCATATGATGTCAACTAACATTTACCATCTGCAGCCTATGAGTACTTACTATGTACCTGTTAAGCATGAATTATCTCCTTCAACCACACAGTGATTCTCAGGGATGTACTATCACTCCCACTTTATAGATGAGAAAATAAAAGCACAAAATAATGATGTGCTTTTCCCCAAGTTTACAAAGACAGCAAGTGGTAGGTCAAGTCTTTGAACCCAGGCAATTTACCTCCAAAAGATCTTCTTGACATCAATTGCTGTTCTTGGTCAATATGCTTACTTTCATTCTTAGTAGGCTGTAAAGCACTCTATAAATTTAACCTTTACTTGCCTAATATGAACTGAGTCCCCAATGAATATGCAGAAGGAAAAGAATGTTGCTTTTTAGTTTTTTTTTTTTTTTAAAGGAGAGGTGCAGGCAGGAATGAAGGCAGGAAGAGAGGAGGAAGAAACACCCTTTATAATTCTATTTTGTTGTTCATCCTGGTGGTTGTTCTCAGCCCTGGGATGGGAACCAAGGGATGTACACCCAGCCTGGAGGCAGCAGACTCAACCTCTACTAGGTTGCACCATACAGAATGTTTTAAATTTTCTTTAGGGAACTAGAAGACTACAAATACAAAAATGGCAAGTAGCTGGTAGATAAAAGGAAGTGCTGATAGAGAAATTATGCAAGGTCTGGGGTCTGTAAGGAGACAGGAATATCAGCTTGGGGGCCTGGAGATTCTGAGCAAGTCATGAAGCAGATAGCAATGCTTAGGCATGTGGAGCCAGGATTTCCTGACCACTCAACATTTGAGCCCTAAGTGTTGTTGCATAATTACACTCCTGGAAAGTCAGCCAAAGAGATTTCCTTTAGTCTTTTTTATTCCCTTGTGTTTCCCCTTTAATCTTTAACTGAAAAATCTCCATCTTTCAGTCTCTCACATAGAATGTAAATGATCACAGAAATGTAATACTTACATAATAGGAACTTTCTAAATATTTTGAGTTGATATAAATCCTGTTTGGAATAAGGTGAAGTTTAAATGAATAAATGCTTGAGTAGTCCCTCTATACACATTAATAATTCAGTGGATTACTTTTGGAAAATCAGGTAAAAATTGTAGTCAGGCAGAAGACAGGAATCTCATTTTATTCATCTGTCTTTGTATTCTCCACAGGCTTGTTCTATTAATGATCTGATGAATGATCACAGAATTGAAATTGCTGCTTCCCCGTATTAGCACTTCTCAACATACTACAACAGGAACCTGGACACATGATACAGTCTATGAGCCAGATAAGACTTACTGCTTATTTTTGTAAATTAGGTTTTACTGAAAAAACAGCTATGCCCATCTATGTCTGTTCTATGGCAGCTTTTGTACTACAACACAGAGTTGAGTAGTTGGGACTATAGAGTAGCTAGCAAAGCTGAAAATATTTGCAATAAGGCACTTTAGAAAAAGGTTGTCAGTCCCTATATCAGAAAATTGAACCAATTTTGATTTTAAATGAGTAAGTCAGCCACTATTTTAATTAGAGTAATTAAAACAGGAGATGGAAAATCCAAAGAAATAATTTGGCTCTAGAATTTTCAGGGTCTGGTCTATGAAAGATTTATGTATGGAAGATGTTTAAAGAAGCCCCAAATTTCTTATAAAAATTTCCAGCTGGAAGCTATGTTCCCTGGCTTATTCCACTCCAGCCTAACTGACCAACTGTGCCTCAACTGTGCTGAGATGAAGTCTGTCCCCATTTCAGGGGCTGGCTGTTTCCTTTCCTGGCAATGGCCCTTTCTCAGATCTCTGCACAGCAGACTCCTTGGTGTGATTATGTCACCTCTTCAGTCTGAAATCCATCCTCACTCTCATCTTCTCTGCCTACTTTGGTTTATTTATCTCTGTAGGCTTTACTGTCTAACTGTATTTGTTTGTTCATTTATGGAATATTTTCCCAGAAGCTGAACATCACAAGGACGATGACTTACTGTATCCCTCACACCTGACACATTGTAGATGACCCGTAACGACCTACTGAATGTAGACATAGCTGAAGAGGTCACTTATTTACTGTACTTGCCAATATGCTTTTTCTTCATAGATTTGTTTTCTCTTTCATTTTAGAGGAAGGGAAGAACTATTTTCTTGACCTCTCCTCCTGCTTGCACTGTACATGCCAGTATCTTCCGACTAGAACTTTTCAGAGGTGAAGCGAGCTGAACTTCAAATTCATCAGGTAGACCAAGCATTAAATCATGACTTAATACTTGTTCCTCCATTTTTTTTTTCCTTCCTCACTTCTACCTGTCCTAGAACTCTGTGTTGTCAGAGAAGCAGTAAGACTGAAGAGAAAGTAGTGCTGCATGTCAGAGACAGGCTATGTTTGTAGCTTTAATTCACTTCTAGCCCCAGCGAGGAAAGTATGGAGCAAGGAGCTGGCCCTGGAATGGCTGCTTGGTGTCTCCTATGGAGCACATCAAAGGTGAAATGTGAAAGGAGAGGGAATTAGTTCATACTAAATGATACGCGATTTACTTGGCTAAATGGAAGAATGATGTAGACTAACTATAATCCAACTAAGATAGGTCTTTATTTCTGTGTATTTTTGACTTATTACTGTTCTTGAATGGGGTGTATTCTTCTTAGGTCAATGAAAGCAGCAGAATACAGTAAAACCAGAACTCAGCTGTTTTTGAAATCTATATTCTCTTTCAGTCTTCTCTTATAAGCGTCAAATGATCTAAGAGAAGTGCTTCGAGAGTCCTTCTTAATGGAGTGATTTAGTCCTTTTACACAGACTACTAGTAAAGTTTTCCCCCATGATCCTGGAAGGGGATTCAACACATTTAAGTATATTTAGCATTTTGCAATGATTAACAAACTTAACATTGTACACATTGTCATATGTAACCTAAATGTCTCTTGCAGAATTTATTTTCTCCTTTATAGAGATTTTCTTTTTAGCAAGTTCTTAAAGGTTCTTCTTTCATATTCTTGAAAATGGTCCTCAATTCCAAATCCTTTTAACCTATCTTCATAAATGTCACCTGACAGCTGCTCTTTCAGATCGGTGTTCTTCCTATATATACCCTTCTAGCTTCTCATTCCCCAAAATGTGGTGCCCAGAATATATATATTGCCCAAATCCATTACTTCAAAACATAAAATAATGCCTCCCACCCCACCTAAAGATATCATTAAATAAAATGTTTCACATACTCCTAGAGTCTTATCAAATACCTACCCTGCATGCCACCTTTATGCTAAATTGACTCCTCATTCCTCTTTTCCTCTTAACCTTTTCCCACACACTATTCATTATAATATAGTAATAATTTAGTTTTTTTTTTTTTACTAAAGAACAACTCCCACCTTATTATATATTGAAAAAAACTCAAGAAGCATCTAATTTTGCAATTTTTGATATTCAAATAGTGAATATCAAAGAAAAACAATAAACTAGGCCAAATTACTACTTAAACAAGAAACAGTAATGTATCACAGTTGGTATCTAACAATGTGTCTTTTATGTAGGAAATACCTTTATAATAATCAATAGGAAATGTGATTGTCAGTGAATAAAAACAAAAGTTTTGATGTTTTAGTTTATTTCCTTCAAGTGCTTTTACGTTGAACAAATTAAAACCTCTACAGGTGACACAGAAACGATAGTTCACCACAGTCTGTAATTTGAAAAAAAAAAAAAAAGACATAACTCGAAATGTATAAATCATAAAGAGAGGAAATTTCTCATGAAAACTCCACTGATTCAAATCTCTCTTCTGAAAATCTAGGCAGTCTTCTATAATTAGTTCTTTACCATATGGTAAATGGCATGACAACAAAAGTAAAAAGCCAAATTGTTAAACAGCATCATTGATAAGACCTCTATTTAGCTGACTGCTCCACATATGCTCCCCATCAAAAGGAGAGAACACAAGCCAGGTTAGGATGGGTACCCTCCATTTGTTATTATTGAGCTGTCAAACAGCATCTGGCTAACAGGAATTATTGTACACAGTAGTAAGAGGAGTTTCAAAGTTTGACAAATAAGTTTTTAATTAAAAAGTAGCATTTAATAAATCTTTATATCCAAAGATTTAGAGCTTTTAAAAGTCTTACGCTTCAATTAACTTTAATCCTGTCAGTCACTGATTTGTATACCATAAGCAAAGAAGGCTATATAAACATTTTATTGAGTGAGTGGAGTTAAACAATGGATGAAACTGTTATTCATCTACTGTCCTAATAAAAGTCAGTAATGAACCTGACTTTTAAATGGCCTTTCCCATTGTGGTTCCGATTGCTGTGGTCACTGTGCTCATTCCCACCCGTCCTCCACAGCTCCTGGGACACTGGAAATCACAGCACCATCTGAGCGGTCCTTGTTTGACTTACTTGGATGATAATGTGTTAAGATCATCTCAGGCACTTGCCTGAAATGACAGACACTTTAATGTGACCCTCAAAACTGAGAAGCAATGATTTTGAAAGGGAGTTTCCTCAGGGTTTATTATTGATCTCTAAACTTGCAGAATCAAGCTGGTGGCTGTTGCAAACTGACAATGAACAACACACTCATGCTCAACATCATCGTAAAGGAAGAGCAAGCTGTGAGAATGTCTATTTGACTAAATGTCACCAGAAGGTATGCTTCTCTATGGTTTGGGGTTGGAGGAAGGGAGAGGAAGTGAAAAGCCACACACTTCTCTGTACCTATCAGATTTGAGAAATTACTGGGTTCATACAGAGTTCTGTTGTAGGCAAACCTGTTCTGCTGATTACCATGCCATAAAGGTGATGAACATGCAGAGACTGCTTAAAGATAATGGGCTTAAAAGAAATTTTTTCACTTACTCTTTCATGTTTCAGGAGTTAAACGGTGTGGGAAGAAGGCATTATTTCTTAACAGAAATACTCAATGTGCTTGTCACTTAACCAGTTAAAAGAGAACAGATATTACAATGACACTTTGGGAGACTGAAATAAAACCAAAGGTTTTCTCGGACAGATGAGGCATCTTTATTAATAAAGGCTTGGGTATGTGAAGAATTTCCAAGATGTTATTTTATGAGGCTATACCACTTAATTTCCTTAACTGTCTCAATCTATCCAGCTAGTTTTTCCTTTTGACAAATGGAGTATCTGAAAATATTCAACAGGACAGAGGATCTGTCACATTTGTTAAGAGCAGTGCTAAAAATGGATACCTTTATCACAAAGGTATCTTGCTTACCTATCAAGTCTCTCTATTAATTTGCTCCGGCATGGCAGCAAGAATGATCACTTATATTTTGTTGTCTTCTAAAAAATGGACCCCCCCCCAACCACACATGAAAAAGTACTACATGATAAATTATTAAACCAGAGTATCTCTGTCGGCACAAGCATACAATCAAAACTGAAAGAAACAAAGGCAGGCTGTAACCAGCAAATAACACAATGGGTGAAAATGTCATCTATTTTCAGAAATTTGAGGGCTCACACAAACCCAAGATATTTTGCAAAATACCTTTCTCAGACTATTAAAAAAATAGTATAAACTTTCAAGAGGAATTTTACCTATATATTCAGGGCTCCTTAGAATGCAAATAATTAGGATTTCACATTTAACATTACTTTTATTCCACCTTGCTTGTTTCTTACTGGGGAGAAGGCAGAAGATTTGACTCTGATTCTCTAAAAATAATTGTCTTAATTTGTAGCCCCTAGCTTCCTTCAAAATAACAAAGTACGGGGGCAGGGAAAGAACCAAAGAAGCCACCATGTGCAAGAGCTTCTCCTTTTCCATAAGATAACATGGACCAGGCCGTATGTAGACAGGTAACTATTTCACAGCACCTTCCTTGTTGCTGCTATTTTCAAAAGTAAGCATGGCTTTACAATTGACAAGGGCATATATGCTAAGAGGTCAGACCTGAGTTTAAGGACTCAGATACTTTAAAATGAGTGGTGGGGGGCTTTATAAATTGCAAAAGATGAATTTTTTCTCTAGAAGAATACCAGTTCTTTTTCCCAATTCCTTTCCTGGCAGAATCTCAACCACTGAGACAAACATAAGAAGTTACAGTGATTTCCTAGTTTGTAAAAAGAGTATTTTCTTTATGAAACTAACTTGTCAGTCTTCATCCCTTCTGTGAAGTTGCAGCAAGTGTTCCTTCCAAGGTGAGGCTAAAGTGGCTTTCTTAAGGTCACGTAACTCAGTGAGAGATGAGCAAATAACCCCAGAAGTACTCCCACTAGTCTACACTTTTAACCACTTTACCACACAAGCTCACGTCTGATTCATTTTAAGAACTGAGTAGACCTTATGATTTCAAAGGCCCACTTATGTATATGCTAAGTAATTTTTAAATCTGTCATTAGAAAATAAAACCCAATGAAAATTAACAAGTCTATTGCTTCTAATTTATCCTTTCTCTGTGAGAGCCAAGAAGCATTTTGTAACATTAACTAATGAAGACTTTAGAAAAAAGCTAAGAAGTGACTTCAGGTGTGTCCTGGTAGGGTATCAGTTAAGTTAGCTGCCTCTCAAGGAGCACAGTCCACATACAAATCCCAAGGACACAAGTTCACATTCCAGGGCCAGAAGGTGGTAGTGGGGAAACAACCAAGATGAACAACTAACCAAATAAAAATGTTTCTTTTTTCTCTTCCTGCCTTCCTGCCTGATCGCCTTCATTCCTGCCTGCACCTTTCCTTTAAAAAACAGTGCTTCTAAGCAAATAAAGTCTAACAGATACAACTGAATCAACTAATTTAGAATATATCTAGTACACTAATAATTGCATTAGAACTATTTTGTATGCAAAAATTACATTTGGGAGAACTTAAAAATATTTATGTCTAGGTCCTAGCCTAGACCAATGAATCAAAATATTTGAATCAGGTATTAATATTTTTAAGTAAGTGGCTCTAATATAAAACCAGTGTTGAGAACTGTTAACTTCTGAATTGAATAAATTTGTGCAGTTCTACTTGTTACATAGTTGGAATAAACTAAATAACAAAAAATGAAATCTTTACCTAAGTAACTATGTAACAAACGGGAGGTAACAGGGTCCAAAAGAAAGGTATCATCTATAGGAATTTATACAAGGAAGGTATTTCTACATGTGTGATAGGGAGGGGCTTAAGAGAGGCTTCCATGAAGGTGGTGACATCGAATCAAGCCTTGAAAGCTGGTAAAGAACAAAAGGAAAGGCACGTTAAAAGCACAGTTCATGGTATTAACAAAATGCTGGTAGGGGAACAGTCAACAGTACAATGTAAGGATGCAGAAGAGAAATTTGGATAGGCAGGTTGGGGACACTTCAGGAGGCTCTTAAAGCAAAGCTACATGGTAGGGACTGGGGTGTCACCAGGATCCTGAACAGAGGTTTCCCCTTTTTCAGGAAATCAGTTCCACAAATGGTGTGTGTAGTTAAGCCTTAGTGAGATTATTCTTACAGCTGGAGGAGGAAGGATGGAGTAGCTGAGGTAAGAGACATGGCAAGGAGACCTGGTTTAGGGAGACGATAGTTGCAGCAGTCTAGGCAAGTAATAGAACGAAGAGCCCAGGAATAAAACCACACGCATCTGGACAATTAATTTATGACACATGAATCAAGGGCATACAATGGGGCAAGAATAGTCTTTTCAATAAATGGTGTTAGGAAAACTGGATGGCTACTTGGAAAAGGTTGAAACTCATCACTACCTAGCACCACACACAGAAATTAATTAAAAATGAATCAGACTTGGATATAAGACACAAAACTGTAAAATACATAGAAGAAATCATAGGCAAAACACTCCTTGAGTTTAACCTAAGGGATGTCTTTGGGAATTCAACTCCACTCTCAAGGGAAATAAAGTCCAAAATAAAGAAATGGACTATATCAAATTAAAAAGCTTCTGCACAGTGAAAGAAACTCTCATTAAAGCAAAAAGACTTCCTACTGACTGGGAGAAGATATTTGCACATCATATATCTGACAAGGAGTTGACAACTAAAATATAAAGAACATAAAACTCAACAGAAACGGAAATAATCCCATTAAAAATTGGGGAGAAGATCTTAACAGACATCTCGAAGGCATACTGATGGTCAACAGATACATGAAAAGAAGTTTGAAATGTAAATCAAAGCAACAATGAGATATGACTATTATCCAAGACTGGAAACAAGCGCTGATGAGGATGTGGAGTAAAGGACATTCTTAAACATTGTTGGTGAGTGTCACATGGTTCAACTATTATGGAAAGCAGTATGGAGATTGCTCAAAATTTGAGAATAGAAATCCCATAGGATCCAGTTATCCCACTGCTGGCTATTAACCCTAAAAATACAAACAAATTCACATAGATACATGTGCCCCTATGTTCATCTGCAGCAATATTTATAATAGTCATGAGCTGGAAACAACTTAAATGCCCAATGGCAGATGAATGGATAAAGAAGATATGGTGGCCTGTGAATCTTACTCTGCAGAGTCCCATTTCCTTCATACCAAAAAAGAAGCTGCCTACTGATCAGTGCTCAACAGAGTGCATATGAGGCTGCCTATGAACTTGCTCCCTGGGCTGCAGAGCTGTCAGTGGGCCCCAAGAACTGCCCCCAACCCCACAGGAGTCTGCAGGCACTACGTGAAACAGCATCAGTGGCCCACCACCAGAGGGCATTCTAGAGCGTGGAACCAACCCCACACCCACTGACGTGAAGGCACCAGCCACACCATCATACAGGAAGAATTGTAAAGTAAAAGGAAAGGAAAGCCACTGTACTAAATTCAAAGCAGAGAAGAAAGCCATACCAAAATCTAAGTCACCCCCTAATACACAAATGGCCCAGAGAGAGGAAGATGTCAAGAGGTCCCCAGAGAAGTACTCTATTCACATTGACTGTTAGGTTTAACAGATAAAGAGTTGAAAATAATAGTTATGAAAATGCTGAACGGGATTCAGGAGGCACACAACTACCCAAAGGTTATTGGAAGACCTCAGAAAGGAAGCTCCAGATTAAAGGGAATATTTCACCTAGGAGACTGAGGCAATGAATAAAGTCCCAGCAGAAGTACTAGAGGTGAAAATACAGTCAAAGAACTGAAAATAAACATGGAAAACTCCAGACAGACTCAATCGTGCAGAAGAATGAATCTTGAAAATTAAAGACAGTCACAGAGGCGGCATGCACAAAGAGAAACAAGACAGGAAAAATGAAGAAACCCTACGGAAATATCAGATACCATGAGAAGAACAAACATAAGGATAACAGGTATCCCAGGAGCAAAGGAGAGGGAGAAAGGAGCAGAAAATTTAAAGAAGTACTAGCAGAGAACTTCCCACATCTGTCACAAAAAGTAACCAGGGAGGTCGAAGAAGCAGATAGAACACCGAAATTTATAAATGTAAAAAGACCTATTCCCAGATATATCACAGTAAAACTAGCAAATGCCAATGACGGAAAAACTCAAAGCTGCAAGAGAAATGAGAAAAATCACCTACAAGGTGCATCCATCGGGTTGTCATCACCTACAAGGTGCACCCATTGGGTTGTCATCAGACTTCTCAGCAGAAACCCTACAGGCTAGGAGAAAGTGGAACTATGTATTCAAAAATACTAAAAGATAAAAACTACCAGCTAAGAATATCCTGCAAAATCATCATTCAAATATGACAGAGAAATAAAGATGTTCTATGACAAAAGTTAATGAATTTTTCCAATACCAAGCCTGCCATTCAAGAAACCTTGAAAGGATTCAATAGGGAAAACAAAAACGAAGATCCACCAAAACCCAAAAGTGGTGATAAAGAGGAAAGAAAGAAGCAGAAACACTGACGGGACCAACAGGAAGCGGGTGGGGGAAACAAACACTATTGGGGGAAAGAAAGTCAGGGAATCTGTACAAACATACAAATATGATATGGTCTCAGCTCATAAAAGACTATATAAAAGGGCAGTAAAGTTACCAGAGACAATCAACATGACAGCCACAAAACCCAATCCTAAAGAAATATATAGCTGGAAAGTAGATGGAGCTGAAAGAATTGACATCAAAACCATCCAGCGGCAAAAAGCAAACAAAAATAGGAAATGAAGCAACAGATACAGAAAATCTCAAATGACAGCAAAAAACCTTACATATGAGTTATTACCCTACATGTGAATGGATTGAACATACCAGTTAAAAAACACACAGAAAAAAAAAAAAAAAAAACAAGAAAAAACAGAGTGGCTAAATAGACTGAAAAACAGGACCCATCAATATTATGCCTAAAAGACACTCATATCAGATCTCAAGACAAACAAGCTGAAAGTCAAGGGCTATGGAAAAATATATAAAGCAACAGTGATGAAAAATAGGAATAGAAGGCACATATCTCAACATAAGAAAAGCAATGTATGACAAACTCAGAGTCAACATCATACTCAAGAAAAACTGAAAGCCTTTCCCCTAAGATCTAGAACAATACAACACTACCCACTTTCACCAGTACTATTCAACATAGTTCTGAAGTCCTGGCCAGATCAATAAGGCAAAAACAACATACTAAAGGAATTCACATAGGAAAAGAGGAAATAAAACTATCATTATTTGCAGATGACATGATATTATACCGGAAAATCCTAGACTCCACCAAAAACTGCTGGAGAAAATGTATGTTAAGCAAAGTAGCAGGATAAAATATCAACATACAAAAATCAGTGACATTCCTATATGCCTATATTCCTATATCCCTGACTTCAAACTATACTACAGAGTGATCATCATCAAAACAATATGGTATTTGAACAAAAGCAGACACACAGATCAGTGGAATAAAATTGAAAGCCTAGAAATAAAGCCACACCTATATGGTTAGTTAATCTATGACAAAGGAGTCAAGAATGTACAATGGAGGAAAGAAAGTCTATTCAACATATGGTGCTGGGAAAACCGGGCAGTTACATGTAAATAAAATGAAACTGGATTCTCATTAGCGCCACACACAAAACTGACTCAAAAGGAAAATATGGAAAAAGCATTCCAGACACCAACCTCAAAGATGTCTTTAGGGAAGGAACACCTATAGAAAACAGAAACAAAGAATAAACAACGGGAACTATATCAAACAGAAAAAGCTTCTGCACAGTGAAAAAAACCACCACAAAAACTGGCAACCCACTGAACTGGAGAAGATTCACATACCATATGTCAGAAGAATCTCCAAAGTTCACCTCAAAAATAAAACCCACTCAAAATATGGGCAGCACTACATCTAAAGAAGACACACAGTTGGCCTACAGCCATGAAAAGTTTTCTACAACACTCATCATGATTAAACTGTAAATAAAAGCCACAATGATATGCCACCTCACGGAAGTGAGAAAAGTTCTATATCAAAAAGACTGTCAAAAACACTTTTTTCTAACAAGTGTTGGAGAGGGTACAGAGAAAGAGGAATCCTCCTATAAGCCTGGTGGGAATGTAATTAGTGTAACCTTTCTGGAAAATAGTATGGAGATTCCTCAAACAAAGATGGATCTACCATTTGATACAGCAACCCTACTCCTAGGCATACACTCAGAGAACAAAAAATCTTTAAACAGGAAAAATATCTGCACTCCTATGTCCATACATATAGGAGCACAGTTTACAATAGCAAAGACATGGAAACCCCTTAAATGTCTATCATTTAGGCATGATGATTGGATAAAGAAGCTGTGGTAAATATACTCAATGGAATTCTATGCAGCTATTAAAAAAGATGAAATTATGCCCTTCATAATAATTTGGGTGGAACTGGAGGGACTCATGCTACATGAAATAAGTCAGAAAGAAAAGGAAGTACAGGATTGTTTCACTCAGTGGAATATAATGAAATGAAGCAAATGAACAGATAAACTCCAACAAAACTGACAGGATACAAGACAGTGACTTCCAGGGGAGAGGAAGGGGGATTGGAAGGAAAGGGGGCGAGCAGGTGGTGATAAAAGGACACTAGAACTCTGGTGGTGGGTTTGGTGTGATCTACTCACAGGCTGAGATACAATTTCAGTATCCTCAAATGAATACAGAATTGTAACCAAACTTTAAAAAAGTCCTTCAAATTATATGTTTTTTTTCTTTCATTTCAAATGTGTTCCCCTCCAACCCCTGAAAAATACATATCTTTATTCTACTTTCAGTATGTCACCATTTATCTCAATGTGTAACCTTAGCTGCAGAAAATTAGTGGAATTTAGTTTTACAGTTCTGGGAACTTTAGAGCATGTGAAAGTTGTATAAGTCTTAGTGTTTAAGATGAGCAACATTTTTCTCACAAAATATTTTGACAGTGCAGCTGATTTGTCACTGAAACTAAAGCCCTCTAGGTGATGAACAACATCCTAATGTGGGACCTCAAAAACTCACTAAAAAGAAAATCCGTAAAGAAATGAAATGTGAAATAGTGCAGGCAATTCAGTTACTGTAATGTGATTGCACCTCCACAAAAACTGGAGGTGTTCACTAAACAGTTTGTAGCAACTGCCCAAGTACTTTTGCTGCGCTGGAATTTTCATTATTAAGCCTTGTGTATTTTGATATGTTTCTGTCTTTTAAAGCAGAATATATCAGAGTTGAACTAAATCTTATTGAAAGGGGATAGTGGGGCCACACAAATAGCACTAGTGAGAACTACATAACATCAAGCCTTGTCTTCCTCTCGGCCAGTATAATCTGCTTTAAAACTTTGTAGAAATATTTATTTAAACAAGGAGCAAAACGGAAACATTTGAACTGTACCTCCAAGAACCATCTGAGTTTATGTACTGCTAGCTAAACCTATCAGAATGAGAAAAGAGAAGTCAGAGGCAGGAAGAATACTTAAAAACGTGTTAAAATTCTATAATGCACAATCTAAGTGGAAGTGCTTTAGAGACAGTAGAGATAAAACACACTAGGTGATTAGGATCTTAATAAGCACTCAGTACATCTGGGAATATTCATTTTTCTCCTTATAACTTTAAGCCAAATTTGCATGACTAGTTAATAAATACATTCAGAAGAACTAGCTAAAGGAAGAATTTGCCTCAATTGCAGTTTTCATTAGATATTTGTTTCCATTAGATATAGTTTCCATTAATATTTGATATAAATTTCCAATTCAACAAATAAATATCAACATGTAAAAGATTTAAAGAATTCTCCAGAATTGTGTCTATGATGCATCAGATAAAAAATTTAGTGCCCTATCTACTTGGTGATGAACTATTCTGTAACCAATTCTATTTCGTTAATTCACAGATGATAAAAGAGTCAATTCATAGATGATAGAAGGAAAGCAGAACTTAGAATAAAGCTTTAAAATCAAGGAAACATTAAAAATATTAAAATATTCACTACTTTTATAATCATATAAGCTAAAAGGTAATCTCACATTTACATCTAGTGCTGTATTACAGATTTCATAAACATCTATTTGTAAAACAGCTATGCTAGATTAATTTAAAAGTAGTAATGTTTAGGCTATGTAGTCATATTCTTGAGATGATTCTCACCCTGAAAAATATGAAGCAGGTAGATACAAAGACAAAGAGAGTGTCCCTTTCATTCATAATGGTAAGCAACTATTTCTGTTTGCACCCCCACCTATGCAATGCAATTTTATAGTGCTATCAATTCTATAAGTTCTTAACATCAACAATAATTCATCCAAGCTTCCTCTAGCCACTCATCCATTTGATTTATTCTTCAAATACTCACTGAGTATTTTATGAAGTGCCAGATCGAGTACTTGGCTTTAGGGAGACAAAAGTAATCTAAATAGGTGCATCCCTGTTACTCAGATGGCTAGGAAAGCTGAGATACAGGCAATCCAGACCTGGGGCCCAGGGTTAAAAAAACTGTAATCTAGACAATGTTCTTGACTGCACAGAGATTATGCTTTGATAAGAAAAGTTTCAAATTCACCTCATTTCCTGTAGATATCATGCCTGTTTACACACTGTCCAAACACAATTTTTAGATGAATGGAAAGCCTTACTCCACGTAGCAAACTGTATATATACTGTGTATGTAAGTATGTATGTATATATATGTCTCTAAAACAGATTTGTGAGTCAAGAAGGCTGAGAAGGCAGGGAAGGTGAAAATCATGAAATTAAAAAAACAAAAAAGTTACCAGAATTTAATATAGTGGCTATAGAGCCAAGCTTGGAAATGCTGCTCTAAATGAATTCTCCTAGGTCAGATCAATGACCTGTGGTAAAGGGCAGTGAGAGACAATGAGAGCAGGTAAGGAAATACTATTACTAATGGATTTTTGGAAGGAGAAATATACAAGGTTTGGTTCATTCACTTTTGAAATTAAGTACAAGAAGCAAAATGTTACCAAATAACACTGACATTCAAGGCAAGGAGAAAAACACTGGAGGAAACAGAGAGGGAGGTGGACGACAGGGGTTAGGTAAGAAAAACTGATAGGCAAATACGCCTTTGAGAGCATTTCCAGTTTCTTATTGGAAAGAAATGTTTAGCTTTTCCATCAGTTACCTTTAGTACTTTCAACCCTGTCTTAACACCGCCTTCTCTTCTGCTACCAACATGCTCAAGGCTTCACTATCCTGAGAAGTCTCCAAAGACGTACGCTGTCATATCAGATTATGCGAACACATGAAGATAGTGGTCAGCATTTGCTTTAATATCTCAACACCAGTCTAGTAGAGCAGCCTTTGCAATCTGGTCTCTAGTACAACTGTTCTATAGAAACTGCTTTCTTGAAATGTCACTCAGTCTCCTGACAAAATTGCAGCCTTTTTTCAGTCCCTGTCCTTGTTCAATAGAGGATAACTACCTGGATTCCTAAAATAGTGTTCTAGTTAAAGACATACCTTTCTGAAATACACTGTGCAGTGGAAAGTGCACAAAATTTCAAGTCAGATTAGGTCTGTGTCTGAATCTTTGCTGTGACCTTGGACAAAGTGCATGTCTTCCCAGAACTTTTTTTCCTTTGGGAAGTGGGACACCATCACTGACCTCACTAAATTGTGAGGATCAGATGCAATAATATATGTAAAGACTCTAGTATGGTATTTGTACATTTTTCATGTTGAAAAAAAAATGTTAGTTTCCCTTCTTCCTGCTATTCCTCAGCCATCTGCTACATGATTATATTTGTTCCATGGGGTCTACTCATCTTGACTGCATTTAACACGCTCTACACCTCCTCTTCCATCTCACCTGTCCCAGTGCTGACTCCAAAATCCAGGTCTTTCACTTTCCTTACCTTTCTTTATTCACCTCCTATTCCACATTTTAACTGCCCACTGAGGAACCACCCAACGGGATAATCTGTCTGAACCTTAAAGTGAGTAGGAATAGTCTCAGTGCTTGTGAAACAGGTATTATAAACCAACGTATTATCTCTCTCAATTAGTTCTTTCTACTCACCTTCCTAAAGGTACCAGTATTTTCAGTCATCTGTCTAATACTGTAAATTAAGTTTGACTCTTCCCTTCTCCCCTGCTAAACTGGTGGAGCTGGAATGTCTCTCATCTGTCTTCCCTTTTAATTTTCATTGTATCATTTTAGTTCACGCCTCAGTGTTCTTTAATTAACTAGGCTGTTACTAGTGGAGGCTTTGAGAAAATCAGAGCAAGCACACACCCACAAATGGTGTGTATAACAGTCAAAAGCAAGGGGTTAATAAAAGCACAACAATCCCTGAGCGTAGACTAGTTTTTAAAGAAGTTTGATAAATGATGGCTGATAGTCTGTGTGGTTAAGGCTAAAGGATAGGTGTGTTTATTTTCTGTTTCATTTTTAAAGCTTTCAAGATGAATAAGCATGTGTAGGCAGGAGAGAAGGAGTCAACAGAGTACAAGGAAAGATAGTTTCCTAACCTCATTCATTTATCCATTCACCAATATTTATTGTAAATCTATGATGTTCTAGATACTATGCTAAGTATTGAGGATATAATGGTGAGTAAAATCAGATATAGCTGCTAAAATCTTAAGTGAGGAAAGCAGACATTAATCAAGTAATCATACAATATAAAATTGAAAACAGGACAAGTGCTAGGAAAGGTAAACACATAGTATAAGGAAGGTATATTGTGAAGGACTATTTATATCTAGTTAGGGAAATCTAGAAAAGTTTCTTAAGAAATACTTCCTTAAGTTCAGTTCTGAAAGACGAAAGGAAATTAACCAAAGGAAGAAGGGGGAGGTAAGAACATTATGGATGTGAGAAAGAGTACTGATGAGAAGAGCTGAAAGGTCAGAACGGCAGAAATGAAGAGAACAAGGTCAGATGGGGAAGCAGGAGTTGGGCAATGGAGGGCCATGAAGGCCATAGAAAGAGGACTGGTGTATGTTGGGAGGACAAGATTAGTTTGTTTTTTTCAAAGGAAATTTCAGGCAGGAATGAAGGGGAGCAGAGTTAGGCAGGCAGAAAGAGAGGGAAGAAAGCGGCTTTGGTTCTTTCCCCCAGCAACACGACCCGGAACCTCAGGTTATATATGGATTGCACCAGTCGGAGACTGTGGACTAAACTACTACTCCACCAGGGCACACACAGGACCAGATGATTTCTCCAGATCTCTGCAAGACTGATCTTCCTAAACCATAGGCTTCATAATGGTACATTCTGTTCAAAATTTAAAATGACTTACACTGTCCAGTGAATTAAGTTAACCTAAAGGACATATTTCTACAATAGGTCTAACTCCCTAGCTTCTCTTCCCAGTTAGTTTGTATTCTTTACTACATCTCTTCTTTTTAATTTTTTTTTTTCTAGAATGCTTTCATCCTTTCACTTCTATTTCTTCAAACCTTTTCTGTCCTTTGGGCCCATCACAAATCTCACTTCTGTGAAACTGTGTTTTTCCTAGTTGAGACCTTATGCTTTCTTCGAAGCTACACAACAGTTTGTGCTTCTTTTTTGGCAATTAACACACTCAACTTTTTAGTAGTACCTATACATGCATTTTGATCTCTCCTTTTCCTCAACTTCCAGTAGACTGTGAAGTCTTTGAAGGCAAGGGCTGTGTTTATTAACCTTCGTATCTGCCATGGGGCCTAAGACATCATCTTACTCAGAGCTGTATAAAAGTTTGTTGGCTGTTTTTTTGAATCAGATTTTTAAGTATCTAAAAATGTTTGCATTATTGTGTAGATGCCAGTTTCTACACTGATCTATAGTTATGATGCTATAGCAAAGTATAGATCTTATCTCCTTTTCTATATGGGCTCTTCTTACGCGGCTATTCACAGTATAGGACATTAGACATTAAGAAAAAAAAAAAACCTCCTTCAAACAGTTCTTCATAAGAAAAATCAGAGCTACAAGTAATGTACTTATCAGTCCTGTAGATAATAATCAGATGGTACTATCCTAGAGAAGAACTCGGTTTATTTTACCATACCCCGTTTAAAGAGGGGTCTTTTCATCAGTGAGGAGAAAAAAAGACGTAGAGACTAAAAAAGGAAAAATCTTCTAGAAACTACTTTTAAAAATTTCCTGAAAATGTGATTTATCAAAGGATCAGAAACACTCAAGAGAACAGCTTCCTAGATGTCCTGATTCATTGGTAAGACTTTTATCTCAGAATAAAAGGTAAAGAATAAAGTGGAGGGGGAAAGGCCTACAATTGTGGTGAAGATTCTGTAACCAAAATAGTTTAAAAACATTTTTACATTAAAAGAATCAAATTACACATTTAATTTTGCTCTTCATCACCTCTGAGGTACTGAACACTCCAGTGTTTTCCTTTTACATCCAGGACAAGTTCCTCATTTTTGATGTGGAGAGTCATAATGTCAGCTAAGTGTGCAGCAGAAAGTAAAGGAATATTGGGGGATGTTCCTCCCATTTACTTAAATGAATATGCTGTAATTTTTGCATAGAAAGAATGACATCATTCAATGAATTTATTTCCAAGCTTAATGACTAGAATTACCTAACAAAGTAGTAACTACTGGACAGCATCACCAGGACTCTATTAACAGAATTAAAATTTTAATGCTCTTCATTGTCTCCTTCTGTAGCCTTTGACATAAAATATTAGAATATTTCTTACTCAAAACATCTCATACTTGAACCTGCATTGCCAAATAGATTTGAAGTTGCATTTAGTGCAACTCTCATATTGCCAACAAGAAACATAATGCACAATGACGTTAAAAAAAACATGTACAAGATTACACTAATAATGAAAAAAAAGCTATCTAATAATGAAAAAAAAGCTATCATTCAAAATGAGATTGAATTTAGGATTTTAAGAGACCCTTATGTAGGTAGTGGTGGCTATAATGATTAATAGGCAGTATTTACATAAATTTCACTAGTACTTAATTTTATCCTAGGCACAAAATTAAAGACCCCAAATCTGTAAAACCAAGAGACAAGTGAGGCTATTCCTATTAAGGACTTCTAAAAAAAAGTAAAGAAAGTAGACAGAAAGAACATACCATGAAGAAAATATCATTATGGGTTTCTATTTCAGAAATATTATCTAGAAAACTGAGATAATAACTTTGATTATAAAGGACTATGGTGGCCAAACAAAATAAAATGTTTTTCTTATAACAGATGGTTTATGCTCTGATAATGTTTGCATTGAATGCTTTAGGATTACCTATTAATAAGGAAGCAGGGATGCTTTCCATTGATATTTCTAATTCAAAAGAAACAAGGTCTTTATAACTCACTTTGTAGTCATATATTACAGATAGGTTTGTTTAAAGGGCTGGGCTGTAGTGCCTTAAAACTTTATATCTAAATCCTGTTTGTGACAGAGCTATAGAACAGCTTTGTAGATGAGTGTTGAAAAAGTTTTTCTTCGTAACTATTGCTGTGGGACTTTTGGGAATTTAGTGATGGGCGGAGTGTGTTGTCAGCTATTTCATGAATGGTGACCTGCACATATGGGCTTATATTGTTTTGTAAATCAATGTTACCTTAATAAATAATATATTAAAAAAGTGTTGCTGTTGGAACAATTCTCTCAGAACAGTGGCTTCCACTTTTTTTCCTATGCTCTAAGACTAACATGCATCCAGCCAGTGGTGGCCACACACAACTGATCATCACACTTTTATAACACAGAACCCTGAGGCTAGGCTTATGTTGCCTTTAGCTTCCTGCTTTGTAGCCTCCCTTCACCTGTCCTCTCTGTCAGGAAAGGATCTGGAAAACGGACTCCTCATGTTAAGGCTGTGACTAGCAAGAGTCAAATGCTACCAGCTACACATTGTCACTATTCTTGACACTGAGGCTGTTGCTATTTGGGATGGGAAGGCTGGAGAGCATATCCTTTTGACAAGGATCCTTAGTGACTTCAGTATGTATTGTGGCCCGAGGTGAGGGACTATATTTCAGTTACTTTTGGATTTGAAAAAACAAAACCAAAAATTAACATGATAAACTTGCCAAAAATATGGTGAATTCTGAGGGAATTCTGTAAAAAGGAGACTTTGGTAAAAAATTTAAACAGTATTTTTCTTTAGAAAATTTCTGGCTTCCCACATAGCCTTGAGGGTAAAGTTACTTCAAATAAAAAATACTGTGTTCTCTTATGTAAGCTCTTAGCAATAAGTATAGGAGGGTTAGAAATAATCTAATTATTGTTTTATTCCCAGGAAATAGGTAAATATTTAAAACTTCACAATGATATAGGTACTGTGATAGTAAACGTTGTAAGATAAACAAACCTAAGATTTACACACAAAAAAACCCCCCAAAAGGAATTTTTAAGCATACTCAGGTATCCAAAATAAATACCCTACTTACAGTACATTTAATATAATTGGTTTTATATTCAACATTGTCATCTTTTTAATGAAAGGCACATAGATACTCATTTTGCATATGCAGTAGAAATTAGTAGAACATGAGAAATTGATATTACAAACTTGTGAAGGCCTAAAATCAGAATAGGGATATTTAAATTATGGGAAAACTACAAAGATAACTTTCTAAAATTACTACTGGGTCATTCAAGAATAGATGATCTTCAGTTTAATCTATGGAGCCCTGATATATTGTTGGTAAAAATGTAAAACGGTGCAGCTGCTGTAAGCTACCAGCAGTCTCTCAGAAAGGTAAACAGATGACCCAGTAACTCCACTCCTAGTTATATAGCCAAGAGAACTGAAAAGATCTGCTCACACTTATACTCAAATGTTCCTAATGGTCAAAAGATGGAAACAATGCAAATGGCCATCAGTTGATGAATGGATAAATACAATGTGGTAAATCAAAATAACGGAATGTGATTCAGTCATAAAAAGGACTAAATATTGTTACATATTACAACATGGATGAACACTGAAAGCATTATGTTAAATGAAAGCAGTCAGATATAAAAGGCCACATATTATATGATTTAATTTAAATTAAATGTTTAGGATATATAAATACATAGAGATAAAAAGGTAGATTAGTGGTTGATGGGATGAGGAAAGGAGATGATGAGAGTAAGTTAATGAATATGAGGTTTCTTTTCAGGGTGATAGAAATGTTCTAGAATTAGGGCTGTAGTTGTACCATATAATAAATATACTAAAACTGGTAAGTTGTACACTTTAAAAATGGTGAATTTTATGCTATGCATCTCAATAAAAATTCAATTAAATGTTAAAATAATAATTTAAGGAAATATAAAATTTTTTCAATGATATATTATGATCTCAAAAATTCAGAACCAAGTAGGGAATGTTTAGAGAAAAGCTCTGCATTATTTCAGAGAACTGAGAAACTTCTAATGAACTATTCACTTTTGATGGTGTGCTAATAAATTTTTCTTAGGACATTGGTAATGGGTTGACTATCAAATGACCTGCTGAAGCAAAAGACCTCTGTCACATCTTGGCATTCAGGCCTGGTGCCCTCGGGAAGTAACCCTCCCGAATATCTATCTGTATGATGGCTGCCTAAAGTGGCTGTCCATGTCCAGTGATGGCTTATATAGTGATCATGGTCAAGTTGAGCTTGTTTGAATACCATTTCCCAGGACTTACATGCAACTCCCTGAACAACAGAATACTCAAAGCTTTTAGGGGGGATAAACTATGGTGTAGTTTCTGCCTAGGAGGTGGGCCACAGTTCACTGGAAACAATTCAGATAAATAAAATGAAAGTAGACATTTTTTTGAGATGATCTTGAAAGCTTTCCATCAGAGAACATCAAGGGCATAAAACCAGGAATAGCATGTTTTCATGTTAGTCTACTGTAAGCCACTGTCTTGCCTCTATTCTTTCTAAGCAAGTATTTATGTCCTTCATTAGGTAACCAAATAATTCCCCAAAGACCACAAAGCATCTTTCTCCCTGGCTACCAAGAGACATGGGACTCCTATGCTACAATTAACCATAGATCACCTTAGTACAAAGCAGGAAGCTATTTAAAAGGTTCCATTATTAAACGAGGGTAAAAAATTACATTTTAAAATATAAGGAGTCATTGAAGAAACTGATTGCCACTTCTCGCATGTGGACTGCACCCAAAGGAACTCAGGTTAATCTCAACATCTTTAAGTGTTCTCTTTGGCTGCCAGCTTTCATCTGGATAGTTCCCTAGATTTCTCAGCTTTATATTAGTATCTTATATATAGACTCGAGTATAATGATGGAAGTCAAAGAAGATTGGGAAGACTAAGAGTAAAGGGAAGAGGAAAGGAGAGAAGGGACAGAGGAGGGATGTTGTCCTATGGCTATAAAATTTTCTCAAAATAACAGAATCTTCTCAAAGAAACTATCCTAAATACTGTAAGCATGATGAAAAGTGATCCTTTAGTTTCTGTTTTTCTATATTAAAGGCAAAGTGAAAATTATAAGGAAGAGAAACATATTATAAAAGACTATATTTATAGAAGTTTTTAAATTTACATTTACAGAAGACTATATATATAGATATGACTATATATAGGTGTTTACATATATTTCTATTAAAATCATGCTTCAAGAATGGAAAAAGTCTAACACAGGATTTTTGTGGGAAAATCAATTTAAATTTGTATTATTTCAATATGTAATGTGTGAGAGTAAAGTATGATAAAGTTCACCTAAGATATAATTTCTGTAACTGAGTGCTTAAGCAATAACACCAACTATCAGGTCACTTTATTGCATTTCTAATCAACTATTTAAAAAACCCCAAAACTGGGTCAATTATCACAATCATAGATATTCTTCTTTGTTGTAAAGACTTCTTGCAAATCTTTTTTAATAATGTTTATTAAATAGAAATGAGAGGACTAAAGGGACATTAATTCCTTGTTATATAAATGTATACTGCTTAAGCTTTGCTTTAAAAGGTCTTTCTGTGTATGCCTGGTAAATATTTAGGGCCTGAATAAATGTTGCAGTCATACTGGCCATTCAAGTCCTATTATTATGCAGCGAGAAATCTAAATGAAGTGGGAATGGGTCATAATTTGTTGGGTTTTTTTTGCCCCTCCCCATCAGGTTAAGAACCTAGGTCCATGGGCTTTACATGGTCCATGCCCAAACTGCTGTCTCAGCCACATGAGTCATCAGGGTAAATTTCTAATGTATTTTAATATATAGATCATTTTCATGAGTGAGATTATAGGGTGTAAAATTCTTATAATATAGTGGTAAATTACACTTTGTGGTTTGACTTTCTTTAATGCTACTACATCTATAAAAATGCAAGAGACATCAGTAAAACATGACTTGTTTTACTTAAAAGTAAAACAATTTTATTTACTTTTAAGAATAAAATGTGAAAATTCAAGAACCAGCTTTATTTCTTTTTTCTGTACTATAATGTTTTGCTCAAAATGTTGATTTTCCCCTCTAACAAGTGTTAAACCTGAGCCAGCATAGCAACACACATAAAATTACACGTGTATACGTGTCCTTTTCTAAGTGGTTCTAATGAGGAACTTCAAAATGATAGTGAACATGTTGCTTTAATACTCACCTTCAGTGTCTACAACAGCCACTCAGAACCTTTTCCTAGCTAGAAAGTTAGTTTTCAGCATGAATTTCAGAACTGCTTACAAGTAATGACTCAAAAAAATCACTAGAAATTTGAGTAGACGCAAAGGTTTCCTGAGTCATAGGATAATTTTTTTTTAAAGATAAGCTCTATGTTTGACCTTAGTGGCAATAAATGAAAAGGTTGAATGTTAGAGGTTACTGGTCCAGAAACATGTGTGTATTTCCTCCTTATTTTGTAATTTTTTTTAAAAGGAAAGTTGCAGGCAGGAATAAAGGTGAACAGAGATAGGCAGGAAGAGAAAGGAGGAAGAAGACTTATTTATTTCACTTAGTTGCTCATCTTGGTTGTTCCCCCCGCCCCTGGATCTTGAACCCAGTCCTTGAGATGTATGTGGACTACATCCAGAGGCCTTATCCATTAGGCCACCAGGGTGTGCCACCTCCTTCCTCTTTATATGTGTTTTTCTCTTTAGGCATCTAATAACTACATATTCTTCATTATGTTTAAGGCGCTTTGTCAAATGTTGGCCTCATGCCTACCTTTTCTTTTCCCAGTGACAAAAATGTCATTATGTTATGTATCTCAATAAAAATTCACTCTTAAAAAGTAATTGTGAACTCTAAGTAGGAGGAAAGGGATGCAAATATAAATTACAATATCTGTATACTTTAGAGAAGTCGATGGGATTAGTTGTAACATGATGGATATGTATTTTAATTTTATCCCCATCTCTCATAATAGTTATTCTTAAGAGAAGATAAGTGGATAAGGCCACAAATGAAGGGGGTTAGTATTAGTGGAGGTTGGAAGAGGGTAAGGATATGAAAAGTTAAAGGGGAGTTTCCGAGAAAAGAGAAAATGAGAAATACAATAATTTAGGAGCAGGAGACAGTAGTCTTACAAGCTGATGGCCAAAGAATAAGAAGATCAGTTGATAACCTGCAAGTTGTTAAAGAGAATTATGAGAAAAACAAGATTTGAGAGGCAATCACCAAGGAAGTACCAGCTGGCGTGGTGTCTAAGAGAAATTGGGTAGATTTAGCTGTAACGGTTAAGGAAATATGAAAAAGAAAAAATCAAGGCAAATGACGAAAGGAAATAGTGTTTTTACTGCCCCAATCTTGAGACTGACTGTACAATGTGAAACATGCAATGCACCTCAGACATGTGTAGCTTGTTTCTTGAATTCAGTCAAGCTACTATTTTTATGGGTCACTGACCCTTGAAATAGAGGTTGCCTACAATATAACCAAAGTTTGGCAAGTTCAACAGAGCATAACAGAATTAGCAACGTTTTTGGTATTTTGTGCTATCTGGGTGCCTCTATCAAAATCAAACACTACATTTTAATAATAGCCTTGGTTATTTTGTTTTCTGTGTTATCTCTTTTATTTCTTGTTATACATTTTGGAGGTGTCGCAAGACCAAAAAAAAAGTAGGACCTCATGTGTCCTCAGTAAGCAGCTGTTCATTAAGATAATACTTCCAGTTACTGGCTTAGAAAGCAAGATTCTGAGATTACTGCTGGGTCTAGGCCCCTGGCCTGTCAACCAAAAAAGTTACTTCCCCTTTAATATAATGAATTGCAGAAGTACAGTTAAACAGTTATCTATGAGGGTGTATTAGCAGACATAGGATATGGTGGGTGAGCAGGATACTGATATTTTTTTGCCAGTGCCCAAAATATTCACAAATTTCATAAAATTGAAAGACGTTTCTAAAAAATTAGTAAGATTTGTTGCACAAATTACCAATTCAGCAGGAACATTGAATAGTACAAATGACAAAAGATTTGTTCTTATGGTTGATAAAAAATTTGTATCAGGGCATTCAATAATGTTATTTTCTGTGTTCTGATTTAATGAATTATGGTTGGATGGCATGGATGCTGGCTCACTGAAGCCTACCTACCCTAATGCCTCCCCGCAGAGCCTTCCTAGGGATATGGAAGCCAGGGTAACATGTTAGAGTGAAGTAATATCAAAGAAAGAGAACCAGGGTTGGAGATGCTATAAGGTTGGCTTGTAACATTTCTTGATTTGTGAGTGTCTAGTAAGTATTCAATGTCTCATGGGCTTCACTGACCTAACAAGCACCAAGGAGCAAGTATAATGCAGTAATGAATGGCTCTCAAAGACTTCTGCACTTCAAGCTGAAAAACACTACATTTCTAGATGTAAGTTTTAAGCCTATTCCAAGAAAGCCTTAGAAAACACTAGTGATTTCTTAAAAGGTGAGTGAGTATTAAATGTTTTATAAATGCTTGTGTATTAAGTACCTACTTTAGTTCCTTTAAATTTATTTGATTTTAAAGCTGTATGTTAATTTGGAAAATAAAATCTTCTGATATTAATGATTAAATGAAAAATTAAATAGCATTAGATAGGTTGGTAAAAACAGATATAAATTAAATATTAGTAAGTTAAAATGATATTAAAGGGCTCTTCTGTATATGCCACTTAAGAATGCCCCTCTCTTTCAAAAGATAAATATCTGTGAAAACAAAACTCTTAAGAAGATGGTAAAAATAGAGAATAATTACAGCTTATTGAAATATGGCCTATCACTTTACATGAAAGTTATTTTGTTATGTACGAAAGAAAAATAAGGCACAAAATAGACATACAGCATCACCCAAGAAATTTACAAAATAAACAAATACTTTGTTTTTCCCTAATAAAAATTCTCCATATTTACTGTTCAGAATAAAGTATTTTTAAGAATACTTACAATAACAGCAATACCAAAGCAATTAAGGTCCATTCTGCAGATTTGTGTATAATATTTCTATTTGTTAATCTGAAAGATAGTAGATAAAATTTACCCAAGGATTGTTAATATTTAAATACATAAACCTTCTATCTTGAGACAAAATCAACTTTATGACATGTAAGAGCTCTATTTTTTATTCTTGTAATATTTGATATTCAGTATCTGATCATGACTATCTCAAAAGGAAGTGCTCCAGTCCCACATTTATATATCTATAATAATACTACTATGGGCAATAGCAATAGGAGAATATAGGAAAAACATAGGAAACTAAATTGCATGGTCAATTAATACACTTACATCTCCCTCTGGAACCATATCCTCTAGGCTTATTCCTAATCAAATATTTTATTAAAGCTAACAAAGAAACCAATTTCTGATTTTAATTTTAATTCGTCTTTTATGCCTTGTGCTAGGTTGGCAACATGCAATTAAGGGGCATTATAATCCATTATTTACAGACATGAGAACTGATTATTTAATAAATGAAAAGCCTAGATCTTTATAAAGAGAATTATATATTTAAAAATATATAAATTCAAAAAAATTAAATTCTAGGCGCACCATGATGGAGTAGCAATTAGGCAGTCACCTGTGAAGAACCAAGCCATGTAACCCTGGGTTTGAGTTCTGGTTGATAACGACACAATACAGTATAGTCATCTTAGCTTCTCCAAAAGCAATTAGATCATTATAAATAAAAAATGATGTAAATCCTAAAGAAAAAAAAAAGCCAATATCTCCTAAAAAGAACTGCTATTCAAACTACACAAGGAACTCTGAAAATAAAACAATGAGATCCCAACTTACACCTATTAGAAAGACACAAATCCTGATCACTGACAAAATCAAATACTGGCAAGGACGTGGAATAAGAAGAACTCTCATTCACTGCTGATGGGAATGCAAATGGTATGACAAAATTGTGAGCATCTGCTGATTTCTTACAAAACTAAACATACTTCCACCATGTAATTCAGCAATCATGCTGTTTAGTACTTACCCAAAGATGACAAAAATGTATGTCCACATAAAAACATGCAAAAGGATGTTTATAGCAGCTTTATTCATAACTTAAAATTTGGAAGAAATCAGTATGTCTTTTAATAGATGAATGAACAAATAAACTTTGGTAAAGCCAGACAATGGAATATTATTCAGCTCTGAAACTATGAAGACAAAGATCAGTGGTTATCAGGGATAGTGGGGGTAGGAGGTGGACGTGGGGACTAGAGGCAAGGTGGAGCAGAGGATTATTAGTGCAGTGAAGATCTCTATGATACTATAATGATAGACGCATCACTAAAAATTTGTCCACAGACTATACAATACCAAGAGTGAACTCTACTATACATTTTGGACTCTGGGTTTACATTCTTCCTACCTCTGCTCATCTATTCTCAAGTCAGCAGAGTGATGCTGTTAAAAATGTATGTCAGATCTTCTCATTCCAACAATTGCTCTCTATCTCACTCAGGTGAAAGTCAAATGACCAAGGCTGCAAGACCTATATAATCAATGCCATACCCACTGACCATCTCTTTGTACTTTTGCCTTTGAGATGACTATAACAGAACACCTCAAGTTTTTCAGAATTGTTCTCCTGTACATGCCCCACTTTGATATGAAGAAACAAGGACAGTGGAGGATAGCCTTAGAAGCAAGGAGAAGCTCCGATTCTTCTAAATATTTAACCCTTCCTTATTCAAAGAAGCCATCTACTACTAGCTAGGGGGTAGATGACCATAAATGGTCTTTTTTTCCTATTCTCTGTAAGAATGTAGTCTGGATCTTTATACAAAGGACATCCTATCAGTGATGTCTTCCCTGACTAAGGTATTCAAAGTGACAACCTTCCATCCTCTTTCTCTGCTTCTGGGGAGAAAATGAGAATGAACAAGGAAAGGGAGAACATTACACAGTAATAGTACATATAGTTTAAAAATTTATATATCCTCTCTATTAGAATAGTTCTAAAAGAAAAGGAATTTTTATTGCTTTGGATCACTGCTTATCTGCAGTAACTAGCACAGAATCTAGCACATAAGCCAAAACAAGTCAGAGAAGGATATACCAGAAAGGGTGGAAACAATTAAATAGAATTTGCTCTTCAATTTTAGTCAAATCCTGCAAAATTAAGATTTCACAAATTTTGTAAGTCAGCAAAAAATATATTGAGGGCCAGCTCTGTACTACTGTTTTAGGCACTGGAGAAAACATGACATTTTTATTTTTACTTCAAAATACTTCTAGTGGCTGACTAGAAAAATTTTACCTGATTTCATATACTTCCTTTTTCTAAGTCAAATAATTTCAAGCACTGATGCTAAATGTTTACTATTATCTGAATGATAATTGAAAATAAAAATATTTGCTAGAAAAACTTAAAAAAGCACAATTTCAAAATAAAATTTGAAATTTAATATAGATTTAGAAAAATACCATGATTTATCATTGATTTTTTTTTTTTAACTTTTAAAGGAAAGGTGCAGGCAAGAATGAAGGCGAGCAGAGGCAGACATGTGGGAAGAGAGAGGAAGGAGAAGCACTTTCATTTATTTACTGTACATGGGATGTGTGAGACGGTGGTGGCCAAACGCAGCTGACCAAACCGCTATTCCACCAGGGTGTCCCACTGTTGATGACATTTAAAAAGGACTTTGGTGTTAAAATATATTTTTAATTCAAGTGAGATTTAGAAAAATATTTTGATTCAACAATGATAACCCTAAATCATTATCAAGCAAAATCTGATGGACTATGGCAGATTAAATCACTGAAACATTCCTGTAGGTGATTGTGATGCAATTCTATGAAAAGACAGCTCTAGTCAATGAAGAATGATTCTTCAAAGAGCAGAAAAAGCTGCTTTAAGCTTAAGTTCTAACAAACTCTCAACTCTTGCTGAACACTAGGATCACCTGGGTAACTTTAAAAAAACACTAAAGTCTGGCCTAGACCCTAACTCAATCTCTACAGGTGGGGGCAGGAATCTGCAGTGGGTAAAAAGGTCTCCAGATAATTCTGCTGTACAACTTGCTTGAGAATCACTGTTCCATAGTCATTTCAAAGAGAAGGATATGGTTATTTATGTCAACTCTTTTACACTGCTATTACTGATTGAAAAGATCTCTCAAGGTATGTCTTGGTGGCTCAGGTGTTAAGCCTGAGGTTGGGGCATAGTCCACACACAGTTCAAGGACCTGGTTTGAGACCCCTGGTGTGGGGGACAACCAAAATGGGTAACTAAATAATCTCTGTCTTCCTGCCTATCTGCCTTCATTCCTATTTCCCTTCTTTGGAAAAAAAACAAAACAAAAAAACAAACAAAAAACCTTTTAACACTAGTTACTATCATCAATATGGCACTTTTTTCCCCAGATTTCACTGAGAAACCCTAGCCTACAGTCACATATCTGCTGAACTGTCATGCCAAAATCTAAAGACTCCCAAAGGAGTTATCTTATCAGAGGTCTTTCTGTATTCTAAAAGTAATCAACATTTAAAAAATAACAGCAGAGCCAGTTTAAGCAATTATACTTTGACCGGCATGTACTAAAAAGAAAAATATTAAAAATAATAACATCAGGTTTTTATAACTCTCCCAAAATAATCATAACACTGGGCTTATTTTTCTCAGATTTTTATTAAATTTCAAACGCACATTAAAGTAGAGAAAATATAAAATAAACTCCCATATATATACTCATCACAACTTTGACAATCATCAATTCCTGGCCAATCTTGCTTCATTTATACAACACTATAATCACCACTTGGATAATTTTGAAGCAAATCTTAAGACATCATATCTTTTAATTGGGGCTTTTAATTTAATGCAAATAATGCAGAAAGTAACTGGAAATAAGAATACCATTCCTATAAAATAGGAGTGATAGAAAAAGGTGATAGAAAAATAAGTTTATAAACATAAAAAAAAAAATGACATCTGAAAATGTCCTCATATCTGCAGTCTGTTGGTTACCTTTTATGGGACTAAAGAACACTGTACTCTTATCTTGGTTAGTTTAGGAGTTACAGAAATCTTAATTTTATAGGTAATAGAACCCTCTCAAAGAATGTTCTTACTTGTTTAGAGATGTGATCAATTAAACGACTTTTTTTTTAAATATGTTTTATACAAATGACTACTGAGCAACTAAAGGCAGATTTTGTTTTATTTAAAAAAAAATTATTTTCGTTTCACTGAGGTATAATGGACACATATATATTTAAGGTGTAGAACTCATTTTGATACAATGTATACACTCAAATAATCACCACAATCAAGCTAATTTTTCTTTTAAAGGAATAGGGTACAGGCAGGAATGAAAGCAAGCAGAGGCACGCAGACAGGAAAAGAAAGGAGGAAGAAGCAACTTATTTATTTTATATGGCTGTTTATCTTGGTTATTCCACCCTGATCTGGGATGGACGAAAACCTGGGACACTGGGATATATGTGGACTGAACCCGACCCCTATTCCACCAAAGCATACCAGTCAAGTTAATTAACATATCACCTCAAATACAGTTACCATTTTCTTTATTTTGTGGTGAGAATATTTAAGATCTTTTCTCTTGACTTAGACTTGGGCTCTAAATCAACTGCTTGTTGTGTGATTTAAGAGGGATTATTTTACCTCTCAACCTTCATTTGTAAAATAAGGATACTACTACTATTTTTTTTGAAGTTAAATGAGATAAGCTACGTATACAGTCTGGCACACAGTGAATACTAAGTACATGTACTGACATTAATGGAATATTTCCATGGCAGCTTCAAATAAACAAAAATAATGGCCTGGATAACAGTTTCCAAACTAAAATATCTATAATCCTAAGACATATAAAAGTAGTAATGTAAGCTTGCAGGTGTTTTCTTCAAATTGGGTTTCTAGAAATTCTGAGAACCTCAACTGTTTGTTTGTTTGTTTTTTTTAAGAGTAGACATCCAATTACATAAATAGAAAAATAGCCCTAGGAAATATAGTGAAAGTAAACTAAACTGTTTTATAATTTATCCTAAAAGAGCAGGGTAAAAAAATGAAGTACAAAATTATATGTGTAAAGACCAAAGGTCTTAGTCTAATATCTCTTGTAATGTATCATCAGTGACTATTAGTTTGCTCAGAATGGATATTAAACAGTCTGCAAAAAAATTAATGTCAAGTCCTTTAAAAATCAACAATGCAAACAACATCTGTATTCATCTTCCCTCAGCTAACCTGCCTGTTAAATCCTGAAGGAATACAGAACACCTCAACTGAACACCAAGTTTTATAAATCTATTCAAACTTTATCATTAGTGTACACAGTTGAAAAACACACTGTTTTTCTTTTGGATGTACAGTTTTGTGACAGATATAAGATAGGGCACCCCAAAATAAGTATCTCTCTCTTTACCACTAATAGAAACAGAAGTCTGGCTTTGGTCTTGATATTCGGCCCAAACCCTCTTGTAGTCAGTGTTCCAAAGGTTTAAGCCAATCTGAGCATTGTTTCTGACATTCTTAAACTTACATGTGATCAATAATCTTGTGATTGCATGTTTCCAGGCTATCTTATGAGTGTAACAATCTCAGTAATTACAGCAACCATGTCATTCAGATTTATTGTTACTACCTCAACATTTACTTTCGAATGTAAACACTTTAGTGAAAATGTCTTTGGGTGCATGTTTTATCAGTCAGTAGAATAAAATGTTGTATAATTTTGATATTGAATGCATTAAATAGATTACTTTTTAAAAAACATTATCTTAGAAAAATATTTAAAAAAATTCAAATGTAAGACAAAATAGAAATTAGTTTATCATAATTCAATCTTTGCAAGACTATATTAAGTACTAGAATTCATTATATTAAAGAAATTAACTTTCAAGTTAAGAGTAAAACTACCATATGATCAGTAATTCAATTTCAGGATTTTTGGTTTTTGAAGGAAAGGTGCAGGCAGGAATAAGGTGAGCAGAGACAGGAAAGCAGGAAGAGAGAGGAGGAAGCAGAACTCCATACATTTTTAGTTTTTCATTTTAGTTGTTCCCTTAGTCTGGGGCACAAAGTGAAATACTTGGGAGGTATTCGGACTGCACCAACCAAAGGTGAATAACCAAACTGCTACTCCACCGGTGTGTCCACTTTTAGGATTTCATTTGAAGAATATGAAAATTGCAACTCGAAAAGATACGTGCACCCCTATGTTTATTGCAGCACCAGTTACACTAGTCAAGAAATGGAACAACCTAAGTGCCCACAGTTGAATGGCTAAAAATGAGGTAAAAATACACAGTGGAACACTACTCAGATATTAAAAAAAAAGATAAAATCCTGAAATCCTGCCATTTGCAGCAACAGGAACTAGAGGGGATTAAGCTATGTGAAATAAGTCAGAAAGAGAAAGGCCAAATACCAGATGTTCTCGTTCGTATGTGGTATAATATAAAGAAACAAATCAAATAAACAGATACAATAAAAGAAAAACCCTTAGACACTGACAACAGACCTGCGGGTATCAGGGGACTGTGCATGGGGAGTGGTAGCAAAGGGTGGCGGGGTCCAGCAGACAGTGGTAGAGGATTAATAGAAATTTGGTGGTGGGTGTGGTGTGTTATATATTTGATGAAGAGTGAACCTGCACATCTGAAATTTATATTGTGTTGTAAACCAAAGTTAATCTCAAAAAAAAATAATAAAATCAGTTACAAAAAAACTTTCAGTCATTTAAATTTTAGGTATTTACTTCAACTTAATTCATGAGTCTTTCAAAAAAAATCCTATTGGGGAAGTGTTCACATCTTGTGATAATAAATTAAAAAATAATATCATGAGTTGGAAAATAGCTTAATTATGCAAATAGATATATAATAATCCAAATATAATCTCTAATCAAAATGATAAAAACATTTTAAGACAAAACTGTTAGGGAAAGTTGTGAAACTCCAATCATTTTGTTTAATCAAACTTCACAAAGGGACTCTCCAAGATTGGTGTTTTGACATATATCTAAGGAATGGGGGACCTATACATAGAAAGAGACTCCACAAGATTATCTTAAAACAACTCTGAGAGCTTGAGTCTTCAAAGGATGTTTAAACGTATACTGTTACAAATAGTCATTAGTTTTCAGTAGCTGACGGTAAATAATTTTTGTCTAAACAATGAAATCCACTTCCTTCTAGTACATACCATAATGAAAAATGCTTTCCTGAATTACTAGTGGCACACAAAAAGGTTAGTGATGTTTCTAAATGTGCCCGTTGAAAGTGAGTGTCTCTGCAGGATTAATGACAGTGATTACAAAAGAAATCTAACAGCTCACAGTGACAATAAATTGTTCCTGTACCATAAATTTAAACTTTAAAAATCTTTTTACTGTTGACAACTTAAACTATAAGAATAATTCATTTTTGGATGAAATGACTCTTCCAGAAGTTCACTCTATGTCAGTGCTATCTGGCTTTAGCCACAGGCAAATATTGATTTTAATGATTTAGTCATTGGCATTTGATCAAAATGTGCATTTGATACACTTCTATTAATAGGTATTTAGAGGACTATCCCTGTGCTTCTTGGTAGAGAATACAGTCTAAGCCTGGTAGAACATTTTTAACTTGATAGTTTTAGAAAAATCTCAACTTCTCTTCTTCACAATTGATATTCTCTTTTCTTCCTTTCTTTTTACTTTTATCATGTCCAGTCTGTCTCACAATTCAATATTAAATTAACAACTGTTATATACTACTGTTCTGTTCACCGCTTTCATAGCATCTTTACACAGGAGAGTTCCTCCTTGATGGTGGGCCCTTGGCTTCCTTTGCAGAGTCCACTAACCTAGCACCCTGCTGCTCATATGATACACACTTATGAATCCATGGAAATCCAAGATGTTACTGGCTAACCACCTTTGTGTTTCAGACAAGCTTTTCTTTCTTAATTTACAGCTATTCCATAAACTATCTAAAAGCTAAATATACTAAGATTTGAATGAATAAGGGGCTGCATTTAACAAAAGACAGAAGTAATGCTGTTCACGGAGAAGAAAACAGAACACTGTATTTAGATCGAAGATACTGGAGGTAAGTCACTTAACTTTCTTCGTGCCGTAGTCGACCCTATAGATTCTGCAAGGCAATCACATAAAGTCAAAATAATGGAAGGAAACTCATAACATTATACTAACTTGAAAGTTCCGACAAGTTCTCTAAGTTGTGTGTAAAAATCTCCTGATGTAATCTGAAGAGGTCCCAAAAGCACAGGCAGTCTGAAAATTAAAAAAATTTATTTTAAAATAGTTTAATTACATAGATACATTATTTGGGTCTTGCCTAAGTCTAGATTTTCCATAGGTAATAATGGCATTTAGGTGGAATCAGTTAAGCTAGGTTATGACTGATGAGAAATTCATAAAAAGCATTTCATCCTAACTCCATTCTTTGCTTTCTATTCTAAGTTACTGTGTGAATGTAGCATTAACTACAAAATAGAATTGTAGCTGTTAATCTATCACATTCTTGCCTTTAGTTTTTCTTACCTCTTTACTTTCAAATATTAGATAAATAGAGAACCAGGCTAGAGAAACTGCCACCCAAGTTGGTCAAATGGTCCTGGGCGTCTGGCATATTTCTCCTTATTAAATTTCACCTTATGATGAGAATAAAAATAGGTACACTTCTAGAGAACAATTTGATAATATATTAACATTTTTTTTAGTGTTTTACTACAGTAACTTTGTTTTACAAATTAAACTCATATGTGTAGGCTCTCCATCCCTCAGACATATATCAAATGCCCTCCACCAACTCACCCAAAACTATTTGATTAAATATCTATCATTTATCATCTATCATTTAAAATGTTAATATGCTAAATGCAGATTTTTTTAATCAAAAACTTTTTGGGCTTTTTTTTTTTTTTTTGAGAGGCAGGAAGGGAAGAAAGGGAGGGAGGGAGTGAGAGAAGATAGACTGATTTTAATTCGTTTATTTGTTTTGGTTGTTTCCCTAGGCCCGGATCATGAACCAGGGTCCTTGGGCTTTACATGGTCTATGCCACAGCTGCAGGCATAGAGCCTGAGCCACCAGGGCCCACTAAATCAATTAGTCTTACTGTGAAAAATTTAATTCTAAAGAAATATTTAAACAAAAAGTAATGAAAAAGTGGACACAAAGATCCATCCACAGATGATTTGTTAGATAAATTATGACATACTCATAAATTAGACTACCATAAAATCATTAAAATGATCATGTGAGTCTATTTCGTTAGTGTGAAAAGATATTCATGTTAGGAGAAAAATATATACATACTACTGTCCCATTTTTATAAAAACATAAAATTATATAATTTGACAGGTTTTCAATATTTTTAATTGTACAAAGGACCACTGCATCCTATCATTATACAAGTTAGGTGTGCATCATTGTAAATCAACATTGGTATATAATACATCATGCTTACCATCACCATTCCAATTCTACCTTCAGATTGACTGTTTTTTATCCATCAGGTATTTATCTCGCTACTCTGGAAGGTTCTGAAAAGTATGAGTAGCTGATCCTATCTTTTCACTTTTTGGTACTGATTTCCTCCCCCTTTCCCCTGTATACGATGCTATGTACATGTGCAAAACATTTAATTCTGTCTAGGTTTATACCACGACTTACTATGAAACTTTCAAATATGTTCTAAAACAGAGAACAATAGTAAGATCCTTCATTATCCCCAGTAGTATTGTAAAGTAAATCTGACATGTCATTTGGCTCATTAAATATTTCCTTATATACTTCTAACAATAAGGGCATTTTCTAATATAACCTCAATAAAATGATCATGCCTAACCAAATTAGCAAATCCTTAGTATCATTTAATATCCAGTATATATTTAATGTTCTTTATCAAAAAATGTCTTTTTACAAGGGTTTGTTCTAATCAAAAACCACTAGCCTTATTTTTATAATCAATTGTTACTTTAATGAAAAACTACTTTCATAAACAACCAACAAAACCGTTACCACAATTGTTTTCTGCGTTCCTTGTAATTCTTTTTCTTTAAGCTATTCTATCTCTACTCAGATTTGTGCTATGAAAATAAATTAATTTGGTTTTCTAGCAAATGTTCCTTTTAGTAGTAGTATATTTTGCTGCAGCTAAAATCCACAAAGAATAAAAATCCTTCAATATCAAGCTTATGGGGCTTTAAATTGAGAACTGGGTACTTTCACAAACTGCAAAGTCTAGAAAACAATTTTCACATAAATCCCAATCTAATGATTACCTATTAAAGATAAAATCATACCAACTTACAAAAACCTATATAATTAAAGTCAGGAATAGATCTTCTTGAGCCATGAATCAGACAGATGGTGATTTATACTGTTTTCTAAACCAGTATTTATGAGAAACAAATATAAAGTATGATCAGATAGAAGGCAAAACTAGCAACATTATATGTGGAGATTACCATAAAAGAGGCACTCAATAAATAGTAAACACTTAAAATATAAAATTTAGAATAAGTTGCTCAAAATAGTCTAAGTTTCAGAAAAGTGTTTTTCTTATATCTGATCTACTACAAAATTAAAACTTCTCAATATGCGTAATGCTTTGAAGGAAGAAAAGAAAACACTCTTCCATCTTTTCTGTGAAAGAAGAAAATGCAGGCTGAACTGTTCAAGACAGCCCTCACACCTCTGGAAAAAAAGTTTTTCAAGCACCTTTGAAAGAGAAACCAATATGGCAATTTTAAAATGTCACTTATGACTGGGCTAATTACAAGAACAATAATTTCCACCATGGGAAGTTTAAATTGAAGGGCATAGTTGAATTGAACAAAAACTCAAGTTGCTAAGTGTGAAACAGATCTATGAATATATCAGTTAATAAACCATTAAAACTCTGCCAATTCTTATTCTTATGTGAAGCTGGTGTGAGTTATCACAAGTAAATATTTAAAATATGTCTAGCTTTAATATTTTTACATGATTTCACTGGATCATTAAGTAGGAAGGAGGCAGTTTGGTTTTCTACACCCATAATTGTAAGCTTATTTATTATGTGGCCCTGTGTCTTCTACACAAAATTAAAAAATATTCCTTAGTAGAATATCTTAAAAATCTAAATTTCTCAGGTGAAGAAATTCATGTAAACTTTTCATATTATTTCACATTGTTCAAAATTCAAGTTAATACCTATAAAATTAGGAATCTAAAAATACAAAGTTAACAAAGTCATAAAAGTGGAGTGAAAATTCATACTTACACTTTACTCAATTTTTCAAGTACGATGCGTTTTCTAATCTGATTCTGTGAACTTGAGTCTATCAGTGGAAAGGTGGGATCATGCTGAATTATAGTTTTAAACAAAGCAAAATAAAATCACAAGTTTACATTCTTTGATAAAACACTAAACATTAAAGCACAAAAGTTTAAACCTGTGGTGCAGTAGAATAAAAACTAGACTTGAGAATTAGCTTTAAAGTTGGGTATAGGCTCAGTCATTAGGTTAATATGAACTCGTTTTTGAATCAGCTGCCCTCTTTTGAGTATTTGCCATCTGTATTACAAATACACTGTCTTAATAAAATCTGAAAATGTACACAAAAGGACTTAGCATTCTACCAATGGCTGTACAAATATAAGAGATCAGAGGATTAAAATTAGCTAATACTATAAATATACTATGGGTAATCCCACTTCTAGAAATGGTAGACAAGATAATTGAAACCACTCTTGCTGAGAACTGAAAAAACTGGGGAAAAAACCCACATTTCTTTGTAAGTATCAGACAGCTAACAAGGTAGTAAAGATTTATGGCCTGAGATTCTGGAGAAGGTAATTCCAGGGAAGGCACTGACTAATTCCGAAAGAGGCAATTTAGCTACGGAGACCCTGAACACAGCTTTTAGAATAAACATTTCAATTTGGGGCATGCCAGGAAGAAAGATGCATTGGCAGCCCTCCACAAACTAGAGGCCAGAACTGAGAAGGACCATACTCTAGGAATAATAATAATAATAGCAAACAGACTGGCTATTTCAGGGACTGTAACCCAGCTTCAAATAATCTTAATCCCTGATTGTATGACAGTGATTTGGGATTGCTACAAATCATCTGCCAGAAGTAAACACAAATCCATTTTAGAGGAAGATAACTGCAGTCTGGGTCTCAAGTTATTGCTATAATTAATATATAATGTTTGCTGTATCATAATAAAACAGTGTAACAATAAGACAATATGATAAATATCCAAAACATTAGCCCATAGAAATCAACCTCCAGGCAATCTAATTAATTAGCTTTATTTAAAATAACTATGAATATATTTAAAAATGACAAGATTTAGTTTCAGCAGAGAACTGGAAACTATATAAAAGAACCAAATGAGAATCCCAGAACAAAAAATATAGTATTTAAAAGTGTGAACTCAATGGATAGATTCACAAAACAGTAGAAATTACAAAATGGAAAATGTTGATGTGGAAAACACAGAGAATTAAGTATAGTAATACCCAACAACACCTTTCCCTGCCCCCCACACGTAAGCAAAACACAAAATGAAACATAGAAGAAACAGTGACAAAACAGACATTTGTAAATGGAGCAGAAGATATAAAAGCAAGTTGGACATAAGTATGTCTGAAGACATAAAGGAGAACATTCTAAAATTTACTTAAGAAATAAAGCCACAGATTCGTGTATTACAATAGCTAAAAGAATAACTATGAATATAATCCTATGTAGGCAAAGAAAGCATTCTAAAGTTGATGGTGACTAAAGACAAAAGACTTTTTTTTTTTTTTTTTTTAAAGATTCAGGCAGGAATGAAGGGGAGCAGATAGGCAGGAAGGAAGAGGAGAAAGAAGCATTTTGTTAATTTTATTTAGTTGTTCATTGTTCATCTTGTTTGTCCCCAATGGCCCCAGGATGTGAACCTGGGTCCCTGGGATATACGTGGCCTATGCTCAACCTCTACTACACAAGGGTACGTCAAAAAAAAAAAAAATCTTAAAATTAGTCAAAGGAAGAGAGTATTTTCAAAACAGCAGCTATAAGAGAAATAAGTGGAAGTCAAAAGACAAAGGAATATTTTCAATTGGCGGAAAGAAAATAACTGATAATGTAGAATTAAATGTTCAGGAAATTCTTTCAAAAGTGAAAGTAAAAGAACTTTCTGACAAACAAAAAGTCAGAAAATTCATCATTAGCAAACTTCTATTAGCAAAAAGCAAGGATATTCTTCAGCCCAAAGCAAATGACACCAGGTGGAAAAATGGAGATGTAGGAAAAAAATGAAAAAAAAAAAAAAAAAGCAATTAATTAAATTGGGCAAATCCAATCAAATATTGGCTATAAATAATCTTGTAGGATTTTTAATACAGACAGAAGAAAAAATACATAAGGGCACAAAAGTGAGGATAATGAAGTCAAAGGTCTCTAAGATGATAATTGTCCAAGAAGCAATATGACTTTGATAAGATAAAGATTCAGGTTTAATCTTTAAAGTAACAACTTAAAAGATTATGTTACAGAATGTATAAAAAGCTAACAGAGAGTAAAAAATGAAATAATGAAATTCAATCCAAAGAAAGGAAAAAAAGAGAAGAGGAACACATGGGACATGTAGAAAGCATTATGATAGTAAGTTAAATATCAATTCTGATGTTAAATGTAAATACACTAAATTCTACACATAAAGGACAAAGATTAAAATCGCTCTTGAAAATACTAATAAAAGAATACTAGTGCTAGCAAAATAGACTGTAAGGAGTAAAAATAAAAAATCAATTGGAAGGAGGTTCAATTCACAAGACATAACAATCTTTTATTTGCATCCAATAACATGATCTTAAAATATTTAAAGTAAAATTTACAAAACTAAAAGGAGAAATAATTCATTCATAATTATGGTGAGAGATTTTAACCCATTTCGCTTGCCTCTCTGACGGAATGTGAAAAAATATCATAGTGCATCTCAAACTTTTTCCCAGAGGAAAACAATCACTGAAACCTGACCCATAATTCCCACTATAAACAAAAATCCTAAGTGAACTGCAGACCTAAATGTGAAAAAATAAAGCAACAGTTCTACATGATGAAATAATCTGGGCTGAGCAAAGATTTCTTAAAGAAGTCACTAGAGGGAACAATTAATAAACAGAACTTAAGAAGTCATTCATGAGAGTTAAAGAGCAGTTCTCAGAGTGGAAGACATGGTAATACACAGAACCAATAATGAGCTTGAATCTTGACTATATAAAGAATTCCTATACATCAACAAGGAAAATAAAAAATCACAGATAGTTCAATATATTGAAAGAAAGATTTGAGGCATGCCCTGGTAGCTTAGCGGTTAAGTCAACCGGGTGTGGTGCGCACATAT
Organism: Solenodon paradoxus; assembly: GCA_004363575.1. Classification (NCBI taxonomy): domain Eukaryota; kingdom Metazoa; phylum Chordata; class Mammalia; order Eulipotyphla; family Solenodontidae; genus Solenodon; species Solenodon paradoxus. The sequence goes on along the minus strand of RJWH01000174.1, from coordinate 211,139 downwards.
CCCGAGAACCAGGTTCAAGACCTGGGGGGCTGCAAGGGCTGTGGGGAACCATTAAGGTATCTCTCTCTTTTTCACTCTGTGTGTGTGTGTGTGTGTGTGTGTGTGTATACATATATATGTATGTATAATGAATGCTTTATATGTATATGCTTTTTCTTCCTCTCTCTGTCTCCCTGCCTACCTGCTTGCCTTCATTCCTGTCGGCACCTTTTCTTTAAAGATAAAAAAAAGGCTTGAACAGATACTTCACAAAAGAGACTATGCAAGTGGTAAATAAACAAATGAAATGGCTCACCTCATTAATCATCAGAGAAATGTATTACAAGCAGAAAATCATGGGGTGAGAACATGGGGTCATGTAAACTTTCATATAGTGGTAATACACTACAAACTGACATGACCACTTTGGAAAACTGTTGGACATTATCTTGTATAGCTGCATATATGCTTACATTATGACCCAGAAACTCCTGTCCTAGATTCATACCCAACATTAGAAAAGACATATAAAAAAAAGTTCATAAGAGCATAGTTCATAACAGTTTCAAACTACAGAGAGTCTAAATGCTTATTATTAACATAAATAAGTTGTGGTGTATTATTCAGTGAAATACTAGACAGCAATGAGAGAATGAACAGCTATGTGCAATAGCATAAATGACTTACAATGTCACATGAAATAAAAGGGACACCAAAAATGTATATACACTGTGAGAACACACACACATGGTTCAAAGTGGCAAAACTAACCTATGCTACTATAACACTCATTTTGGAAAGAGGTAATGATTAGGAGACAAAGTGGTGCTCTAGTTTCCTCAAATTCTTGTCCTGGTAGTGATTTCACAGGTGTCTTAACCTGTGACAATCCAATGAGCTGTACATTACTGTTTGTTATACTTCAGAGGAGAAGTTTTAAAACGTCATGTAAGAATAATAGTTGAATTCAGGAATTTATTCTTTCTAAGGCTTATAGCCACAAAAATGACAAGCAAGTGGTGTACTAAGATAGGTTTATAGCAGCTGAGTAAGAGATAAATGTTTTCTAAGTTTAATAAAAAGGTTATAGATATGACCTAGTAACACAGTTGAAGTGATTTCAAATATAATACTGGGCTAGGTAACACTGTAAAAATTGAAGAAATGTCTGTATTTTCACTCTCACCCTCTTTCTAAATTTTTAAATGAATTCTTACAAATTATGAGTCACACTGACTCAGAAATATTTAGTAACAAAGTTTTCTGGTAAAAACAAGGTTATCACTTTTCTCTTCATGCCAAATGACTTAATCTCCTATACCACACATCAACCAAAAATGGGTAATAGAAACCTAAATCTTAGAGGCATACATTCAGTCTCTGTAGCTATTTATTGAGTACCAATTACGTCAGGTACTGTCATAATACTTAATATACATTATATGTAAAACTCCTTATAATTGAGAGGTTATTTATAGTACTATTTACAGATGAGAAATCAGACTCAGATTAACTTGAAATAATGACAGCAGATATTCAACCTACATCTACCCAATGTGCTCTTCCCATTTTTTCCTGTGTTCATCATTTCCCAGCAAGTCATCTTTATTATATTATTTTCGTTTGTAATATTTTAAATGGGCATGCTTTCCAAATATTATTCAAGTATGTTACTATTCAACTAGTAACTCTACTTTACTGCATACAGTCCCACTGGAAACAAAACACAAAGATACACACCCATGTTGTAAAAACCTGAAAGGATTCATACCAATAAAGAAAAAACAAGCCTCCCAGAGAGTCTATATATACATGAAGAACCAAGTTTTAAAGAAAACTTTATCCCATAGTTCTAGGCTATTTCTACATTAGAATAAAATGTTACACATTTATGAAAATTTTCTAGGGGCAGACTTCAAACTCACTTGGAAAATAGTAATATCAATGGTGGAAATAACATTTTAAACCAAGAAAGACTGAAAGACTAAAGAAACTTCCTAAAAATTTAACAATCAACTCTTTAGTATTTTTTTTCCTTCTCCAAGATTTGCTATGGTTAGTATTCCATGTTAGCAGCTTAGGAAACTCACCACTATTATAAGACATACCTCGTCTAAGTCTTGTGATGTGATGGTTTCTTCATTTAAAACATATCGTCCTCTATAAAACTCCCTGATCCTTAGATTTAATGTTTCAGTTTCTTTTTTTAAGTTTTCATAACTTGGCAATGGTTTAATGACTGTATCTGGGGTCCTAAAAGGTAAAGACTCATTCAAGCTGTTCTGAGATTCCCTCAAGGCAGGTGAATAACTATCTGTGTCAGAATTTATGTCATCTTCATCAAGTTCTTCTTTAACTAGAAGGACTGAAGAGGATTCCAGACATACTGAAGCATAGTTTGGGCCATGCAAAAATCTCAAAGTTTCTTCAGTCTTCCACTCCATCAAAGTCTCCTTCAGGACTTTAAGTAAGTTTGTCTTTGCAACTTCAGGACACACCTGCATTGAACTAGAAGCTGACCTAGAAACTTGGTTTGATTTGGCAAATTTCCTTTTAAAATGCTCAGCACTTTTCTTACTTATACCTACTAGAGTTATTTCTGAACTACTGTATTTATTTTCAGAATTTCCTAAAGTTTTTAATTTTTCTTGCAAAGGTCTATTTGAAGAAATCTGAGTATCTACATTCTGTAAAGGGAGTTCACAAGCAGCAGCTTTCTCCTGACTATCTAACCTGCAATTGCTTAACTGCTCAGTGACATCTACCACTGTCTCTTCTTGGCCTTCATGCTTGGAGTTAATAGCTTTTTGATCAGCTTTCTTTTTCATTATGCTTTTTTTATGTAGCTGTGGTCTTAGACCTGTTGCATTTGGTCTGTTTCCTGGTAGAATGGAGGAAACAAAGTCTTGCTCATTATCACTATTACTATCGCTGTAAGTGCTAGAAGAGCTAGATTCATAATGCTTCACAAATTGGCCAGGACTGTCAATATCTGATGTTCCAATGGCCTTAATGCTTAACTGTACTTCTTCTCCAGAGCAGCCACTGTAGAAGGAAAGAAAAAATAACTAACAGAAAAGCAAAATGTCCCACAATATTTATTCTTGCTAACTTTTTTATTTTTAAGTTTTATTCAAGGAACAATGCATTATAACATTATATAGTTTTAACGTGTGCATCATCATAAATCGACATTATATATAATACATCAAGTTTACCAATAGTCCAATTCTCTCTTTTGCCACATAACTTACCACTTTTACCTAATTTGTCTCCTTTCCTCTTCCCATATCCCTGGCAACTCTCAAGGTAGACGTTTTTATTCCCTAGGCAGTCTTATAGGCACGCAGGCACACAAACACACTTCAGAAGACAGCTACAATGTTGCAATTTCTCTGTTTAATATAGTTTTCCTTCTATTTTCCTTCCTTGTCTCTCTTCCCAATTATTTTTTAAAAGTTAAAAGAATATAACAAAAAGAAAAAAAGAAGATAATTCTATCCTCCTGAAGTGATATTTGCTTGTTTGATTTCTGTGACTGCTTCATATAACTTTTTTTGAAAAAAGGTTTTCTTTTGATACTTCATTACTGATCTCTCACAAAAAAAGTCTACTAAACTCCTTTTAGGTTTTAAAAGATAAAACGAGATGTTTAAACATCTAATTCTGGCTGATTGTGATACAGAAACGTCCACGGACAGAATGAAAAATATTAAGAGAGTCACAGCAGAATAAAGTGGGCAAATAAACATTTACCAATGAAAGATAGTTACATTCAAAAAATCCAGAGTTACAACAGAATGTTAACAATAAAAGGACATAGTTTTCTCTTTGACTATGTTACCTTAATTTTAAGACTGGGTATGAAAAAAGATTATGAATTATGAATGAGTGAAGGGAAAGACTAGCTTTTTCTATACAAATTTGAAATATACAGGATAGGTATGTGGGTACTCTCAAGCAAAAGCACATAATGGAGTTTTAAAAAGATCAGGATGAAAAGGATTCTGGGTCAAGAAACACAGGGCTGTGTGTGTGTGTGTGTGTGTGTGTGTGTGTGTGTGTGTGTGTGTGTGTGTGTGTCAGGGCATATGGCAACACTACTTTTCATGCAGTTTTTCTAAAACTGACAAAAGAGGCTATTGAAATTTATAAATGATTTAAAAAATTAAAGAAAAAAGCAGCATGCTGGGGGAAGTGCAAAAGGAGAAAGATGAAAAATTGAAAGCAAAGTTGTGAACGGGAATGGTGAAGAGATGACCAATTTATTCCACATGCGCTATCGTTTTTGTTAGAATTACGCCTATATAGCTGTGGAACTGCCTTTTGTATCAGAGTGAGTATATCAAAATAATTAGAATTAAACTTTCACACAGTTCATACTTTCTCTTAGACTAATAGTTAAGGTAATTATATTTTTCTATACTACTTTGAAGCTATACATTATATATCTATCAATTACATATCAATAAATAGCTCTCATTGGTGCTCAATTTCTTATAATGAAGGTAGCAGCTAATAAATGAAAATTTATTCTGGGAGATAAAAGGATGGTTTGAGAGTGGTTATGGTTAGGCAATAATCACCATAAGTAACATTTAGAAATAAAATCACAACTTGGAATTTCTATTACTACTTTAGACAGCTTTCAAATAATTAATGTTTGGATACACTATAAAATATGACTATAAAAACCTTTCAGCAAATATAATTGGCACAATCTAGTTGACAAAGAAGCACTGTATCTTAGATGGGAGCTGTGTTTGCGCCATTATTTCAACCAGTTCAATTACACGTCCTTGAAAGGAGCAGCTGTACATAAATCATACAGATCAAACACATCATCTTATCATCACAAAAGAAAAAGCTGTACAAGGCAAATATTTCTTTGTGGGAGCTAGAATGGGCCCTTACATAACACATCAGCACAGGAAGATCAAGAGCTCATACCACCTGGTTTACTCTTAAGTGTTTCTATTAATATGAATATATGGAAGGTAACTGATACTGATTCAACCATACCTTTGTCCTCCTTGTAGCAGCTGAAAATCAGGATGTCTGTGACAAAAAAAATAGAGAAAAGTGAAGGGAAATGATAAGTCAAACACTTTCAATGTTTATTATTATTACATTGGACAGAAGTATAATTTAGAGGATACAGTTCACAAATATTTCTTAAAGAAAAAATGAAAGGGAAAAGCACTGTGAAATTTATTCACAAGAAATCTGTATAAATCTTTTTTATCCAAAATTAATTGCATTTCAGGACTAAATTAAAATTTTTCAAATCTAATAATTCTTTCTTGAATTTTTATTTATTTTTAATTGTTCCTTCTGGTTTGTGAATCTGGGTCCTTGGGCTTCATATGGTTTAAACCCAAGCCACTGGCTTAGCACCTGAGCCACTAGGGCATGTCTTTTTAAAATGTTATTACTCGTTATTTAAAGATTATTTCATTAGTTTACAATTTTATCTATGTTTCAGGAACCAATAAACTTTCTCTGATTAATATGACATTAATATGACTAAGCTAAACCACTCTCTTCTCTAGAATCCAGAGTCATTATTGTACAATTAGTATATGTTAATCATGTACTCCACTCACCTATAATTATTATCTAAATGCGTTACTTTTCATATATCTAAGTCTGCAAGCTCTTTGAAGGAAGAGATTATATACTATAATTCTCTTGCATTTCCTTTATATGGTCAATAAGACTTTTTGCCAAAATTTCTGAGAATATAGTCATATTACAGTATGGATATTAACAATGCAGATCAGGTGATTTAACTCTAGGAACAATTTTGTTATGCAATACTAGAGATCACCTCTGGCTAGACAATCTGGACATTAAAAGAGGGAAGGAAAATCTCTGCGAAAATCAAATATAAAGAGTAACAAATATAACAGCAAATGAACCCAGGAGAACAGGAAAACTCTGCTAAATACTTCTAAAGTGATCCATAAAAATTATCCTCTGGGCACACCCTGGTGGAGCAGCAATTCAATCAGCTGCCTTTGGCCAAGCGCACAAGTCACATACTTTAAGGACCTGGGTTCAAGACCCAGGGCTGGGGTGAATACAAAAATGAACAACTAAATAAGATAAAGTGCTTCTTCTCCTCTGTTTGCTTGCCTTCATTCATTCCTGCCTGCACCTTTCCTTTTTTAAAAAAAATCTTCTAAAGACTACAAAACAGATGGAATGAAAGTAAATATACAAAGAAGATTAAATAAGTGGTGCAATATTCTATGTTCATTGATAGAAAGAATAATACTGTCAAGATGTCGGTTCTCTACAGACTCATGAAATTTTAATCAAAATCTCAGCAAATTAATTTGTGGATATTGACAAATTGATTCTAAAGTTTTTTATGAAGAGGCAAAAGAACCAGAATAGTTAACATAATATTGAAGGAGAAGAAAAGAGGGCTGGTAATACTTACCTTCAAGCCTTACTATAAAGTATAATAATTACAATAGTATAGTACTGACAAAAGAACAAATAGATCAATGGAACAGAATAGAGAGCCCAAAAATAGATCCACATAGATACAGACAACTGATCTGTGAAAAAGGAGCAAGGGCAACACAATGGAGAAAAGACAAGTCTTTTAAACACATGATGCTATCTGGCTATGCAAAAATGAGTCTAGACACAGACCTCAGACCCTTCACCTGATCTCAAAATGGATGTGACCTAAATGTAAGATGTAAAACTATAAAACTCGTAGAAGATAACCTAGATTACTTTTTAGATATGACACCAAAGGCATATGACCCACGAAAGAACTGATAAGTCAAACCTGATTAAAATTAAAAATTTTTACTCTGCAAAAGATATTGTCAAGAGATTAAAAAGAGAAGTCACAGATTAGGAAGAAATATTTGCAAAAGACAAATGATAAAGGATTGTTATTTACAATATTAAAACCTCAATACTCAACAATAAGAAAATTAAAAAATTAATAAATGGACCAAATACCTTAAAAGATACCTCACCAAAGAAGATATATAGAAACAGTAAAGAATTACAGGAAAAGATGCTCTGTATCATATATTATCAGGGAAATACAAATTTAAAAGATACCACTATAGAACTATTAATAGCCCAAATCCAAAACACGACAAGATCAAATGGTCTGAAGTTTATATGCCCCTCCCCCACACCAAATGCACCCAATATTGTGGTATTAGGAGATGGGGCCTTTGGGAGGTCCTAAAGTCTTTGTCTCAAGAATAGGATTAGTGCCTTTATAAAAGTGACTGAAGAGAGATCCCTTTCCTTTCTACCACGTGAAGATACGATTAGAAGTCTGCAACCCAGAAGAGGGTCCTCACCATATTGGCACCCTGGATCTTAGACTTGCAGTCTCTATAACAGTGAGAAGGAAATTCTTGCTGTGTATAAGCCATTCAGTTTGTGGTATTTTGTTACAGCAGCCTGAACAAAGACTTTAACAGATACCTCACTAAAGATAAACAGATGGCAAATAAGCATATGAAAAAATGGTCCATCTTCTATGCCATCAGAGAAATGCAAATTAAAGAGATGAGATACCGCTCTATAACTATGGGAATGGCAAAATTCTAAAACACCGATGACATCAAATGATGGCAAGGGTGTGGAGCAAAAGGAACTCACTGCTTGTGGGAATGCAAAATGAAAACTGCTTCCGAAAGCCACTTTCAAAGACAGTTTAGCGATTTCTTACAAAACTAAACATACTCCTACCATACAATCCAGAAGCTGTGTTCCTTGCCATTTATTCAAAGGAGTTTAAATGTATATCCACAATAAAACCTGCACAAGAATATTTATAGCAGCCCTTTTCATATCTGCCAGAACTTGGAAGCAATCAAGATTTCTTTCAATAGGTGAATGGATAAACCATGGTTTACAGACAATGGCGCTAAAAAGAAATAAGCCATCAAGCCATGAAAAGATATAAGGAAACTTAAATGCATTTTACTAAATGAAAGAACTCAAGTCTGGAGAAGCTACATACTGACCGACTTCAACCTGTCAGTTTAGGAGAAGTTAAAACATCGGAAACAGTAATACGACCAAGGATTGTGAGACATGGGAAATAAATAGTGGAGCAGAGTATGAAACTGAGACTACAGTCATTATACATTTGTCCAAACTCAAAGAATGTACATCAAGAATAAACCCAAATGTAAAATTGGGATTTTGGGTGATAATGACATTAATATAGGTCCATCAATTGTAACAAAGTTATCATTTTGGTTAGGGGATGTTGATAACGTCTGGGGGTAAGGGATGGATAGAAAATCTGTCTTCTCACTATTTTGCTATAAACTTAAAATTTCTTTAAAAAATAAGAAAAAAGTAAATAATGAAAATCTAGGTGTTAGGTATGCACTGAAGAGAAGCTAAGGCACCAAGCACAAATGCCATTTAAAGAGCAACAGAGTTGCAATGAAGGCCATGACATTGCAACAATCTTTTAATTACAAGAAGTCAAACTAAATGACAGTTGGAGATAAACCGTCTAAGTGATGACATTTAAAAGCCGGTCAAAAATGTTAGAGTTGTATTTTTCTATATAATTAAAGAACACCACATCAACCACATAACTATTGCTTAGATAATCCATTTATCTTAATCCATAGGAGGCACTTCAGGGAGCAAGCTCTCTTGCCAGGTCTCTCCTGAGTTAGGGAAGTACTGCTGATAAAGGCTTTCCTTTCCATAAGCTCAGTCATTCTCAGTACTGCACAGAACGAGGCAAACAGGATGAAACCAATTAGTTGCCATCCTTACTCTAGAGATTTTCCTGCAATTCAAGAATTCCCTAAAACCAAAATAAGAAAAATAAAATAAAAAACCCTTAGAAATAAAACCCAAAATAAGGCAGCGAGTTGAAAGTGAAGATTTAAATTTTTTTTCTCCTTATCAATCCATCAGCCAATGAAGCCACGTCTTTTCCAATTATCCATGTTATCCTGTTTACCTGACTTCTTTCCATTCTGGAGTTCTAGTCTCAGAAGTGATGTTGCTGCTGCTCAACAAACAGCACTGCTTGGTTAGGTGACGAGCACTGACTGCTGCACTGTAATTCCCACTATGAGCTTTTCACCTAAATAATATGCTAATGTTCACAAGTGTGCTTTACTGCCTGTTGAATACTATTTCCCATTTCCACTTGAAATTCTCTCACTCTATCCTATATCCCTGCCCAAAATTATCGAGTTTAGTACTATGTAGCGCTCTGGCTTTTGGTCTCATACTGGGGTCTGGGTATGACTGCACAGAAGAAAATATGTATAGATACAGTGATTCTCATTTGGAGTCTTATACTTAATGACTAACCTGCAAATGCAGAGTATGTACCATCTTTCAACAAATCTCTTCAAAAATAAAATTCTCAACTAGTCTATATATGACTTATGCAGAGTATGTTAGTACAAAGAATAGGTTCTTATTCTTAAGAACTTTACAAGTAGGAGGAAATGAGTGTTCTAGGAGTTTCATAAATATTAATCTTTATATAACCACAGGACTGCTGAATCTCATGGATATTTTTCAGGACTTTAAATTTTCTTTTTAAAAGTAGAGTAAAAAGCATCAGTATGAAATGAGACCTTGAAAGAGGAAGAAAACAGGACAATCATAAAGCAAGGCCCTGTTGAGAGAACTGAATCAGTAACAGAGGCTACAATATTAAGCAACGAGGAGACCAAGAATTAGAGCTTATGCAAAAAATAATGCTAAAGAAGATATCCTCTGGATTCCCTCAAATGGTTCAGTCAAATTATCTACTATGAGTTGCCAGTTGGGTTCAAAGTTTAGGGAGAGGAGAAAAGGTTTGAATACAATAGTTGATAAGAAACAAAGAAAAAATGTGAGTACTCAGTTAAGACTAGGCAGATTGAACTGGAACAGGGTCAAAGGAACACAAAACATGCAGGCTTTGGTGCCTGAGAGATGTGGGTTTAAATCCCAAGGGCTTGCGTGACTCACTAATCTCTCTGTACTTTAATTTTAACATGCATAAAATGGTAATAATACTTACCCTGGAATATTGTGAGGACAGAATTAAATGAGACAGTCTCTAAATTGCTAAGGGGTCTTTTTTGAGAACTTTATTCGATAATGTCAGCAAACTAAGTACATATAAGGATGACTAAAGCTTGGGACCACTAATAGAAAGTCACAAAGGGAGAAAGATCTGGAATTGTTTGAGAGGGCATTACTAGAACTGCTGAGTGTGACCTCGAGAAAATAAATTTACTAAGGCTCTGCCCATCTAGAAGAACAGAGTTAAGACAGAGACAGGAGGTCAGAATGAGGTCACAAAGCAACTCAGGAGTAATAGCTGTAGATGAGACAGATTGTGGTCAGAGACGGGAAGCTCGTATTTCAAGATTTCGGAGGCAGACTAGCTTCAAATAAGAATAAAGTCCAAGTATGCTGAACCCAGGAGTAATAAATATGCAAATATCATTCTAAATGATGAATACAATCTAAGATCATCTTATGAGAAATCTCTAGCTATGTAACTGTCATTTTTTTAAAAACACTGACTGAAAAAAGAAAATTCAACTTCTAAAGGCCAGGGGGAAGTTAGCCTATATTAAGAGTCTATTATATGCCTGGTGGGTTTTATTTTCAAACTGTGGCGATATATACATAACATGAAAGTTACCATTTAAACCATTTTTAGCTACAGCTCAGTTCAGCGGCACTAAGTGCACTGACACTGTTGTGCTATCACCTCCATCCATCTCCCAAACCTTTTCCTCTTCCCACACTTTCTGCTGGGGTTTTTCTCTATTTGATTTCACTTAATTCTCATAGAACTTCAGACCACTTTTACAGATAAGAAAACTAAAGCTTTGAGACGTTAACTGACTTCCTGAAATTCAGCTAACAAGTAGTAAATCCAGGATTCAAAAGGAAGTCTTTCAAAGTCTAAGCTCTTTCTACAATATAATGCCTCTCTAATTAAAGTCAGAAAAAGACCCCCAAAGTAGTGAGGATGCCACCTTTGCTGATCCCTCTCAAGGAAACTCAATTTACTTTACAAATTACTATTGTCTTCTTTTTCTTTTATTCTGATTTTAGGAAGAGACTACACTGAACATAGTTTCTAGATTTTTTTTTATGTGTGACCTAGAGAGTCTGCCAGATTCCCATTCTACAAACTGTAGGGTGGTATCTGACAATAAAACAAACTAGATTTGAGTTTAATGAGGTATTAATGAGGCTTAATGAAGTTTAATTAGGTTCAATACAAAAATTCTACACAAAAATTTTCTTTTTCCTATGTGCTGTTTTCTCTGTGATATAGAAAAAATAAGACACCAAGTTACTCTTTCTTTTTATTCTTTCTTAGATGGAATTCAAAACTTTGTGTTAAAAGTGCCATTTCTCTTCACTCTAAGAATCTTCCATTCCCTTCAAAGTTTGTTGGAATACAGATAATTCTAATTGAGATATGATTATTAAAAAACAAAACTAAGTAACTTTTAATTAAAGTTGGTTCTTCATCATTTTATGCTTAAGTTTAATTTTTAGAAAAGTTACTAAAATTACAAATAACTCATCTCAAAAAACTTGTACATGTATGTGTGTACATATATATAATATTTAGAATATGTGTACTATATATCAGCAGAAACAACAGGCTGCAATTCCCTCATGGTGGAACTTTTTCAAATATAATTGAAGGAACGTAGCTGTTTCAGAAAGTTTTTACTGTGTGCACCACGCGACTGAGGTGACTGTCCAGGAAGAGGTTATAAAAGTTGTTCTGCAGAGGTTTTTGGCTTCCGCACCTCTGAGATTATATTACGTTTATTGCCAAGAAATGCATGAAAAATCCCCTACTCTGGGCCACAGGATGGCGCTTTAGCACTGTCAGCATTAATCACTCACCCCAACTGGATCTTTCAAATCATAGTTCTGATTTTCAAAATGTGTCCTTCCTTTTTATTTAACTTCTGACTTTCTAAGTCACAGCTGGAGAGACTGCCCTCCTTCAAAGACTCGGTAGAGCCTACAGTCAATCAAACAGGGTTTATAAATGCAATTGCATGACTATCTAAATGGGCAAGGACTCAGAGCAACAAAACTCATGTGGTCTGTTTCTAGGAAAAATTTCTAACTCACAGGATAAGCAACATCATCTAGCACCATAACCCAGGCCATCTAGGTCAATGCCTTGTCTCTGACAGGACATAAGAAGATGTTCTGTGAGAAGCACTACTGTTCTCCATATTAGGGACATAAGCCAGGTCATTCTTCATAACTTGATAAAAACAAAAGACTAGGAAATCTCTAACACTCTTTCTGATTCTAAATCTTCAATAGAAGGCTTCAACAGAAATAAGGAACTAGAATTCATGAATCTGTCTACATCTATTTATACAATTGTAGCAATAAAATAGTACGCTTACTGTGGTATAAAATATCTTAAAAACTATAAGGGAAACTATAAGCTTTATTATTTTAGAATCTGGCACATAAATTTATATTAGCTTTCGCAATAAATAAGAAAGACCAAACTGAGTCAAATTCAATATTCTATTTCCAAATGGGATGCAACATCAGTATTCCTGAAACTGTTAACACTTCAAGTTATCTCAGACATATTATGGAAGTTCCTTATTTCTCTTCAAACTTTAAAAAGTTTCAGTCAATCCTTTATCAACCTTCATCTTTATGGACTGAGAGTTCAAATTACTCATCAGTAACTTTTCTTCTAAATTCTTAAGTCAAACATTTCCCTATAATGTACTTAAGTTTCCCTAGCTTGTGCTACTAATTTCGATCATTTAAAATAAGACATTTCTTATCCAGAAAACTTGCATTTATAATAGTGGTGACTCAGAACTATAAAACATGAGAACTAAAGGGAATTAAAAAGAAATGCAATTTTCAACTTTAAAAATGGAAAAACTGAGACAGGGTTGTTGATAGCAGACTTTTCTATAGTAAAACAACTTAAAGACTGAGCTAGATTCCACAAAGTAGTGGTCTTAAAACTGCAGGTCAGAACTAACCAATTAAGTGAGTTGTTACCAGCAAGTTAAACAAAAATTAAAAGAAAAGATCAGAGGCTTGTCATGTAGCAAGGATAAACGCGTTTTCATAAAACTTTTGTTTCAGTTATAAATGGGATCATTACGTAAAATGCATTTATTATAGTGGTCAAAAATTTTGGAAGCCAATGCAATAAAATATATTTAAGAGGATTTTAAATTTATTCTTATTTAAAACTATGATTATTGAAATCATGATAATGCAATACATATTATGACTCATTTTAAGCTAATACTAAATGCCACTATTTACAAGTAATTTTTCCATTAAAAAAAAAAAGATAGGTTCTGAGTGTTATATGCTATACCATTAGTGAACGAACTTTCTTTCAAATATCACATTTCAGCACGCACTGGTGCAGCAGCAGCTTGGTCAACTGCCTAAGGTGAGGAGCAGTCCACAGACATCCCAAGGATTCAGGTTTGTGTCCCAGGCTGGGGAGAACAACTGTAATAATGTACAAACTAAAAGAAAATAAAGTATTTCTTCCTCCTCTCTCCTCCTGCCTGGCTGCCCACTTGCCTTCATTCTTACCTGCACCTTTCCTTTGAAAAAAAAAAAAATCCATTACATTATATGTACAACAGTTAGACAAAAATTTTTAAAACGATGATTTCTACAATTAACACAAGCTTTAAAAAAATCACTTTGTGATAAAACAGTGACCTCTAGTGGAGTCTTAATAAACTGACACTCGATCAAAGAAGTTAAAAATCAAGATAACACAGAGCAGCCAGATAAAAAAGATACTGATAGGGTTGTAAACTGACAAGTATTACTCATAAATAAGGGCTATTGTTACACTGTGTACAATATGACAAAGTATATAGACTACTCACTGGTTTCTTCCAATCAAGTGGACTAGGATAGAATCCTGGCCTTGTTCGAAAGCTATCTCTAGTTTAAGAAATACACTTAATCTTTATGAGCTTGTTTGATAAGACATTGAATTAAATGATCTCTAAGGAATCTTACAGTGATTTAATTATGATCTTTTTTTATTCACCTTATATATCAATGTCAGATTAAATTCTGTTAAAAAACATTTGCTAGTTCCCCAGACTTTAGGACAGACAAATTTAGCCTGGCCCCTTGTTACCTATTGTTATCTTCTATTTTTTCTAAAAAACACCCCTTATTTCAATGAGCCAATGTTCTATTTACTTCCAAGACCCAAACCCATTCCTATGAGTATTTTCTCATCTTTGCTTATAGATTCTCATTGTGCAAGGACTTAGCCTCACTAACTTATATTACAGGTCACCATTAGGTACAAATTTGTTTTACTCACACATTTGCTTTGTTATTCCAATGAGATTTAAATTCACGAGTTGAGTTTTGTACTTGGGCATGTGTGCACGCAGATGCTTGCACAGATGTAGAGCCTGCCAGGTTCTGAGTACATACTACACATTTGGATGCAAGTTCAATGGACAGATTAGGGAAACCAAGGTCATTTTCCAGTGAGGCAGGGAAGGACATATAAAGCAGAATTTCAAGAACTATATATATATATAAAGTGACAGGGCTTGAGGTTTTGGGGGAAGGTGGGTTTTCTGAACATAGGATGGTAAGACAGTGGTAAAAGGTTAGAGGGAATAATTGTTTTAAATTAGATAAGGAAGTACCAATAACTATGTTTGAATAAAACAGAAATAACTGGAAAGATGGTTGATAAATGGTGTTCGAGCAACTGAAGCAGGTGTGAGGGTGCTAAACTTAAGTAGAGAAGATACATTTGGAAGCAAAATTAAGGGTAACTTTAAAAAGCATGACCTAATAATAGGGGATGAAATATGTTACTCTATTAGGGCTGAGGAGATAATGGGCAGTTCTAGTGAAATAGTAACAAAGGAGAAAAAGAGAGTTCGAAAAAGTGCTGTCAGCTTCCTAGTCACCTTTTTCATCCTCCAAACAAGAAAGTCAGACAGGCTGACAAAGAAATAATTTTGTCTGTAGTAAGTTTAATTCAATTAACAAAAGCAATAGGGTGAAATATGTTTTACATATTTTAAACTACAGGATGGATCAGTAAGCAAAAAGTTCTCAGGCTACAAAACTATTACACAAAAATCTGAGGCGTGTGTGTGTGTGTGTGTGTGTGTGTGTGTGTGTGTGTGTATATACATATGCATATACACTATGACACAGAAGAAACAAAAATTAAGAAACAATCCCATATACAATCAAAACAAAAAGAAGTAAATACCTTGGAATACACTTAACAAAGGAGGTGAAAGACGTATACACCGAAAACTACAAGACAATTTCTTTTAACAAAAAGAAAAAGACACAAAAAGATGTAAAGATATTCCATGCTCATGGTGGGAAGAATTAACATAGTTAAAATGGCCATCTTAGCTAAAGCAACTTGCACATTTAATGCAATCTCCATTCAAAATTCCACTCGCATTTTTCAAGGATTATCACACACAAAAAATTTAAATTTGCATGGAATCCCAAACAATCCTGAATTGCCAAAGCAATCATGAGAACAAAAAACAAAAGTGGAGGTATCATACTGCTGGATTTGAAACTACACTACAAAGTGATAATAATCAAAGGACTATGGTATTGGAATAAAAACAGATACAGAGATCAGTGGAATGGAATTGAGTTCCCAGAAATAAACTCACAGATACGTGGTCAATTAATTTATGACAAGAGTCAAGAATATACAATGGAGGAAGGAAAAGTCTTTCTGAAAAAAGTGTTGGGGAAACTGGATAGCCACAACCAAAAGAATGAAACTAGATCATGCTCTAACATCGTACACAAATATTAGTTCAGAATGAGTTAGAGACTTCGGTGTAGGCCAGAAATAATAAAATACAAAGGAGAAAACATGACAGTGTTCTATGACAGTGTTCTATGACAGTATTCTATGACAGTGGTCTCAAAGAGGCCTTTCGGGACTCAACTCCAGTAACAAGCGAAACTAAAACAAAAATAAACAGATGAGACTACATCAAACTAAAAAGTTTCTGCACAACAAAAAACTTATCAAAATGAAAACACATTCTACTGAATTGTAGATTTTGTACATCATATATATGACAAGGGATTAATATCCAAAATACATATAAAACTCAAACAGAAAAACAAAGAATCCAACCAAAAAATAGGCAAAATACCTTAAATGATATTTCTCCAAAGACAACATACAGATGGTCAACAGGCATGTGAAAAGATGTTCCTCATCTTTTGTTATTAGGGAAATGCAAATCAAAATAATAAGATGTTATCTCACATCTGTGAGAGAATGGCTATTATCCAAACAACGAGTGGTGGTTGAGGATGTGGAGAAAAGGGAACCCTCTTACACTGTTGGTGGGAGTGTAAATTGGTGCATTACAGAAAGAAGTATGGCGCATCCTCAATGAATTAAGAATAGAAATTCTATGTTCCTGTTATCTCACTTCTGGATATACGTCAAAACACTAATTTAAAAAGATATATGCATCCCCCTGTTTACTGCAGCATTATTTACGAGAGCTTATAAACAACCTAAGTGTCCATCAACAGATGAACAGATTAAGTGGTATTATCTAAACAATGGAATAGAAAACAGCCCTAAAAAGGCAAAATTCTGCCATCCGGGAAAACACAGATGGAACTAGAGGGGATTATGCTATATGAAATAAGTCAGAAGGAGAAAGACAAATACCAGTTGTGGAATATAAAGAAACAAAACAAGCAAACAGACAAAACAAAAATGAACTCCTAGACATTAACAACGGACCTGAGGTCACCAGAGAGGAAGAGGGGTGGGTAGCAAAATAAAAGGTAGTGGGAGAATAATGGACAGTTGGTGAAGGATTACTAGAAATATGATGATGGATCTGGTGTTTTCATATACCTGATAAAGAGTGAAACTGAACATCTAAACTTTATTATTCTGTAAATCAAAGTTAATTCAGTTAAAAAGTGTCTTTCAACAAAAGTACTATTGCAGTGTATTTGATTCTAGTTGGACCTACAGTATCCTTTTGCCATCTTGTGCATAAGACAATAAAGTTTTTCTATACAAAAATCTTTAATATGAAACTCACTACATTTATGTCATTAAGCTTATTTAGCATAGCTCCTATCTAACAATAAGCAACACTGTCTTTTATTGTTATAAATATTCAAGAATTATTTTGGGGTGTGCCCTGGTGAAGTGGTGGTTAGGCCCACATGCATCCCAAGGTCCCGGGTTCAAGACCAGGACTGGGGGACACAACAATGTGAAACAATAAATAAAAATGAAATGCTTCTTCCTCCTCTCTCTTCCTGCCTGCCTGTACCTTTTCTTTAAAAAACAAAAACAAAAAACATGAGCTATTTGGGACATTATATCATTAACTGGAATTTCTGGAAACTGTTAAATTACCATAACAATAACGTTTGTTATCTTTTTAATACTATTACATTTGCCCCTCAAATTCTCTTTCAAAATCAACAACTAGCAAAATGTTACAAATGTTTAAACATGTCCCAAAAGGCAAAGTCTCATAAACGATCATAAACTTTTTTGCTAAGAATGACTCTTTAAATTTATAAAATATTGTACTGATCTCAATAATGATAAAATGAATTAGTAACTGGAACTTTTTTTTAAAGGCAAGGTGCAGGCAGGAATAAAGGTAAGCAGGTAGGTAGGCAGGAAGAGAAAGGAGGAAGAAACATTTTTAAATGTTATTTAGCTGTTCATCTTGGTTGTTTCTTCTGGCCACAGGTTGCAAACCTGGGTACTTGGGAGATATGTGGACTATGGTAGGTGGAGGCAGCAGACTCACTCACTAAACTACCAGGGTGCACCAGTAACTCAAACTTTTTAACCTGAGTACAGTCTCCTAACAACATAGTAAGTTCAGCTGTTCTAAGATCTTATATTTTCTGAAAAAATTTAACATTCTTATTCCAGGATTATTAATAGAATCAGTAGAAATAACTGGCACACCAGGAAGTCAGAGATAAAATTCAGGCTTTGTGATTAAAATTAAAATAGCAAACAATTAACTTTTGTATAACTTTTTTGATTTTAAGTGCAAAATACTTATTAGCTATCCTTAAAGTATAACCACTTCTACACAAAGTATGTACAATGGTAATATTTTACAGAAAATTAGACCTACACTTGCAAACTCAAAAAGCAGTAAGTAACGATTAGAATATAACGAACAAATACATACATAATGATTAAATTACCTTTCTTCTTCTCGAACCCATACTGGAGTTTTAGGAATTTGTGCTTCAAAAAACTTAGATGCTTTATAACAAAAATTGCTGCAAAAACACTGAGAAAACATTTAAATTAGCAATTTTTTAAAACTGTGAAACAGAACTCTACATAGAAATATAAAACATAAATATGTTCAAAGAAAAGAATGAAAATTCTTCTCCCTTAGATATGCTACCTATATCTACACCCTTATAAAATGTCATTATTGTCTTTTTTTTTAACTCCTTAGCTCAGGTCCTGAACCCATGGTCTGTACCTTAGTTACCTGACCCACCAGGGTGCATCTTGTAAATTTAAAACCTAAAACCTAAATTTTAAACCTAAATTCATAACTTTTTTTGTGTATATTCTTTCTTTTGCTCACATTATGTTTCTGAGATTCATTCATGTAGTTGTAGTTTATTCACTCACATTGAATATTATATTCCACTATACGTGTATACTATCCTTTATTGTTTATGGACAGTAGGGTTGTATCTAATTATTTTGTGACCACCACGATGTTACTATAAACATTTTTTAACATAAATTGTGGTGAAATACAAAAAATTTACCATCTTAGCCATTCTTTTTAAGTGTAAGGTTCAGTGGCACTGTTAAGTACCTTCTCACTGTTCAACCATCAACACCAGTAATTTCCAGAACTCTTTTTGTCTTGCAAAACAACTCTTTATCATTAAACAATAACTCCCACTTCCTTCTCCTCCAGCAAACAACATTCTACTTTTTAGCTCTATGAATGTGATTATGCAAGTTACCTCATATATAAGTGGAATCATACTATTTATTCTTTTGTAAAATTAACTTATTTTGCTTAGTGTAATGTTGAAATTTAGCCATGTCAGAATTTAAGCATGTGTCAGAATTTCCTTTCTTTTTAAGACTGAATAATATTCCATTCTATGTATATATCACAAATTTGCTTGTGACATGGGCAAGAATTTCCTTAGGATAAATGCCAAAAAATTGGTCATAAAGAAGATATTAGATAAAGCCAAACAGTATTTCAAAAAGGTTGTACCAATTTTTATTTATTCAACTGTTTAAAGATTTCTATAATTTTATAATTTGGGGGCTATGAAAACAACTCAACGCATTATTTGCTATTCCCTGATTACTGGTAAGGTTATACATCTTTTTATATCTTCATTTAAGTTCCTTCTGTAAACCTTTTTTATTAGGTTGTCTTTTTCTTATAGATTACATATTCTGGTTATGAATCTGGTCACTTATTTGTGAAAACTATAACTCCTTCTGATTTGTAACTTTTTACCTCTTTTTTGGAAAGTTCTGATAGCAAACATTATTTTAATGTAGAGAACTGATCAATTTTTTTCTATAGTCTATAATATTCTAAGAATTCACTCTACTCCAGTTATTTTCCCCTAGTATCTCTGAAAGGGTTTGTCTTTTATGTTTAGATATTTAATCTGCCTAAAGTTGATCTTTGTATGTATACTGAGATAAGGATCAACTTTCATTTTTTCCATATGGATAACTAATTTTGCCAATACTACCTAATGAAAAATCCATCTTTCTCCAAGATTTACAATACTCCTGTTATCATAAATCAAATCTGTTCCTAGCTCTCTAGTCTATTCTATAATTTACTTGCATGAATTTGTACCAATATGCATTTTCAATTTTCAAATGTTCAGGTACTAAAGCATAAGTAAAAAATAATTTTCAAAATCTTGAATAAACAAATTTTTAATGTGGTTATTATTATTTTTTTTTTGGTCTCTTTTCTTTCCATGGACCTGGGTCTTAAATCCATGTCCTTGGATTTTTCATGTGGCATTCACCTTAGCTGCTGAGTCATATAGGTATGCCCTGTGGTTATTTTCTTAAAGACAAGATTCTAAAGTATCAGTATTCCCCTTAGTATAACATTAAAAATTAATAGCAACATTGAATATAATCTTTAAACTTACCTTTCTTTCAGTAATATCATAGACTTTATTGGTTTTGGTAGAAATCTTATATTTCTGTTTTGGTACCTAAATAAAAAGCACAGTTTACAAAGAATTCAAGTAATTAACATGAACTTTATAAGATAAAGTCATTTGCATACTATATCTTTGGCTAACCCACATCATTAGTTCATGGCCTCAGTTTCATTCTTAATTTTTATGAAGTACTTTGCTAAATATAAAAAATTAAAGTCTAAATTTTAAAAAATTAGGTACTTACAATTCCCAGCTTCTTCTGACATAAGGGGTAACCACAGAGTTTGATAATAGAACGCTCGTCTACAACATCGCTGTAGTGAGAGGGTGTGATGAATTTCCCCTACAATAAAATGAAAAGGTATTTCCTCCTCCAGATTATTGGAAAAGTTCATTTATCAGCTTCCTAAACCTCATTAATCTCATCTGAAAAAACATAACAGTACCTATCTCATAGGTTTGATGTTAAAAGTCACAGACAATAAAGAAAAACCACTTAAAAAAGTGCTCGATACACAGTAAGCACTCAAAACTGTTAGCTACTATTAAAAAAAAACACACTAAAAATCTTCTACTGCAGCAGACTATGTATAATCTACCCAGGCCACACAGCTCATGAAGCGATTCTGACCCAGGAAGAAAAACAGTGCTGCAGTGACTGCTATATCAAAGCAAATACTGAAAATATAGTTATTATTTTTGAAAGTATTATTTAAAACATAAACTATACAAAATAATAAAACATAATTTTACCTATTTCTAAAGCATAATCTTAAAAATCAATGTATATCACAGGTGTCATTGTAACTACTGAACAAATTTCTGGGCAAGGTTTTTCAGTTTCAAAAGAGAAAAGTTACAGAGACTGGTAAAGTCAGCTAAAACTGAAACGTTTTTTCTTCTTTTTTTTGACACCTTCGTGTTCAAATAATCTCAGTTCTTGTTACATAAATCTGTGACCTTTTTTAACAAGTTTTTTTGATTTTACAGGATCCAAAATATTCTTTATTAAGAGTGATACAGGGTGTGCCCTGGTGGCCTAGCAGTCGAGTACACCTTGGGAGTAGTCCCACATGCATTCCAAGGTCCACGGTTCAAGACCTGGGGCCAGGGGGACAACCAATGTGAACAATTAAATAAAAATAAAGTGCTTCCTAAAAAAAAAAAAAAAAAAAAGTGATATAAGCTATTATTTTTTAAAGGGAGCACTTATGGTTCATCTTGTCTTCTTTAGTGTTATTATATATGACGATTCTGATGCTGTTACCTATATTAATTTAAAAATTGTCACATTTTCAATCCTCTTGTTCAGAAAAATCTCTCAGCCAAGCTAAGAATTATGTTGACAATATAAGTTCTGCATTTTCTTTTATCACTAAAATAAGATAACATAAAATGTATGGAAAATTATGTAACTGTGCAAGTGGAAATCATGTCAGATTAGCAGATTAAAAGAACTGGTTAAAAGTTGTGGTTAAAAGAACCACTACTAAGGGATAAAATATGCACATAATTTTTCATTAGCTCCTTGTTAAAGTGATTATATAAGTAGAAGTGCATTACAGTTGATTAATTTTATATGCATGAATTAAATACTATGCTATCTGCATCTTGTGACTTCAAATATTTTAATAATGCAAAGAAGCTGAACATTGCACATATTTAAAGATCCTATACTACTCAAAAGTAATAATTTGTCAACACATACACTCTCCCTTAGGAATTCTTCTGTAATATTCTCTTCTAAAAGTAGTTCAACAAGATGTAGAGCTTTCCTCTCAAACTCAATCTTCTTTTTCACAGCCACTTCTAGGTCTGCTTTCCTAAAATTAGAGAAATATATATAAAAACTTCAAGTGATATTTTAAAATTTTATCATAGTAAATTTTGTTTTAAAATATAGTATTAACAATATTATTTTGATATTTTTCATGCTGCTACTTTTGATACAATACCTTTCAAAAAGGAATAAGCTACTTATTTCACTATTCATATAGAAGTCTGTCATAATTACAGGATTGTTTTCCACCAGTCAGAGCTCAAGGGAACTTAAAAACTCCTATGGAAAGGACACACACCATCATAAATGGTAGGAGAAGCTGATCTGTCTCAGTACCCTGCCACCCTTTTTAGAGACCCTGAGGTCCCTAGGAGAGACCAACTCTGGCGAGCCCCAGAGTTGAAGGGCTTGGTCCTCAGTGGGTACCCCCACCCATTCACAGAACCAAAAGCCTCAGTGGGGTGGAAACCGGGAAAGCCTTCTTGAGAATGGAAATACTGCTCAGGTGTGGGGCAGGCACTAGAGGTTGGCAACGGGAGAAGATACAAGGATGAAACACCCAGACCCTCTGCCCTTACCATACTTTTGCCAGACTGTTGTTACTCATAGTTGCCTTTTTGAAGGTTGCCAGAAACAGCCAGCCAGCCAGGTCTGGAGCACATGTGCAGATAGTTGGGAGCACGTCCCAGCAGGGAGCATTCCATTCTCCCACTCTCTCAGGGAAGATAATAGGAAGGGGCCCATTGAAACAGCAGTTTCTGCCAGCCTGGGGATTCTGCTAAACAGCTTTGCTATCTGCTTGGTACTTCCTACAGCTTCTGCCTCCAGGCTCAGGGCTAGTTTGCCATCTCCTGCTGGGACTGCTGCTCCTCTGAAGGACTGACTGGAGGACTGTGCCATGTCACAAGCAATCCCAGCCTCCCCCTCCCCACACCGCACCCTCCACCTTGCCTTCTGCCTGCCTCTTTTGGGACTGTAGCCTGCTTCAGACCGGGCCCACAAATCTTGGGTCTCTCTTCTTGTGTTGTTGCTCATACCTGTGGCTCTAAGGGAAACCTCTGCATTCCCTACTCCAACTCCAACCCTGTAGGCTAGATTCTTGGGCTTCAACATAAAGAGCTTCTAGCTCTAGAACTTCAATAATTCTGACAACTGCTGAGATTACACAACTGAAGGAAGTCAGCATTGTGGACCAACACACGCAGGCTTATACTGTGCAACGTGATGCCCTAGCACAAGGCCTTTACATCAGGGAAGCCTAACCCATAAAAACAGAATGAAGAAACAGGTGCACCCTGATGAAGTGTGGTTGGGTGCAGTTCATACACATCCCAGGGTTCTGGGTTAGCATTATGGGACTTGTAGGAAACACCAAATAAAATAAATGTTTCTTCTTCCTCTCTCTTCCTGCCTGTTTGACTGTTTGCCTTCATTCCTGCCTGCATCTTACCTTAAAAAAAAAACAAAACACACACACAACAAGAAAACAAAGAGATGAGAAATACACATGAAACGATGGGCTTCTCAGTTGAAAATTAATAAGCTAAAATATACTCAAAGTGTTGAAAGAACAGGATTTTCTACCAAGAATATTCTACCCTTCTAGATTAGAAGTGAAGGAATATAATAAATAGCCTTACAGACTAAAGTTAAAGGAATTCATCAGCACTATATCAGTCTTATAAGAAATACTAAAGGAAGTTCTATAAAATGAAAAGAAATCCTATCTAAAAGCAGCAAGAGATCAAAAAAAGTTAAATGTGGGAAGGAGGAGAATAAAAATGTGAACTGTTAAATGAGCTCAAGATTAAATCCATAGGGAAAAAAAAAGAAAAGCAAAACCAAACACAACATAAACTTTCAAAGCACCTAAGAAGAGAATAAGAACAAAAGTACAGTTTATAACACCCAGAAAACAATGAAAGAAAATGGCAATAAACAGTTACATGTCAATACTCATTCTAAATATTAACTGAACTCACTAATCAAAAGGCATTGAATGGCTGAATGAATTAAAAAACACAACCCAAATTTCTGTTGCATAAAAGAAATTAATCTAATTTTAAAAGATAAACATAGGCTCAAAGGCAAAGGTTGGAAGAAGATGTACACACAGTGGAATACTACACAACCCTAAAAAGATGAAATCCTGTCATCTGCGATAACATGGATGAAAACAAAGAGTAGGTTATGGTAAGTAAAATAAGCCAGAAGGAGAAAGACAGAGGATCTCACTCATGTGGAAGAAACAACGCAAACCAACAGACAAAACGCAATGAAAAGAGTTTGCATATTGACAACAGAACTGAGGTTACCAGGGGGAAGGGAGTGAAGATGGGAGCAAGAAGTGGTAGGTATTCAATGGACAATAGTGGAGGACTTTTGGTAATCTTTTGGCTGTGGCAGAGGTGTGCTGTCAGGTATTTGAAGAATGGCAAAGCTGCACATATAGGCTTAATTTATTTGTAAATCAAAGTTACCTCAGTAAGTCTACCTTTTTAAAAACAAAACAAAACAAAACAAAACTCCTATTGAAAAGAAAATGAGGTAAAATCTTTGGCCAACTAAGAGTTTACTTTATCTCTCCTGTGCATTTCTGAAAAGGGAGATTTTTTTTTTTTTGGAAATCAGAAGAATTAGACAGGAAAAAGACCACTCTGGCTGTTCTTAAAAGAAAAATTTCTTTTGTCAATTCTCAAAAGTTAACAGATAGCCCAGTTAGAATGGACAAAGTTTTCTTTAAAAAGAAGTGTTAACTTTCTTTTGTTGCAATGTCATATTAAATAATATATTGACATGACTGTGTGGTTTAGAAAGACAATTCTTCCAGGAGGACTGTCCTTGTCTTGGCACCAGACTGTCAGCTGGCCCCCACAGACATCATGGAACACAAAACAGAGGTTGTCTGATCAAACAACGTCCGTAGAACAGTAGTTTCCAATCCTATATGTACACTAGGACTCTTTAAGGAGGTTTATTTTTAAAATACCATGTGTATATTATACACAGATGTTGATTTACAATGATGTAGATCTTAAATCTGTATGTTATGCAAACTTCCATCAATAACAAACAAAGATATGATGCCCAAGTCTCATTGCAGGCTAATTAAATCAGAATCTCTGAGGATGGAGCCTGATTATTGGTGCTTTCTTAAAAGTACTCCAGATCGTCTTAGCTGCAAAAGAGTTGAGAATCACTGCCATAGGACCAAAGATATCAACAATCTTGGTGACATTATTTTATCTTTCCCTGCACTGGTTTCTGTTTGTCTGGCCTCCCAGACCTTGACTTGGTTCTCCAATCCGGACCTTTTCTGCCTACTTTCAATGACTTCTAACACTTCAATTTCATACTTGGAGCAATATATTTTATAAAAACAATTTGAAGGGCTGATAAGGGATTGTCAACCATTAATGTTGCCAAATAGGGACATTAAAACAAGAAGACATTTGCAATTGACCCCTATTCTCCCACTATTTTATAAAGGCCATTCTTACATCAAGGAAGTAGTTCTTTACACTAAATATATTTAGCTATATGTAAAACATTTTTTTAATTTTCATTTTGCCTCCTACTATTAATCAAAGCTATGATCAAGAATTGCTGCCTCAAGGTATTAACTACTTTCTTCTGCTGTAACAGCCACATTACTTTTAACTGATGGACACCGATAGCTGCTTCTCATGGACAGCCCTATCTTATCGCTGCCCTCTGTCCCAAATGAGGACAGGCAGTGTGGTGTAGTGCAGTGGTTCTCAAACTTTTTGGTCTTAAAACTCAATTTACACTTGAAATATAATTGAAGATTTGCTTATGTAGATTGTATCTGTTAGTATTTGCCACATCAGGATTAAGTGAGAAAAAATTTTTTAAAGGAAAGGTGCAGGTAGGAATAAAGGCAAGAAGGCAGACAGGTAGGAAGAGAAGCATTTTATTTTTATTTAGTTCACACTGGTTGTTTCCCCTGGAATCCAGGACTTGAACCCAGTATATGGCCTGTGATCTTTTGGAGGCAATTTATTTTATTTAGTTGTTGATCCTGGTTGTTTCCCCACCGACCACCCCCACCCTCGGGACGTGAATTGGGGTCCTTGGGATGGACTCAAACTACTCCTCACCAGAAGAACTGGTGGACTAAACCACTTCTCCACCAGAGGTTGCCAAAAATGAGACAATTTTCAAGCATTTACTTAATTCTTTTAATAATATAGACATTATAGGTTAGTATATTCTTAAATGAAAAATTTAGTGTGAAGAGTGGAACTGTTTTATATTCTAGCAAAGGCCTTTAATTTCTGGCTTAATAGTCTTCAACTTGGTTAAATGGACACATTTTTCAGCTGAAATAAATTTATAAAGGATCACTTTCCTCAATAACTAATTTGGTAACCTCACGGATTTTTAATTGTTTCATCAACCTGGTTGATTTGCTCAAAATACATTTCAGTTTACTCCTCAAATTGCAGTGCTCAGAACATATAATCTCCTTAGTTTTGTGGCCATGTCAGTGCTGAGGAAAGTTGCAAATAATCATTATTATTCATATTAACTAAACCTTACTCTTACAGTATTTCATAAAAAAAAGTCTGTATAATTGTGCTGCTTCTCAGGGAAACTCTCTCCAAAACAGACAGCAAATCCATTGAATTTCTCCATGCCCAAGTGGTCAACATCTCTAATCTCTTAAAACTTTTTTTTAAATTTAATACATCATGATCTTTCTTTTTAATTACTGAAGGAACACTGCATCATAACATTTACAGGTTTAATGTGAATCTCATTGTCAATCAATCAGCATAGTAAATATAGGAAGTTTACCATCAACAGTCTAATTGCCTAACCTCTTAAAACTTTTATTATTATAATTTGCAAATTAATATCTTTTATTTTATTATTATTTGAAGCCAAAGTTTGAGTCTTAGATATATTCCTAATTATGTAATACCTGGCAATCTATATTTTACCTCTTTGGGCCTTGGTTATCTCATCCATAAAATGGAATATTAGTAAATTCTGAACTGGCCATTTTATGATATTGAGAACAGGGAAGTACTTTGTAAACTTGAAGAGCTAAAGTTATATTGCTAACAATAGGCTCAAAAGGCAAGTATCAGCTAATGATTAGTTGAGTGGATGAAAACTTTTCGCTGACAATTTAAACTTGGTGATAGACAAAATAACAGTATTTTACTTTATACCCAGGACTAAATCTTTAGTCTTGGGAACAAACACCTTATTTTCCATAGGATGATTCTGTAGTACTATAAGCATTTTATAAACAACTCTGCAATTCACTTATTCATGTAGTTGGTAACAGTAGTATCATCCGCAATTTTAGGAAGGATGGTTGTGTGCTTGGCACTATGCGTAACACTATGTACTTTCCAAAACTTATAAAACTTAATTCCATCGCTTTCTTAAAGTGTTTCTATTTGCAGTTAGAAAACCTACATTTCTCACCATGGCCTATCAGGTACTACAAAAATGCAAATCTGCTTTTCCTCCTTTGTTCAGAATACTGCATACCATCGTGGACATCTCTCCTTGAATTGACCACTATTTCTGATTTAGAGTCTGCACACATGCTGCCACCTGTCTGGAGTCTTTCACTACTCTTAGGTTAATGCATACTTAGCCTTCAAATCACAGCATATTACTTTCTCAGAGAAGCCTTTTTCTGAAAACTCCACAGCCACGCTTGCTGCCAATCTCCGGCTTTACTGGACTCATTGTTAGTTCATCTTCATAGCATCATAGTCATTTCCTTTATAGCATTTATCATAACATTTTGTAATGATATATTTATTTGTGATGATTTAATTGGTATTCCTCTGTTCTGTTAGGTAAGAACTGTGTCTGTTCTGTACCAAAAACATAGCTTCAGGACCTAACACAGGCCTGGCATACTTTATACTCAGCAAATAATTATCAAAGGAATGAGTAAATTAAGGCCAAAACGGAACTTCATAAAATGACAAAACACAGACATATATTAAACCACCTTCATAGACCACTCTTATTCTAGAAACTTTTTTTGACAGGAGCTATATCTTACCTTTTTAGGAGGAGCCAGGGGAAAGTACAGAAAAACATCTTCCTGAAAATATGGACATGATAGTTTATAAACTAAGTACACAAGAGGTTTCTGGGAATCTCTGGCTTATATGAAGTAAAAAAAAAAAAAAGGGTACCTCAACAAGCAGAAAAGGAATACCTAAGTTAGGAGTGTTTATTCTCATAGACACCTTTCTACAGACACTTGTACCTTCACTAGCAATCTACAAATATCTGATTTGTTTTAATTTTTTCCCAGTCTTGGGTTTCAAACCAGATCCATGGTTTTAGGAGTGGGTGCCTTAGCCACCTGAGTTACATGAGGACTCTGATTTGGTTTTCTTAAAGCCCCAGTAGAGGGATGTAAAAGGCTATGTGAGTGTTTACAGTGCTTCCAATCTTCCCCTTCTCATAATTTTCCCTAAGGTAACACATCCATTATTGTTTTAAAAGATGGTTCAATTAAAATGATAAACAGATAAGCAATGCCATTTGTCCAAGTAGTTCTCATACCTTTCAGAAGCATCTTCTTGTTTCAAGGCACTAGACTTCCTAGCAGCTATAAGAAGAAACAAAACACAGTAGGTGAAGTCTGCATAAATAATAGATTACAAGACAGATTCTGGCCTCAATAAACTGTGGACCATCTTCCCTTTTTTTTTTTTTTTTTCATACATTTCATTCCAAATCTGTGTGTGTATCAAATAAAATGGGAAAGGAATCCAAATTTGGGTTTGTAAATTATTCCCGACTTTTTCTTGGTGAAAACATAGCTCTTTAGGGATTAGATTTTCTCATGCAACACAGCTGCGTAGTTTAGTCAAGCCAACTGAAAACCTGAGATCTGGGTACTTTTAGGGTCAACTTCTCTCCATCTCCCAAGTGCTCGTTCCCGGGGGAAAGAGTGGAGTCTCACACCACAGAGAACCCACGGCACCCAAGCAACACAACATCTGGAAGGACGTAGGTTCGAGATCAGCTGCAGACGACCTGCAGACGCGGTCCTGTTCACTTGCCCACTCTGATGACGCCCTCCAAGCTCCCACCATGCCTGCTGCCCTTTCCGGGGAAAATCTTGGAACACTCGTGTAAGAAAGTGCGTGTCCGGCTGGGAAGTCTATCCCCAAGGTTCGGAGGCAGGGCTGGGGAGCTCCTGGTCTTCTCCGCCCCGCAGACCTCCTTCCCTGCGACAAACAGCCTTTCGGGAGAGCCCCTTGGGCCTTAGTCTGGAACTCTGTCGGGGCTCGGTTCTCAGGTCCAAATCTGGCGAGAGACTCTTCTTACCTGCGGCATTTCGCGGGGTGCGGGGACTCCTGGCTTTGGGGCGGGCGGCCCGCGGCCCTGCGAAGTCCGCCATGGGGACTGCAAACCCAGCGTAAGAGCCCGCTCTGGAGTCTCCTGCCCGAGGCTCCGCCTCCACCCGCGTGACGTGAGGCGGGGCCAAGCGGCCGGGGCGTGGCGGGAGCGTGGCCGGCGCGGCCCGGGGAGGTGCGGGCGGACACTGAGAGGAGCCAGCGGTGGGTTGGGTGAGTGAGCCGACTCGGAGGTCGTGGGCGGCGGGGACTTGAAAGAAACTATGTGCTGCGGAAGAGCTTAGATCGCTGGCCGGCCAGGCCCCGCGAGGTAGTGGCCCCAAAGGATTTGGGTGAAATGGCTTCCTTGGATGCTGCTCGCAGTCGCGCTGGGATTTTCTCCACTCTGGAGCACGCGGCCATCGGGACCCTTCCGACCCGCGCCCATTGGGTCCCCTCCGACCCGCACCTCTCCAGCGGGGCTTGGGCAGTGCCTTCCCTCGCTGCGAAACGATGGTTTGCGGGAATGCAGCGGTATTCGCCTGAAGGCCGCAAGTTGCCTAGTCTCAATGCGATTTAGTGATTTCATTGACAGGATTATTTGGGGGACTGCTTTCCTTAAAGAGAAATTCCCCGGTCACGCTTGATGTGGAGGGCTTCTGAATTTACACCCTCTCTGGGTGAGTTGTGTTGCACTCCCGATTTTTGTCAAGTGGGACATTAAAAAATTAAAAACATTCTCAAGCCTGGTATAAAGTCCTTATTTGCGCTCTCATGAGGGCTCTGGACGATTTTTTTTCTCTGAGCGTATCTTCCAAACAGTGCTGCTAGAAACTTTTTAAGATGCGAATTTTTTTTTTTAATAGATTTCTATTTTCTTAGGCTAACATACTTTCAGCAATAACATTTCACCTTTAAACCTTTCCATTTCATTATTTTATTTACTAATTTATCAGAATGAAACAGATAATTAATACTTCAATGTAAATGTAACAGTTAACAAGTGTATTTTATATTAATACATTTCAGCATCAAAACTAGGAAAAATAAGGAGGAATGGCTGTGGAGGAACTTAAGTCCATAATCAAGAGATGTGTAAGTAAGTTTTTTTCTTCTTTGTGTAGTTATATACCTTTCAAAAAGTGGGAAAGCCATTGATTATTTTTAATTACATTTGCTGTCACTCAAAATGCTTATCTGCTTTAATTCTTGCCTTTTTTTGATCTATGAATAAGTAGTATGGGAGCAAGAATGCAGATTGGATTATTTCTCCAAGTACTTGTATAAATAGCCTTTTAAATTTTGATACTGACTCACAGATTTCTTTAGCACAGTGGCTTTCAGTCAGTACAAATCATTAAAGTATTTATTAGATGTTGGTTTTTGTTGTTTTTTTTTTTTTTGCTTTTGCTCTTAAGAGGAAGGAAATAGGCAGGAATGAAGGCATGCAGTCAGGCGGAGAGAGGAGGAAGCAGCATTTATTTTAGTTAGTTGGGCCATGACTTAATGCCTGAGCCACCAGGGTCTGGTGTATTTATTAGGGTAATCATAATTTTCATATGTTTTTATATGCAATTTATCTATATTTTAAACTTATTTTTTTCTTGAGAGATCAAATAAGTCATTATTAAATTATTTGTCTAAACATGTTTGTTTTCACCAGCAAATGCTAGAAGAACAAGACTTTAAAGAAGATGATTTTGGCCTTTTTCAATTAGCAGGCCAAAGATGCATAGACGAAGGGCACATAGACCAGCTATTAGAAATTTTCCAAAATGAAAAGAATAAGGTAAGTACAGTCTTTGTGTGTACTTTTCAGTATGCTCTTGGAAGAGAATAACCACATGATACTATTATTTATCCATTCATTTATTCATCAGACATTTAATAACCAACTTAAATTTCCGTAGTTAAGAAACTTGAAAACAAAAAGAAATTAGGAGTAGTCATATATTTTAAGGTGCTTACAGTATGGTGGAAAAGATAAACATGTAGACAGCTATCAATAAGGAGGCAGAATAAATGTGTTATAATTGAATTATAAGTAAAGTGCTTTAGAAGAACAGATTACTTCTGGTTTAGGGATCAAAGGGTATTTAAATCATTAATTTACACTGAGAAATGTAACTATCAAGAAGGTTAGATATTCATTTCTTTTCCTTCAGTCATATGTGTGTGGGAAATCAAATGTTAAGTAAAACTATTTTATCTACATAGAATCAGATCGGGGGAGAGCAAGGTGACCTTATTGACCAATAAGATCCTTCTCTGATGCAGTCTGAGAAATCATTCTCCACAATGGGAAAGAATCTTTTGGGATCGGGGACAACTTTTTTCCTGGGACACATTGTTGGCAACACTGTCAAATTTTGTGTCTTGGAATTTCTTTCCAGGAACATACTTTTTCTTCATGTAGAGTATGATGTATTTATTTTTTCAGAAGTTTTCTTTGTTGATATAATGTAGTCCTGCTGGCCTGTGATTATATCCAGAGCACCTTAATTGTATTTGAGAGATCCTAAAATTTTTAAATCACACATTGTTGTAAAATCTCTAAGCCAATAGTTCATAGGGAACTTATTCATTTCTTTTTTTTTTTTTAAAGGAAAGTTGCAGGCAGGATTGAAGGCTATCAGAGACAGGCAGACAGGAAGAGGGAGGAGGAAGAAGCATCTTATTGATTTAATTTAGTTGTCCATCTTTCTAGCCATTAGACTGAATTGCACCTTAACCATTTAACCATCAGGGCATGCTGGGCTTAACCCTTTTTTTATTAAAAAAATTTTTTTTAGAAAAATTAGGACATTTAATACATTTTAACTCTTTTTTTCCAATTGAGTTTTCAGAATAACCTTTGAAGAGTATCTTACTTTTTGTTAATAATATTAATAGTATCTAATATTTATTGAGTGTTTGCTACGTGGCAGGTACTGTTAAATGCTTTATATCTGTTAACTCATTTGACTTCTCCCAAATGTCATAAGATGGGTATTACTATTAAAATTAGTTTTGTAGATAAGGAAATAGTCACTGAAAGATAAGTGATTTCCCCAAAAAGTAACTCAACTTTTATGTGATATACAGGATTCAGTCCTGAGCAATCTGGTTAGAGAGCCCTTAACCACTCTTTTCTGCCCCAGTCGGCTCTTGAATTCTACTCTTTAGAGTAATGGAGAGGGGACTGATTGTGGGAATAAAAGAAAGTGAGACATCAAAGATAATGATTAAGTTTTTAGTCTCAGAGAATATTATCTTGAAAAGAAAAAAACAATGTAAGAGGAAGAGAAAGTTTGCTGAAGGAGGACATATGTGTTCACTTTTAGAAATGCTTAGTTTAAGATGCAGCAGGAAATTGATAAGTAATGTTTATAGCTCAGTAGAGAAAGGAGATTAAGATAAAGATATGTCCATGACTATTAGAGATTAAGTGATTAATGGGTTTAAGCATAGTGAGGCTTAGTCTTAATAGTTTGAGAATCATCTTTGTAATGCGTAGTCTGCTAAAAGCAGAGGTTCAGCTGTTGATAAGATAGTGTTTAAAACTAACTGCAACTGAATTTTCTTGCCAGGCGACACTATTTGCAAAACTTTTTTTAAAGCCATATGAATTTTTTTGTCCTAAGACACTATTGTTATAGTGTACTATAATATAAAGTTTCTTATATTAGCACTATTGATATTTTATAGCAGTCCTCCCCTTCCCCAAGTAGTGACAATCAAAAATGTCTCCAGATATTGCAAAATGTCCTCTGGGAGAAAGAGAACAAAATCACCCCCATTGAAAACCATTGGTATAGTAGGAAAAGCATGGAATTTGGACCTAGACTCATGCAAATCCTGGCTCTGCCACATTTAGTTATTGGACATTGGGCATCTAAACTTTGGCATTCTCATCTGTCAGTTGGGAACAATAATCTTACCCTGTAAAGTTGTTAGTATTAAATAAGGTGTAATCTATGGATAGTATTTAGTCCCTTTTCTCTTAACGTCACTATTTACATAATACCTAGATACCTTGCGTCTGAGATTATATTTATAAAATATTTTTTCAACTCAGGTATGTGAAATCTTAATCGAATTTGGAATTCCACTTATAATTAATTCTCAGAGAATTACTTGTAGAGTAGAAGTAGAGCTATGGAGTTCTTTGTGCTTATTTAGAAAAGTAGAATGTCAAAAGACCTGGTTAAATTTTAAAAGTGACCATAGACTTATTTAATAAGTAATTGTAGAATAAATACAATTTGGAAAAAATTAAGAACCATATATGCAAATTGCTTAATAGTGAAAATCTAAATATTGAAAGTTAAGCGACACAAAAACTAAGAGCAAACAGAACAGACTGTCAAATCTTTGGAGGGAGGATAATTTGTTAGCCCTTAAAAGTAGTAGATATTCAATCTGTGTTTATGGAACAACTGTTTTTTAACAGACTCTACTCTAGATGCTGGGAAGAGATTAGCAGTGAATAAAAACTGCCTCTTATATGGATCTTAAATTCTAATGAAGACAGATACATACAAGATAAACTATGTTATATGTTAGAAAATTGTAAATATTATAGAGGAAAATAAAGTATAGGTAGGAGGGTGGACTGTAATGTGAAACTGCACAGAGATTTGAAGGAAATGGGTATAATCAATGGGCCTATTTGGGCCAAAGAAATAACTAGTACTAAAAGAACATTCATAGAGAGCTGCTATCCCATTAGGTAAAAGGCATTTTTGACTTTTTAGATACAAAGCAAAATAATATTAAGCCTATATTTTACGCCACGTTTCCAATATAAATGTTGAATAAAAAGACAAGTGAAATACATATTTTTAACTTAAATGAATATTTCTAAATCTCTAAAGAGGGGCGTGCCTTGGTGGCCTGCTTATACCTGGTTAAGTCTACACACATTCCAAGGTCCTCGATTCAAGACCCAGGACTGGGGAAACAACAAATTATGAACAACTGAATCAAATTAATACAGTGCTTCTACTGTCTCCTATCTCTTCCTGCCTGTACCTTTCCTTAAAAAAAAAAAAAAAAGCTCTAAAGGGGGAAATCTATTTTGGACCTAAAAGCAGTAATAAAGGAACAAAAGAAAAAAATCAGTATATTTTAATATATAAAAATAAAGACTCAAAAAACCTAAATAAGTGTCATAAGTAAGTTAATGTCAACGTATAGGGGGGCACATGTGGATTGATAAGACAAACACTAAAATATTGACTTGATAAATGAGCAAAGATGTAAACAGATAGCAATTCCTCCTTTGTGAACTGTGTGCTCATAACACTAATACATTATCTCCAGCAAACCTTGGTTTAACCATTGCCTCTTCTGAAAATTCTCTCTTATCTTCTCTAAATGGAAGGGACAATTCTGCTATACCATACACTCTACCTTTATTATCCTCTAAGACTGGGGTCATGGAAGGATATTTGTCTTTTTTCTAAATGTGCTTTTTACAAATTAAACTAGACTGTGAACTCTGTGAGGATAGAGCTCTTATCTAATGCATTCCTTGCCTGATTTCAAGCACGTATACATATACCATAGTGTAACATATGCTTGATAAATGCTACTTGAGTTGGCATAGAAAGAAGCCAGAGAAATAGAGCATATTGTTGAGTTTTGAAAAATCAGTGATTTTGATAACGAAGTGAATCACTAATTAGAAATTCTTTCTCTTGTGGTAAGCATTCTGAAATATCTTTGAAAATAGAAGCAATGTCT
Organism: Solenodon paradoxus; assembly: GCA_004363575.1. Taxonomy (NCBI): domain Eukaryota; kingdom Metazoa; phylum Chordata; class Mammalia; order Eulipotyphla; family Solenodontidae; genus Solenodon; species Solenodon paradoxus. The sequence goes on along the minus strand of RJWH01000174.1, from coordinate 176,054 downwards.
ATGTAAGAGAGAAAATGGGGTAGCTTCCCTTCCTTTGAGCTAAGTTACATGATTATAATATATTTAGGGATTCTTCAAGGTACTGTAAAATGTTCATGAGGGTTGGTTGGGTTTCTTTATGAGTGGGGAAAAAAATTATCCATGAAAATTAGGTAGTTGCTCATATTAAGCAAATTTAACTCTCATTGGAAATAGAGATGTATTTAAATCCTCATAAAGACTAACATACCTAACTAAAAGCAAAGGTCCATTTGCCTGTCTTCAAAGAAACTTATAATATGTTGAGAACTATTAGCAGCCAACCCTAGGAAGTCAAAGGTGAGATGTCATAGGCTTCACTTGCCTCATCTTTCCTATTTCAGGGTAAATGCTGAGCTCCTCCAATTTATATATATATATATATATATATAAAAATTGATAGAGTCCTACAGATGGCAGCATTTACTCTGAAAATGTTTTTACAGGTCATCATCAAGAATATGGGCTGGAATCTTGTTGGTCCTGTTGTTCGATGCCTTTTATGGAATGATAAAGATGATAAGAGAAAATACTATTTTCTGGTGCTTGATTTATTGGTAAAGGTAAGTTAACAAAACTAGGTTCTCTTTGACACAATACACAACAGTATTTTATAATTCTCTCATATTTAATGCTTTTTTTGGTGAGAGTTCATGGAAATACAGGAGGGAATTCTTTGGAGTTGGTTGATTGGCATTTTCATTTCATTTTTTCATAAATTTCTGGATTTAAGAATTATCCAACCTTATTTCAGACTCACTGTTTCAGAATCTCCAAGAATCAATCTAAGAAGCTCTATTTTAAGCAAGTGGCTTATTGTATAGATGTGAAATTCAAGGTTTAGTGAAGTAGTTCAGCTCCACAGTGATTTTTTGGCAACATTGGAACTAGAATCAAATATCAGTGCTCTCCGCACACCCTTATACAGGCTCAGGCAACTGAGATGCTGGTGTGCGGACAATGTAAAACCCCAGGACCCTCCTGCTTCCTGCCTTCCTTAAAATGCTTCTCTTTTTCCTTCTTGACTTTATTAAAAAAAAAAAAAAAAGCCAGTGCTCTTCCTTCTGTGGAGTGTCTCATAAAAGAATATGAATCACCTAAAATGCAATGATTATAATGGAAATAAGAAATAGGATAGAGAGTACTTGTGACCAACAACTTTATAAAGATACTTTTGGTAAAAGGTTTAGAATTATAAATCAGAAATAATGGTTAAGAAAGATAAATTCTGAGAAAAAGAATATTCTAAGAAATTTCCTTGAGATCATGGAAATAATCACAAATTTATACTTGGAGAGAGGTAACTTTAAATATTAAAACTGTGAGAGCTTTAAAAAAAAAACAAAAAACAAGACAAGTGAGTGCTGTCTCTTCAGGAAGTACTAGAAAGACTCTGAACTTATCTAAATACCCTGGAAGTGTGGGATAGAAAGGTGTCAACCTGATGAAACTGGGAAACTGAGTCAACCTGTAGCGTAGACAGGTGAAGTGCGAAGGAAGCCTCAGCTCTTATAACAATCACGTTCTCCTTTGTCCTGTTTCTCTAACTTTTCCTTTAGCCAAGGTCCTTTGACTTCTTGCTTCCTTTTTAGTTTTACAGTGATCTGACAATCACAGATTCTATGTTTTACTAGTAAAAAATTTTTTGAGATCATTACATGAGATATTTTACTGTTAAGCAAAGATAATTTTATTTTCTCAGTATATGCCTTCTTTTAAAAATAGTAATCTTGTGGCTTTAAATACAACTTATATTAAACAGGTTCAATTGTGAATATTTTTATAGTTATGTAATCCAAAGGAATTATTGTTGGGTTTGCTTGAACTGATTGAAGAGCCCTCTGGAAAACAGATATCCCAAGTTATTCTTCTTTTGCTTCAGCCATTACAAACAGGTAATGAGTATTTTGATATCTAAATGTTTCTTGTGCAAGTGCCTTGATATTATTCCAAAATGTCAACACTATAACAAAGTAAAATTTATGACTAAGTACTCTGCTTAAATTAGTAATAGCAATCCCCTTTTGAATCCTGCTCAGAGAAAGGTGACACTATCTGGCTTATAGTGGGTATCCATTAAATATTTTATTCAGTGTCATGATGTTTTTCATGTACTGTGTTGTAACCTATAGCTTTTGGCTGGACTTTCCTATTTGCCACTTAGATCTAGAATTTTCCCTATAAACATCTTTAAAGGATTGCCTATATATTGTCTTTAGTAATCAGTGTGATAGCACTGTTGTAGTCCTATTTCTTGGTTAAGAATAGTGTCAGGCAGGGAGGGCACTGCTCGACCTGTACCTTGGAAGGCTGGGGTTGGGAATAACAGAGGTACTGCTGAAGAAAGAGACAGCAGTGTGATTAAGAAAGGCTTCATGGCTGAGCGAAGTAACAGTTTTGGTAAGTAATGGACCTGGCGACTAAGGCAGACAGTATTTTTTCACGAGAAGAGACTACATTTTTTACTTTATGACCTACATAAACTAGAGTCTGATCAAAGGAACCTGTATCGTAAATTTGAACAAATTTATCTTAAATGTGAACACCTTCTAACTTTTGCCACTTGAAATACTCAGAGTCTTCGACAAAGAAAAATCTAATACTGCCTCCTATTTTTACAGGGTTTTATAGTTTACAAGATACTTTCTTTTATACCTATAACATCCAAAAAATTTGAAAAAAAGTATTTCCATCTTAAGTATGAACCTGTTATAAATATATCTAAATAGGGTTGCATGGTATTTATTGTAAGATACTCCATTATTTTTTGTACCACTAAACTAAGAAAGAAAAAAAACTGTAAAATAAGCTATGATAGGTCATCCTGACTTCAGTTATTAAAATATGGGAAAAATATGTTTAGATTCTACATTTAATGGAGTTCTCCCACATTTAACTTACCTAATAAGACTACCTCAAGGAACAACTTGGTTGGTCTCTCTGTTTCAGTGATTCAGAAACTTAAGAACAACAAAGCATATTCAGTTGGATTAGCATTGTCTACGCTTTGGAGTCAGCTGTCTCTCCTTCCTGTTCCATACTCAAAAGAACAAGTACTTACAGATGACTATGGCCTTTGTCAGTGTTGCAAGTCCTTAATAGAGTTTACTAAGCCTTTTTTGGAAGAAGTCTTAGATAACAAAGAAAAGTCACTGGAATATGAAAAGTTAAAGGATGAATTACTGAAATTGTAAGTATATTTTAAAGACTATTTCACAGTGAACTTAAGCAATTGATAGTTCAATTATTTCATGTTCCTTTATTTGTCTGTCATGAAAATATAAGTCTAGTTTCAAATTTTAAACTTTAAAAGAATATGTGCATTTAATGAGATTGATTTTTTTAAAATTAAAATAATTTAAAAAATCATTTGTTTAATTTACTTTATATTCTTTCGTGTATTGCCCTTACTTATAGTATTAAAGGCAGGTAGGCAAATATGTGTAACTTAAAGAATCTGGTCTTTCTATGGAGAATTGTGTTTTTTACTTTCCCTTTGAAAGCAGTAGTCAGAGCATTAGATAGTTGAACATCCAACTTGACCACAAAAGCAGAACTAGTACCCAGTAATAGGGGTGCTCTTGCTCCAGAGATACCTTAGATTCTATAGGCACTTTCAGTATAGCTGTGAAACACCTGACGTATGGCTAAGATGTGCTCGAAAATATGCGACCTGGATTCTGAAGACTTGTTATTTAAAGAACAATAAAATGCCTTCATAATTGTATGCAGATAACATGTAATGATAACATTTCAGATACATTAGGTTAATAAGATGAATTATTAAAATTAGTTTCTTGACTCCTCTGTAACACAGGTGGCTAAGTCACCAGGGTATGAAAGCCATGGACCCAGGTTTGAGACCTGGGGCTGGGTTGATTTAAATTTACATGAGTTTATTTGTTTAAATAAGTTGAGTTTATTTAAATAAATTTTTTCATTTAAATAAATTATCTTGCTTATTACTGCTTTTTAATGTGACTGCTAAAATTTCAATTATATATGGGGCTAGCATTATATTTCTGTTGGATAGTATTGGGTTTGATTATTAAATTAAATGAACCAATCATTTTACTTTTTAAATCTTGGAGACTAAAACTATTGTTAGGTTCTATCTTGTCAGATTAAGACATTTTAAAAAATGTACCATTTATAAATCCACTCTATCGTGAAAGAGTTATTTTAACTAAAGAAATAGGAAAGAATCACAGAATAAAGTTTGGGTTTCTAAATAAAATAAATAACAACTTTATGAAAAAAATGACTACCTGGTCCTGATTTTTTCTGTCATTAATGATAGCTACAATGTGGACTAGTGCTGGTCTTCAGACAAACATTATTGGTATAACATACATTCATTATCCCTGGGTATAATCCAGGCAAGGAAGTTATTCTTACCACATTGAGTCTAGCAAAGTGTTCTCATGCTCTCTACATTACCAGTTAAAAAAGGACCTTAAATCAACAGTTTTATATGCCATTGAGTAAAGCGGTATTTTTGTTAATTTATGTGTAAAATTAATTTAGATATATTTATAGAATGCTAGATATTTTATACTTAACGAAGTGCTGTGTTCATGGTTTCCCATTTCTTACACCTTAGTTGTTTCAAAAGCCTGAAATGCCCTTTGCTGACAGCGCAGTTTCTTGAGCAGTCTGAAGAAGTTGGAAATGATCCTTTAAGGTATTTTGCATCTGAAATAATAGTAAGTACAGCTAATTTAATCTGTAATCTAAAATATTGTCCTGCTGTTTTCTCATGTTCATGGGTGTATCAGTTGATATATTTATTAATAAAGCAGCATGTATTTTTCATAAATCACAAACATTGAGAAAAAAGAGCAATAATTTCATTACCCTCCAAAAATAAGTTTTCCAGACTTTTTCTGTTTATATAGTCATAAACTTATACATGTAATTTTTTTCAGATTCTATTTATGCATAATCTTTTATAATGTACTGTTTCTCTTAATATGAATGTTTTTCCGTAGGCTTAATAGTATTCCATGGACTTTAGCATGATGTTTTTAACCTGGGTCATATAGTTAGACACTTAGATTTTTTCCAATTTTTAATTATTATAGAACGGCTTTTTTTTTTTTTTTTTTTCAACTATTAGGTCTGTAATAAGTATCTTTTTAGAAAAATCTTTGGATATTTCTGTTTGCTTAAAATAAATTTCTAGACGTGAAATTTCTGTACCAAAGGACCTCCTCGCTTTTAAGATTTTTGTTAAGTGTTTTTGAAATAATTCCAGAAATAAGTCCATTTTATTTTAAAAGCAATTTGGATTTATGTATCAAGAGTATTTTTAAATGTTCTGGGATTCTGTACTAAAGAAGTGTCTGAAATATAGAAAAATAGGTATTGAGATGGACAGTCAGGAATTTTAAAAGTTAGAATAGTCATTGTGACTGGATTTTCATCTCTGTTAATTCAGCTGTACCAATACAGGTGCCATGTCAGAGGAAAATTGGATTGAATTAAGTCATGTTTTGACAACTGAATGAATTCTACAAAGTGAGAGGGGCAAGGGCATGAATATTTATTAAAGGAGGGACTAATGAGGGGAGGGACACTAAAACGGACTAAACTAAAGACAATGAAAAGATGATAGAATCACTAGATTGTAGCTCCTGGTGTGATTAACAAGATGTTGGAGTTAGGTTACTAAAAGGAGTGAGCTGAAAAGAGCAAAGGCAAAAGAACAGGATGTTTAAACTAGTATTATGGAAAGCTTACAGTTATTAATTATAATGTCTGGGATATGTCCACAGGAGTGAGCATTCTGAGGAGAGTGTAGGCGAGGAGCATTGGATGAGACAGAGTGAAGTACCTGAGATTTCAGGCTATTAGAAGATCTTTGGTTGTACATGTAAGTCACATAGAATTATGAGTAATGTCAAAAAACCAATTAATGATCTGTTAGAGGTTGAGTCAACTTTTAAATAAGTTTCAAAGCTGAGGAATTTTAGAGAGGAGAGTGGAGAATAGCCTAGAAGCAGCAAGTAGAATCATGTAGGTCCTTCTCTTACAAACATCAGTTATCTGAGGTCTGAAAATACTACATAAATAAAAGATTTTAAGAGAGAAACCACATTTGCATAACTTTCATCACAGTATTTTGTTATAATTGCTCCATTGTATTAATATTGTCAATGTATTACTGTGCCTAATTTATAAATTAAGCATATGCATGAATATATGTATAAGGAAAAAATACTATATATGGGGCTCAGTACTGTCTGCAGTTTCAGGCATCCACTTGGGCCTTAGAACGTATCCCTGTTGGATAAGGAGGCACCTCTAGGTACTTCACTTCCAGACTCAGAGGTACATGGACACAGGTGAAAAAATAGCACCCTTTGGGTTACAGAGAAAACAGTTGTTTTCAGAGGAGAACCAGATTTCACTCATAGTAAAATGGGTAAGAAACCATTTAGAGAATATTGATTTGTTGTGAGTTCCACAGGACTCAAGTGAAGGGTGTCTGAAATTTGAGGAGTTAACTAGGGTTTAGAAGAGGATGCCAGAACTTTAGGGAAACGAGGTTCTGAGGATGAGAGATGACTTGGTGACTGATGTAATTAGGAATACAAAATCTAATGGCGTTGAGGTTGGTGGTCAAGATAGTAATGAAGAGGCTATGAGTGATGTGGGGTGCATGTAAGAGTCCGGGGTCTCTTGTTGCCAGTGCTAGAGCACAGCACAATCCCCTGGATACTGTTTAAACACCAGAGATGATATATGTACCTTGTTTTGAGAAGATGACTATGAAAGTTGGAAACTTAGAGAATTTTAAACATGGGAGTGATGTAATCAAAACTGTTTTGGATTTAATGCATCCATTTAATGGAGGATGAATTTAACTGGGATAACAATAGAAGTAGGGAGACTGGTTGGGTGATCTGTGGGAGGGGAGTGAGAATGATGGGAGCCCGAGTATAGAGATGATAGTAAAAGAGGAAAGAGCTAATTTGAGAGCTTTATACGGGAAGTCCTTATATCACATAGTTTCATTCAATATTGTTTCATTATAAAGTTAATGGGAGGAAAATGGATTGATTATCAGTAGGACCACTGTGCTGTCTATGTAGAGTTTACACATTCTCCTCATGCCTTTTTGGATATTCTCTGGGTACCTCCAGTTTCCTCCCACATCCCAAAGATGTGCATGTTAGGTTCATGGGTGTGTCTAAACTGTCCCAAGTGAGTGAGTGTGGGTGTAGGTGTGAGTGCCCCCTACAGTGGAAGAGTATCCTTTCCAGGTGGGTGCCAACCTTGCATCTTGAACTGCTGGATTAGGATCCGGTTTCCCACGACCCTGAACTGGAATAAGCAGGTTGGAAACTGAATGCTCTAATGTATATGATTGTAAATATTAAAAGTAATTGAGGTCTTTATTTAGAAGTTTGATGATGTTTTGTAACCAGAAATGCTATAAGAACTGAATTCTTGCTTACATGAATTAGCTTGTGATTAAATTGATTCCATTATATATGTTGTGTTCCTTAAAGTCATAGTTTCCAAGAACCTATCGATGACTTCTAAGAGGGCTTAGTTGTATTAGATAAAATTGGCAAAATTTGAACACTGATTCTATTTAGAAAAATACTAAAAAGGCTGAGTCATGCGTGGATTTTTTGCTTGGGTAACTGGGCTGATAAAGGTGCCAACAGAAAATACCAAGCAAGGAGGATAGGGTTTTGTGCTTTAAGAAAAAAGAAATTATGGACATTTTAAAACATTCAGAAAAGTAGAACAATATAACACACCCTGTGTACCCAGTACCCATCACTCAACATTTCTGCCAATCTCGTTTTATCTATTTTTCCTTTTTTGTGTGTGTGCTATAGTATTTTACAGCAAGTTTTAGACATATCATTTCATCCTTAGAATGGTCTTTTAGATGCTTTTCTAACTGGCAAGAAACTTTTTAAAAAATTCAACATATGTTATGGTTGTAGTAAAACCATAGAAAATGCTATTAGAACACTTAAAAAGATTAACAACAATTTAATAATGTATTTCTACTACCCAGAGAGAACAGATTTTTTTTTTAAAGGAAAGGAGCAGGCAGGAATGAAGGCAGGTAGGCAAGCAGACAGGAAGAAAGAAGACAAAGAAGCATTTTTATTTTTATTTTAGTTGTATATCTTGGTTGTTCCCCCTGGCTCCAGAATGTGATTTTGGGTCCTCGGGATATTATGGATTAATTGAAATAATGTTTAGAGAGCTGATAGCTGGGCATAGGATCAAGGATACCTGTAGAGGAGGAGAAGAATCGGTACATTTCTAGAGACATTTGCAGCAGAAATGAAATGTTATAGTTTAGAATAAAATATATTGGCCTTAAGATTTTTAGGTGAAGGCGCTCTTAAGAAGAAGGAAATAGAAATGGAGAATGAATAAGGGGCTGCAGGAAACTGATAGAGGATTGGCACACAAAGAAAAAGGGTAAAAATTATGGTGGACAAGACCACAGAGTTTTAGTCAGTAGTGATAATGGTCTGGATTTTTGTGTGATTTTTCTTCAGCAGTACTCAGCAGCCTGGCATAGAAATAGAGAAGGTGGATTATAGCTCTTTTTTTTTTCAAAGCAAACACATTTTGGGACGATGGAGCTAAAGGAAATACAGGACTCAGTACGTATAAGTGGCCAGTGTTGCACTGGTTGGCGAGGGGAGGTAGAGGAGTTGGTGGGTGTGGGCACAGAGAGGTTAAAATGAAGGAATCTCAGAACTGGAGAAATCAGAGGTAGAAAAGCATATTGGTAAGAAAGAGAGAAGAGGTTGTGATCAGAAAAAAGATACTGATTTAGGTATCTAATAAAGAATAGCTCCAAATGTTAACAGAAATCCAGGATGGGATTAGGTGCCAAAATGAATTACAAGTTAAGGACACTATAATTTATAAATCAAGAACTGTGAGACTGATTTGTCAAGTTACCTACATAAATGTGAACATTCAACTTTCCTAGGATCATAGCAGGATTTGGGTAGAGAAAAAGATTGTAAGCAGATACCAAAGTCGTTAGAAAGTTAGCATAGGACAAGTAAAAGGCAGTTTGGCATCTGCCTAAAAGAAAAATGTGTTTTTTCTTGAGAGCACAGGAAGAAGCAAGAGAATACTAATCCTCTGCCCATATCATCATTTCCCCTGCTGCCTTCCTGGCCATGACATAGAACAGGTGTGAAAGGATGAGCAGCTCCCATTGGGATCAGTCAGGTTTAACTGGAGCAGTGAACTAGACCAAGCATCTTCTGAAGGGGCTGAGGGTCTGGGGGAGAAGTTCTAAGATCTCAATGGAAGGATTATTGCAAGTAGAAAGAATCAGCAATAGGAAGCACAAAGTATTCATGAAGTATATTGGAAGTTAGAGTAGGAGATGAAGTGAGGAGGTGAGGTACCTTCTTTTCAGTGCTAGAGAAGTACAGGTAAGCGTGGTGTTGAACTTGATGACCTCAACCATCCGACCTTTTTGGCGCAAGTTATCTTGTTATATTACTGCTTTAAGTGTCACAAGGTACTCTACAGCCTTAGGAATATTATTGAAAGGGCAGAGGCTGCCATATGAAATTGTACAGTGACAGGTACATCTTAGGTTTGAGCAAGACTGCTGAATGAACGATAAGGAAGGATGTATCACGGATCCTAAATATCCAGAGCAGCACTGTAGAATCTAGTTACATATAATTATTTTTAAAATGTCTTATCTTACTTTGGGTAAAAGCATATATAACATTGACTAAATGAAGAAATGAAGCTTTGTAATAAAGAAGACATTTAGAATCTGAGTATAGTAAACTTTTTGTCTTAGAGCTGTAACAAGAATGTAACAAGAAATCAGTGTGCAGTATATATTTAGGATCTGGTAACAGAATAGCAGTCTCTTGAGACTGAGGATGATTTTCCATGGCTTCTTTTTGTGTTCTGAAATGACTAATGGAGCCATCTGGGATCAGCAGTTTTTAACTCCCTGAAGGCTGGAAAAGACTTACATGGTTTTATGGTTCCCCATAGCGTCAGGCCCAGTGCCTGACTTTCAGTGATTTATTGTATAAGTGAGTGAACATGTACAAGTTCTGTATTCATTCTGAGTAAGCTACTTTGTCACTCCCTTTTGATTTCTATATGGGACTTTGAGATGACATTAACTCGCTTTTGTGTGTGTGTGTGTGTGTGTGTGTGTGTGTGTGTGTGTGTGTGTGTAGCATCTTAATAAATATTTGCCATAGCTATTATGTCATTTTCCAAATAAGGAAACTGAGTCTCCTCTAGAGAAGATATTTAACTCATCCAATGTCTCACAGCTGGTAAGTGGTAGTGCCAAACTCAAATGGATTCCATTGAACTCTAAAAGTCAGGTGCTTGCTACATTTTAGAATTAGAAATAGTATAAGAGGCAGAGGAGTGACCCTGTTTCCTGACTTTCTTTTTGTCTCTATTCTTAAAAAAAGGACAAAACTGTAATCTTGTTCATTTATGTAGGGACACTCCTCTTTCTCTTATGATGCAAGATCCCATATAACCTGTGATATTCAATGTTTCTTTGCCTCTGCTCACTGACAGTTGTTTTTCCTGCCTATTTTTGTATCTAGGCAGACAGTGGTCAGTGGAGCATTATTCTTAGAGTATCTTCATCTGAGTAATTGAGTTGACTGTAATTTCATGATACTCGTTTGTCTCAGTTTTAAATTATTCCCAGATGTCTCTGCAGTACTTTTATTCAATTGTGCTGAAATATACATAATGAAAATGTATCATTTTAACCATTTTTAAAGTGTACAGTTCAGTGCACTAAGCACATTCACACTGTTATTTAACCATCGCCACATCTAGCTCCAGAACTTTTTTATCTTCCCACTCAAAACTTTGTACCTGTTAAAACAGCAGCTTCCCATTCTCCATTCTTCTCATCCTTTGACAATCACCATTCTATTCTGTGTTTAGAAGTAGTTTGTTTTTCATGTAAAATGGTTTTCTATTTTTTCACTTCATAGTCCTCTATGTGTAACATAGTCCTCATAACATGATAGGTCATTTGACTGTCAGCCAAACTCATTTGTGTATGTGCCTTTAATCGTTCTGCATTTAGAAGCCATCTTAGATATGTCTGTGTAAAATACCATTTTGCTATTGGTTTAGTTTTCTATCACTGTGTAAATAATTGCCAGAAACTTCGCAGTTTAAAACAACACATTTGATATTTCAGTTTCACGTATCAGAAGTTTAACCACGCTTACTTGGGTCCTCTGCTCAGGGTCTCACTAAGCTGTAATTCATATGTCGATATGTTCTATCATGTCAGAAGCTTTGGGGAAAGATCTACTTCCAGGTTCCCTTAGGATGTTGGTGAAATTTATCTCCTTGAAGCTGCAGGACTGCTGGCTGTTGGCCAGGTACCACCTTCCACCTGTAGCCTGTTGTCACATAGTCTTCTCCATAGACCCTCTCATAACAGTTGCAGAGTTCTTAAAAGCTATCAGGGCTGAGTTTCTGGCTCTCAAGGAAGCCCTGGAACCAAAACTTTCTATCTGAATAAGAAAGATCCACCCAGGATAATCTCCCTTCTGAATAATTTTTTTTAAAAAGCTTCACTTTTGAGGATTATACTGTGACTTAATTATCTTGCCATTTTCTGTTGGTTACAAATAAGTCTCACAGGTATCAGCCACATTCAAAAGGGAAAGGATTATACAGATGTGAATGGGAGGCGAGAATTGGAAATCATAGTAGATCTGTTATAACTTCCTTTTTTCATCCATTTCACAGGGTTTTTTATCAGCAATTGGGTACCCTTTCCCTAAAATTATTTTTAATCATGGAAGGAAAAAGAGGACTTGGAATTATCTTGAATTTGAGGAAGAAGAAGACAAACAGTTATCAGATTCTATGGCTTCTCTGGCATATCTAGTATTTGTACAGGGCATCAGTATTGATCAGCTTCCAATGGTCTTAAGGTAGGAATTAGTGTTTGGTTTTATTCATGTATTCTAAAAGGAATATCATCAAACTCATTTATCTAATATTTGATATATTTTTATTAATGTAATACATTTAAAATGAAGTATAGACAAAACTTCTTAGTGCTGCTTATGATCTATTGGAATAGTAGTCAAGTACTGAAGTGGGGGCTTGTTGAAATTGACATAAAGAAATAGGACAGGTAAATGAATCAGAAATTGTTAAATGTGCTTACTTTTGAAGCTGTTAGGACCACCCTGAACTATAAGGAAGGGAACTGGCCAGTTACTCTGGTGTGGTCTAAATCACTCATCTTTTCACTGGATTATGACTATAATCCTGAGTGGATATTTACACATGAGAGAGAGAGAGTGGCTATTCACTCTGCTTTAATCCAACTCATTCTCCATACACTAGAAAAGTGAAGCTTACTTACTGAAAACACTCAGTCCCTTTTTAAGAATAAAGTCTAAATGCATTCACCTGAGACAAGCTTATGCTTCCTGCTTGATTGTACTGATTTACTTCTGCTATCTTTCCTCATGTTAACTGTGCTTCAGTAACACAGACCTTGTATTTTCTTGTTCAAGTGTGTCATGAGTCATGAACCTTGCTGCTATTGGCCTTGGATATGCTTAGAATCATCTTTATTCTTAAATGTCACTTTATGAAGAAAGTCTTCTCTTACCACCCAATTTAGTTTGAATCTTCCCATTACAGTTACCATGACCTTGTCCTCCTTTTCCCATAAAGTATCAAAATTATTTTTAAAGTAAATATATAATTTTACAATGTATCACTTTCTGTACTTCCAGATCCATGATAACAAGGACTATGTATTTATCTTTCAGGCTTTGGGTATATTTCTTTGTGTATATTTGTATTTTTATATGCGAGTATACCTAGGGATATATTTGTATGCAAATATTAGAATAAAGGCTACAACTTACATGTTCAGCATGTATCACACATTATGCTAATAGTTGTATATACATTACTAATCTTTATAATACTGTAAAATAAAGTATGATCTTATTTTACAGATGAAAACAATGGCCTTATACAAGTTAACATACCACCCAAGATCATGCTACTAATTACTGGGATAGGTGGAATTCAGACATTGTTCTGTCTGACCCTGGAACCTCTAAGGATAGATGCAGGCAAGAATGAAGTCGAGTAAGCAGGCAGGCTGGAAGAGGGAGGAGGAAGAAACCTTTATTTTATTTAGTGTTCATCTTAGATGTTCATTTTGGTTGCCTTCCCTGCTCCGCCCCCCTCCCACCCCGAACCACAGGCCCTTGGGATGTATGTTAACTGTGCTTGAGTAGAGGTGGTGGACCTAACAGCTGCTCTGTCAGGACACATCCAGAGCCTGTACTCTGAGTCACACTCTGCCAGCCAAAATGACATAGATATGTGTATTAGTTGTGAGGGCTGCCATTACAAAATACCACAAACTAGATAGTTTAAAATATCAAATTTACTGTCATAGTTCTGGAGATAGAAGCTTGAGGTCAAAGTGTGGGCAGGATTATTTCCCTCTGAAAGTTGTGAGGGAGAATCTGCTTCATAGCTCTCCCCTAGCTCTCTAATGGTTTGCTGGCAATCCTTGATGTTCCATCACTTTGATGTCTACTTTCATGTTCACATGGCATTCTCCCTATGTGTCTGTCTCTGTCCATTTTTTTAAATTTATTTTTATTTTTTTAAGGAAAGGTGCAGGGAGGCAGGAAGAAAGAGGAGAAAGAAACATTTTATTTAGTTAATTCATCTTGGTTGTTTCCCTCATGCCCTGGGTCTTGAACCTGGGTCCTTGGGATGTGTGTGGAGTACTCCTGTGGCCTCTACTAGTTCACCAGTGTATGCCCAGCATTTCCCTTTTTAAAAAGACAGTCATGTTGGATTAGAGCTCACACTAATGACAACATTTTAGCTTAGTTCCTCTGTAAAGATCCTCTCTTCAAATCAGACCATATTCTGAAGGTTTAGAACTCCTAACATCTTTTTTGAAGGGGACATAGTCAACTCTTAACAGTATTTAGGTATACAGATTTCCTAAAAATGTATGTCTGTGTATTTATGTGTATTTTTTATATGTATATGTAATTTTTTTGTCTATTTTAGCCCATTATACCTTTTGCGATTTAATATGGGACATATTGAAGTTCTTTTGCAAAGGTAAGATCATTTTCAATGACATCTTAGAATAAAATAGTAGTATAAAATAATCTTTGTCAAGAGCAGGGGAGACTACTTTCTTTTTGCCCGATCCTAATTAATTGGTTATTTCAAATATCAGTGAAGCAGATATTCACGAGACAGAAGTGAGTCAGAAGTCTCACAATAAAATCTCTTTATTTTAACCCCGAAATATTAAAACATTGTCTCTAAGGGAATTTCCAGTCATCTGTTTCTGAGGTTTCTTCCTTTCAAAGGTTGATAAATTAAAATACTCCTATTCCACTGAAACTCTCCGTCTAAGGAGGGGTGGTCACTAAAAGAAATTCAGCCTTGTTTTTGCTTCACGTACATAATCTAAACTATCAAAAGGACAAAAATGTCTTGACTCCACCTTTTATAACTTAAAGAATATTGACAGTGATGTTATTCAACAACTTTTCCTGAGATGCTAAGAAGCAAGAACATTTTTAAGAAAACTTACGAAGTAACAAGTATGCATAATTTTCCCAGATATTTAAGAATTTTATAAAATTCAGTATACTTTTTCTTCTCCTATAATATATTTAAATTATCTATTGAAATCATTCAGGGCCTTTCTGTACTATCCTCTAGGAAAACTAGGGACAGTTTATCAATCCCATCTCTTCCCAAGTAAAGGAAGATTTGTAACATGGCAAATGTCCAAAGCCTCAGCCTAAAAGGCAGGAATTTCCAAGGGTCTTCTGGCATAAGTAGTGATTAACTCATATATCTATGTCTCAGTGATTTTACTTTTTTAAAACTTAGTTCCTGTTAGTTATACAATGAGAATACTGAGTGATTTAAATCTTAATTAACTTCTGTATTCTTTAGATTTCCAAACTGTTTAGTCATTGAGCCAAAAACAATACTTTTAACTCCTTATGACTCGACTAGAAGCTAGAGCCTGAAATAATTTATGGTACAGATATTAGATATTTACTTAACAATAATTATAAACCTTTTTTAAAATACCACAAATGGAAGGCATTAATTTTTTTAATAAAGAGAATCTATGAGATTTTATAGAATAATCAATTGGAATATATAGTATTGCATCAAGTATGATTACTACCTTAGCATTTGTTGAAGCTCTATTGATAACAGGAAATAAACCCAGAGTGAACAGAATTTTAGTCAGATTTGGATATTACTTGCCAAGTCAAGACAGATTATAGATGGATTAAGAATTTTGACTAAGTTCTTCAACAGAATTTCTCAATAATGTGTATTTTTGAAGTCTTTAAATTTCCAGTTTTGCTTAATTTTCCCTAAAATGAATTTTTCTAAAGCAATTTTAAAAATCATGTTGATAGATCTTACTGTCTCTTCCAGAACAGAAGAGTCTGTTTACTCCAAAGGATTGGTAAGATTTTTTTTAATAGCCATTATAAAAATAATTATATCAACAAATACAGTTGTTGATTTAACCATGTATATATGCATATTTTTAATCTGTAGGATCTATTAGAGAATGGTTTATTGAGAATAGAGGACAATAGTCTACTTCACCAGTACTTAGAAATCAGGAGTTTTCTTACTGTACCTCAGGTAAGTAAAATATGTATTTTAATCTCAAAAATATTCCCTTTACTATTATGAACTTAAAAGTCTTTTCTCACTCCTCTCCCATTTTCTTATTCATATCCTTTGAAAACTGTAGTGTCATGCTATTTAGTAGGACTTTCTGCAGTGGTGGAAATGTTCTGCTGTCTGTGTAGTATAGTGTGAAAGCCACTAGCCACACTGAATACTTGAAATGTGACTAGTGTTACTAAGGAACAGATTTTTAATTTTATTTAAATTAATTTAGATGTAGATAAGTATATGTGGCTAGTAGCCACTAGTAGAAGAGTATCTAGTGGAAAAATGTTAACACTCTTTTAACACTTTGTTTCTGCAGGGACCGTGGAAAATGAAACTCCTTTACTTTTCTTATATTTCTAAGGCCTGCACTGACTCATTACTAGGGAGATTGTTTTTTTCCTCCATGATTTATTTTGCCCAGTATCATTTGCTAATTATTATATCCAAGTATGTCCTTAGATGCTGATATTAAAAAGTGTTTTTCTGGGCCCCCTCACTGCTCCCCTCCCCATGGCCCGGGTGGCTATAATGCAGACTATGAAAACTGTGGACCTGGGTTTGAGACCGAGGGCTAGCCCTGGCTAATCTAAAAAAAAAAAAAAAAAGGTGTTTTTCTACAGGTCAAGAGTGCATCATTATAAATCGACCATTCACTTCTCAAGTCACTTTGTAACACCCCACTTAACATTACTTAAAAAATGGATTGTATTTTACTTCCATTAGACAGCAGTGAAATGAAAGTCTAAGGGAAAATCTACTTCATATTTTTAACTTTTTAAAAAATTTATATGAATTTTTTTTGAAGGAACATTGTATCATAATATATAGGTTTAGATGGAGTAGGGGTTTGGTCTACTGCCTCTGGCCAAGAGTGCAGTCTAAATCCCAAGGATCCTGGTTTGTGTCCAGGGACCAGGGGGAACAATCAACAACAACTAAATAAAAGCAGAGTGCTTAATCTTCCTCTCATCTGCTTGCCTGCCTACTCGCCTTTCTTATTGCCTGTAGCTTTCATTTAAACCTGTAGGTTTAAAGTGTATGTCATGGTATTTCACATTTAAATCTCCTTCCCTCATTCTCTGAATTTTTAATAACTACTATTGATAATATAGTTGTAGTCTAAAAATTACTTATATCTCAATTTAATTTTTCTTTTTAATTTTCAGGGTTTAGTTAAAGTGATGACACTCTGCCCTATTGAGACACTGGTATGTAAAAGGTTTTGAGACTTATATTGAGTTATAGTGAGAAATTTTAATAAGTAATTTAATCTTTATTCATTTTATGTAATAACATTGTTTGTTCCATTTTAGAGGAAAAAGGGTTTAGCTATGCTTCAGCTGTATATTAACAAATTGGATTCACAAGGCAAATACACATTATTTAGGTATGTATTAAGCATTTTTAATTGCAAAGTGAGTGGCTGATTAAAAACCAAATTAATAATGTATGATTATTCCAGGTTATAGTATTTCAGTATGTTTTATTTAATTAAACTGCTTAGAGGCCATAATAATATATATGGTGGGTAGAAAAGGGTTAATTAAATTTTATTGATAAATGTACATATATATAACATGAATGAAAGTATTTCAGTTAACTAAAATTAAAAGATTGCTCTGGCTAGAATTTTGTCACTTGAATCTCCACTTTTCACTGTTAATGGTTCTGAAACTGTAACTTTGATCAGCTATTTGCTTTAATTTAATAATAGAGCTTTTATTAAGAGTACATTAGAGGAGAAAAAGATTCTAGCAATCCTCTGAGTTAAAGACTGGCAGATTTTCTGTTCTGATCTACCTAAATCCCTACCAAGATACCACGTTTTTTTTTCCTAAACTAGTTTTATTGACTTTCCTTTCTTTGCAATTAAGCTAATCTACAAGACTAGTCTACCCTCACAGGGAATAATTTTGAGAGTTTAGAGCTATTATACTAGTGCTCATTCTTGGCATGTTAAATCATTACAGTTATATGCATAAAAAGATTATTTTTGTTGCTATTTAATAGAAATTCCTTGTTGGAAGGATGCAGCTAAAGTCAAATATGCCAGTTAAAGTAATAACCATACAGGTGACTTTTTTAATTGGTTGATTACCTTGCTAATTGTTTCATCATTACATATTCCTAGAAATAACATCTGGTCATTTGAATTGTAAAACTTTCATCTTCATATGTCATACTACTGTCCAGGATAATTTTAAGTGTATTGTTATTTTGTTTTCAAGGTGCTTATTGAATACAAGTAATCACTCAGGTGTGGAGGCCTTTATTATTCAAAATATCAAAAATCAAATTGACATATCATTAAAGGTAAGAACATAACTGAGATGTCAGTTATTTTATTTTGTAAGATATACTCATTTTGGGGCTATATTACTGTGGATTTTTGTCTTATGGACTCCTCCTAGCTCTAGTATTAGGGTATATCTTTTCACCATTTTTATGCTTTTTTAAAAACCCTGAATTCTGAAATTCTGTTAGCTGTAGTTTACAATTATATTTGTTTTTTGAGTTTATATGACTTGCTTTGCTCTATACTTCTGAAATATGAATGGAAACTTAAGTCTAATGTGTTTGTGAGAACTCAATAACGTCATATCGAAAAGAGAGACTGGTTGTAGTACCAGTGATCGCAAACCTGCACTTCGTCCCAGGTGTCTGGAATTAGTGAATGAAAGAATGGAAACTGAAGTTAAAGAATGTATTTAAGATGTGTAGTTTTAGTAGTGCCAAAGTATTAGGAAAAGCATGAATTTTATCAAAGTATTATATGAAGCATTTCTCATTTTTTCTTTTGCTTTTCAGACAACATATAACAAATGGTTTACTGGACCACAGCTGATTTCCCTTTTAGATTTGGTACTCTTTCTCCCACAGGGTGCTGAAACAGATCTACTGCAAAACTCAGATAGGTGAGGTGATCATTACTAAGAGTCACCTAGTAGATTCAGAATTAAATGTAAAAAAACCTCTGCCTAGGGAACTTAAACTAATAACACATAATTGTCCTGTGATTTTATGATGAATGATTAACTCATAAAATTCAAGATTTTCACATTTAAGTAATTAGATACTGATACTATGTAAAAATAAAGTGGAAAACTCCTTTCTAGAAGTGTGTCCACCAGTATGATTTTGTTTTTTTGACATACATTCTAATATAGCTCATAGATTTTTGACTAGAGCGTTGCTGACTAAAAACTAAGAATATGTCATTTATAAAAGGCTTATGTGTTTGGGTTTTTACTGTTTTGTTTTCCAGGACATCTTTTTTTCTTTTTTCCATATAGAAAATGTAATATCCCTTTCACCATGCTAGAATAGATGTTGATAAATGACTGCAAGCATTTACAAAACTTATAAAATCTTAAAATTCAAGAAACAAATAAGTCCCAGCAAAACCTCTCAGGACACAAGATGATGACCGCCAGGGGGTGAGAGGGGGAGGGAAGGAAAGGAGGAAAAGGTGGTGGAAAGGACACTGGAACTCTGGTGGAGGGTGTGGTGTGAAATATATATTAAGATACAATGTCAGTATTCAAAAATAATGTAGCATTGTGAACAAACCAAGAAAATGCTCAGATATTAAAGATAAGTCTCCCTTGAGAGAAAATATTTGCAATTTGTAAAATTAGAGAATTATTAATACTTCAAAAGATAATATAAAGGGGGATAGTATCTAATGATTAATTATAAACAGTGCACTCATGGTTTTAACATATTATTCATTGAAATGTTGATCACATAAACTATCCTGTAAATAACACAGTATATTCTTTTATTAACAGGATAATGGCTTCACTAAATTTATTGAGGTATTTGGTTATCAAAGATAATGAAAATGACAATCAAGTAAGTGAATTTTTGAAAAAGGAACTGTATATTCAAAATGCATAAATTATGTTTCAGGATGTCCACTGAAGTCAGTATTTCAGTGACTGAATCCACTTGGCAGTATTTAATATCTTAGAACGGCTGGGATAAGTACCAACAATTATTCTGAAACTTGAAGTTAATTCTCAAAAACCTGTGCCACCCACATCCAGTGTCCCTTTTCCCTTTCCTGTTGTACTTCTGTGCTGCTTAGCCCTGTTCAGTAGATAAGTTACAGATTTTGAGTTAACTAACCTTTTGGAGCCCAACATATATTTGGGTGTCTTGTTCAGCTGCCTCTACTTATAAAGGTAGACTTGAGTCTGAGCAATATAATATAAAATTATCTAATATTTTGTTACTATCTCATCAGACATGACAAATAGAAGCATTTTCAGCACTTTATTAAACTGAATTTTTGTTTTTCATGGGAAGGTGCAGTCAGGAATAAAAGTGAGCAGAAGCAGACAGTCAGGAAGAAAAAGGAGAAAGCATTTTGTTGAGCTGTTCATTTTGGTTGTTCCCCCAAGCCCAGAGTCAAGAACCTGGGTCCTGGAATGTATGCGGACTGCATCCAGTGGATTTAACTGTTAAGCCACCAGGATACACCTAAAACTGAATTTATTAATAGTGCCTTTTTGGATAATGTGTAAGAAGTTGGATTTTTTTTTTAGTGTACCATTAAAGGTATTTAATACATAGAAAACTATTAGAGGAAGATTAGTTATATAGTAAAACTACATTCACTTTTTATCTTATTCTAAGAGTTGCTTTCACTTTGTCATCTTTATTAATTGTAATTACCTGGATTTGTTTTATTTTTAGAAAGTAATGAAAGAAATAAAAATATTTTATGTAAGTAATTATATGGAATGAAACGTTTATGGGAAAAGTAGCAGTCATAAATAATTATAGGGAATTTAGCAAAAAGCCCAATCCAAAACGGCATCCTGACATCTTTGAAGCAGCCTGAGAGCCTATTCATTATGAAAGTATTTCTCCCAAGTGCATTTATAATAGGTCATGTGTATAAATGAGAGACAAATCTGTCTGGTGTGGTTAATCAAAAATGACAGCTTCTGAGCTGTTAGAAATTTTGATTAAAGGAGAAATAAAATAATACTCTAGTGATGCTGATTGTGGGTTGTTTTATTGAAAAGAACTCCTACCAGTAGCTATTTTTGATCAGCTAAAGTTGCTGAGATGGTAACTAGTCAGATGAAAAGTTGAAAAGCAATCAGAAAGGGGTACAGGAAAATTAAATAGGAATGGAATCATTCAAATACAAAACAGTGATTCATAAATGAATAATAATCTACTTCTTTTCCTTTTATTTTGGGTTACTGTCAACTGACTTATTCTTTTGTTAAGTCATTCTCCTCCTCACCTTACTATTTCATGCCTCCTTATCTCTGCATAAGTTATAGGCACCTTCTCCCCCACTTTCATTTCATGTATCTTTTTCTGAACCTTGAACTTCATCTCTGTTGGTTAAACCAGTTTTTTTATTGTTTTTATAATTTTTGTTTTGAATTAAGCATTAATTTATTCTGATCACAATACATAATTTTATCCCTCACCTTCTTTATTTTCTACTTATAGCCTTTCTCATCCACCTAATTACCCATTCTTTTTCCTAAATAATAATGCATTATATAGAATAAAAAGCAGGGAAACATGAGATTGTAAAGGCCACAAATATCAGGAATATTTGAAAACTGAATACGTGCATGTATTTTTTATATTGAAAAAAATTCAGATATCTAACATATACATATAATTTATATAATCCATATTTGGGTCCTCATTTAAATTGTTTCTTTTTCAAGATATCTAGTTTTTTATTTGCAAAGCCAAATGACCTCAACTGATATATATGCCTTAACACCACAAGTGATAGAAGTCCTACAATTTTCATGAATAAATCATATACAAAGTAGAAAAGGGAAAACTGTGTCTTAATTCATTTCCTTTTTACTTATTATCAGGTTAACTATATCTTCACATAGTTACTATCTGTTCTAGCAATACTATTATGGTTTACAACTGCTTAATCTTCCTGAGAGGCTGCAGTTACTCTTTAAACTGAAAAGATTCAGAAATCCTCTTAGTGAGTCTACATGGGCGTGAAATTAAAAGCAAGCTTTTGTGAATATATCAAATTCTTAATCCTTACTGTAACTTTTTAAAAATCTTGTCACTTTTTTCTAGACATAGATGAAGGAACTCTTAAGTATTTGTAGGGTTTTTTTTAAGATCTAGTAACCTTAATGTCAGAGAGAAATTATTCTTATTTCTACAGCTGCTTCACTCCTACATACTTCTAAAATTATAACTGTTGTTCATCATATGAACGATTTGTGGAATTATGCTGGACAGAATGTGCAACACATTTTATTTAGCCTAATTTTTGCACGTTTTTATTACCTCATTGTAAGTTTTATGATTATGGACTGTGGATTAAAATAAATTGCCATTAAAAAACTTAGTCTTAATAAAGATGTCCTAGATTTGTGCTGTCCAGTAGACAGCAGCCATATGTGACTATTAATGTTTTAATTAAAAATTCATTTCTTCATTGGCACTGGACAGTGCCATTCTAGATCACTGTTTCTCAACATGTTATTCTAATAAATGTCAGGTTTTTTTTAATATATAAGTGAAAATTCTTGAATCCAGCCCTAAATCTACTCAATCAAAGCCCCTGAGTAGGCACAGAAATCTACATTTTTAACTAGCACAGTGAAGTTTGAGAAACTCTTATGAATGAGTAAAATGTATTTCATGAGAAATTTGTATATGATAAAATAAATGAACTATCTAGAACCGAATGATAAAATTTATGGAATGTGTCTCAAGTAGCATGTAGAGAATATTTTCCATCTTTAAATTCATATAAGAAAAGAATACAAAATTATTAATAGTTTCTGGCAAGACTGATTTTAAAATTATGTAAAGACTACATTAATTAAAAGGACATAAAGTATATGAAGGAAAATTACAGGCTAATCTCACTTATGAGTATATATACTAATATTACAAAGTCAAATCCAGCAAAAAATATTTTTTAAGTCAAAGGTTCAAGTTGAGTTTATTCCACTAATGCAAAATTAATGTAATTCACAGAAGAAAGCAGAAATATTTTATCATCTCTGTGGTTAAAGAAAAAAAGCACTTGATACACTGAACACAAAATCATGATAAAAATCAGGGAACGACCAAGATGAACTAAAATAGAGTGGGTAGATGCATCTTCCTCCTTTCTTCTTACCTGTCTGCTTCTGTTCTTCATTCCTTCCTAAACCTTTCCTTTAAAAAAAAAAAAAATCAACTAGAAAGTATTTTATCTTACAATTGCTACAAAAATGAGATACCTAGAAAACATGTATAAATATGGTAACTTTATAGAGGCAATTTTAACATTAGAGAAAGATATTTTAAAAAAGTAGGGAATTATACGATGATTAGACTCAGTATCTTAAAGCTGTCAGTTCTTCTCAAATTAATCTAAAGATTCACTATAATTTAAATCAAAACACCAATTGGGTTTTTAAATAGAATTTTATGGTTTGATTAGAAGTTTCATATAGAACAATTAAGGACCAGATATAGCCAGGAACATTTTGACAAATAAGGCACATAGGGGGGAACTTGCCTTGCCTCTAACAATAATTTATTATAAAGCCACAGTAATTTAGTGTGTATTGAAGTAGGATGGATAGATTGACCAACAGAATACCATAGAGAGCCTATATATATATATGAAAATTTAATATATAATGATGCTAATAGCTGAAAACTTTATAATGATTTTACTACTGATAGTTTATTGGAAGCCATATTCAGGCTGGGCTTTAAGCATGTATTAACTCATTTAACTTCCTATCAAGTACTACTATTCATGTTATTTATTTATTTATTTATTTTAAGAGAGGAGGGAAGGGAAAGGAAAATGAAGCACTTAAGAAGGAAAGACATTTAGTTCTTCACTTTCGGTCTGTCACCCTGGCCTTGGTCTTGAACCTAGGTCCTTGGGCTTTATGTGGTCTGCACAACCAGCATCTCAGCCTCCTAAGCCACAAGGGCCACACCCCTATTATTCATATTAGAGATGAGGAAATGGAGGTATAGTAAGGGTAAGTATAACTTGTTGAAGTCACATCACTAGTTAGATAAGCAGATTTTGAACCTGAGCAATCTCCACAGCGCATTAATTACACCATTGCACTGTAATCCCTCTCTGAAATGGAGATGCCATTAAAAATTAGACTGGAAAATGGGACTATTCAATAAACGATGCTGGGTAATTTACCATCTATATGGGGGTGGGAGGAATTACATGCCTTTCTCACATAACAAAATTCCAAACAGATTAAAACTTAAAATTCAAAGGGAACTTAAAAGATATTTTTAGAATACATTATAGGAGAATATCTGTGTGGCCTAAAAGTAGAGAAGGGTTTCTTAAGTAAAACACTAACCAAAAAGAAGAGAAAATGAGTAACATAAAAACTAAAACCTATTTAAGAAAATATGTACAAATTAAAAAATTAGATTAAGTGAAAAAAACTAGATACTGTCTTTCATCCATCAAAAAAATTCACAAATAACTACTAAGAAGGAAAACCACAAACCTGAAAAATTGGCAAAGATAGATACCGAACAGGCAGCTCACAGAAGAGGAAATCCCAATGGTCACAAGATTCCTAATCTCATTAATGCTTGTGGAAATGTAACTTAAAATTGCAGTGAGATACCATTTTGCAACCATCAGAATGGCAAATATTAAGAAGGTGGGTGGCATATGTAAGAACAGTGATGAAACCAATTGGTATAATCACTTGTGGAGAGTAATTTGGCACTAAAATTGAAGAATGAATACTCTTAACTCAGCAACCCCAGAAAAGATGTAGTTCTGACTTCACTGTGCAGCATTCTTCAAAGTGCTGATTATAAGCAAACATTAGTAAGTCATTAAATCAATTTAGTAGGTTAGACTAGTAATTTTTACAAAATGACATAGAATATAATTGAAAACATCAGGTAGCTTACACAGACTCTTAATAGAAGCTAGGCATATTGCAACAAATTTGTAAATGAAGCCTCCAGATATTTTGAAAGATGAAAAGTTGCCAACATTCATTGTGTAGAAGTTGAAAAACGAAAAAAATATGCTTACATGGGACTGGAATAATTACTTTTCTAAGATACAGACATAAACAAGTTTATATCTGTAAACTTATTTTAATGATAGCACAATATTTTGTAAACTATCTGGATGCAGAGGTTGTGATGGTTCCTGATGAGGCCCATTGTGCAACACTTTAAATTTATACTCGGTGTTTGCAAAACAATGTGATGCTGCACTGTTTAAACTTAAGTTTATACACATCTAAAGATTAGCGCTGTTTTCTTGAAACTGTGAGTCATTAAAGTGGAATTCATTTTAAAGGACTGACACATGACAGAGCAGAACTGTAGCAATTATTTTCTTAATTGTCAAAAAAACCCAAAAAACCCAAAGTTGGCACATCATAGTAGAGTAGCAGTTTGGTTGAATGTGCCTCTAGTCAGCACAGACCACATATATCCCAAGGACCCAGGTTTCTGTCCTGACACCGGAGGGAACCACCAAGATGAAAAACTAAATAAAGTGCTTCCTCATCTCTCTTCTGCCTGAATCTTTAAAGAAAAAAAAAAAGGGTGGGGTTGTTGGAAAGAAATGTATTCATTTTGGAAAATTTTGGTATCCAAGCGAATCCCACTAGATCTTAATTATACAGGTGATGAAAACTGATAAACTGTAAATGATTACTGAGTAGCCAAACTCTTGAAACTTTGTTTTTCAATGATCAAAGCTAAGCATGGCCATTCACTGTATCATATCAAAATTAATTTTTTGTTATATATAGTTTTAGGTAAGGCATATAAACTCAGGAATTTTTCCTAGTGAAAAAACAATCTCATTTGCAAATGCTTTGAAAAATATTAGTAAATTTGGCATATGTGATTGGTTTTCTGGCATACCTAAGAAGTGAAATTTGAAACTACAGGGTAAACCTATTTATGTATTTCATGTTAAACATATCTGTCGGTTTTAAATGAAAGAAAAATGTAAATATAATTGCAACTAACAGGTTCATGACATTTTAATAGATTAATGAATACAGTCTAAATATAATAACAATAGACATATCTTACAGCTCATTCTTCTTTTAGTCATTACTTTCTAAAGGAGAAATTTAAAACATTCAGTGAAAATGGACAATAAAAGGTATGTTTGCTTTTTAAAATTGTGATTGTTGGCTGAGAAGAATGTGACACTTAGTTCTTCAGTTACACCGAAGAATGGAATACAAGATGCTGTTTATCAGTTTGCAGATAAGATTTCAAAGAATTTCAATTACTAAGTGAAAGTTCAGAATGAAAAAAAAATTCAACTTAGACCAACATTTTTAAAAGGAAAGTTATTTCTGTGTTCTTGACATAAGTCCAGATCTTCATAAGGTCTGGTTTTTGCAGGTATTTTCTTCCAGTCTGTGGCTTATATTTTCATTATACTAATAGTTTTTTCAAAGATCATAAGTTTTTAATTTTCATGAAGCCTAACAATAGTTTTCTATGATTTTATGCTTTTTGGGTTCTTAGTTACTATAGCTTTATAGTCATGTGTCAGAGGGATACCTTCTGAGAAAATTAGTTACTAGACAGTCATTGTGTGAGCATCATAGAGTATACTTACACAAGCCTAGTGGTATAGCCCACTACACACCTGGCTATATGGTATACCTACTGGGACCACTATCACATGTGCGATCCCTCGTTGACCAGTCTATCACATATGACAAGTATTGTGGCTCTGCCAACTTTGTTCTTTATGAAAGTTGTTTTGGGTATTCCAGATCATTTGCTTTTCCATATACATTTTAGAATGTTTGTCAATTTCTACCTGTAAATACTCCTGGGTGTTTTTTTCTCTATTCTTAGTGCTTCATTTTTGATACTCTAATCACAAAATGTGTAGAGATTTTACCCACATCAAGCCATTTTTCAATACTTAGTGGACTGTCCTATAATTCAGTTCTAACTCTACCATTGAGACAGCATCAAGTTAAGGGGTCAGTTTGACAGCACTGCCCCCTCTCTTACAATCTAAGTAGGGACCTGTACTTCAGATACACTGGTTATAAATCTGGCTTCCCATGATTCCTTGCAGAATTTGATTAATTTGCTAAAGTTGCCCACAGAACTCAAGAAAATATTTTATTTAGCCACATTACCAGTTTATTATAAAAGGATATAACTCAGGAACAGCCAAATGAAAGAGATAACAAAGGACAAGATATGAAGAGCTCCAAAGCTGCACTCCCAGTACCTTCATCCATGTGTTCCAGAGGCTCTCCAAATCTCATCCTTTGGTTTTTTATGGACACTTCATAGTATAGGCATGAATAATTAAAATCACTGGCCACTGGTACACAGGTGATTAAATTCAATCTCCAACTCACTAATCATCTGGTTGGTTCCTCTGGCAGCCAGTACCTTTTACCCTTCTCAGGAGCTTTCCAGAGTCACCTTATTTATGGTTGAAAGGGACTTATGGATTACAGAAGACACCTTTACTGCTCTTATCATTTAGGAAATTCAAGGGCTTTAGTAGCTCTTTTCCAGGAAGACGACAAAGGCTAAATATGTATTATTATAAATCACAGTATCACACTACCACAAAGGGCTAACATTTATGAATCTATTTATATGAAATTCTGGAAGAAACAAATTACATAAATAAAAATCAGATCATTGGTTATCTGAGAGTGTGGGAGACAAATGACTATAACAGAGCTTAAGGGAACTTCTGGGATTCTAGAAATCTTTTTTTTTTAAAGAAAAGACACAGGAATAAAGCCAAGTAGACAGGCAGGAAGAGAAAGGAGAAAGACGTACTTTACTCAGTTGCTCAACTTGGTTATTTCCCCAGCTCTGGGTCTTGAACCAGAAACCTTGGGATGTTTGTGGACTGCATCTGGTTTAAACCACTTAGGTCACCAGGGCGTGCCTGGAGATACCTTAATAGTGGCAGTGATTTCACAGCTACTATAAAATAAATGGAACAGCCTCAATATTGCATTAGACTGGAATTATCCCATGAACAAACATATCGTTTTTCTTAATGTTTATTATTTTAATTTTCGGGGAGGAGTCTTTCATCCAAAAGTTAATAAAATTATACCTGATATAGTTAAGAAACATTGCAACTGTATAAATGTGTTGTGATGTAAATTATATTTCTTACTGTGAGCCATAGTTAAAAATATTTTGAAAAATGCTACTCTAGAAAAACTTTTAACCCATGTGATAGGAAAACACAGCAATGTCAGTGCAGCAGTTTGAAATTCTAGAAATTACTTACAGGATAATTATTATATAATTCCTATACATCAATTAAAGGATTAGAACTATAACAACATAGCTCTCAGAAATATAAAACTGACCAAAAGAAAAATGAAGCATTAAGTTTTTAAACATGAAAAATAACAACATATTATGTTTATTAGGAATGCTAAAACCTCAAGGTTTAGATAGTTTCATTAATGGCTTCCTCTTGAATAAAGGGAATTTAAACCATACTAATATTTTCAAGTAAATATAATAAAATGCTTATATTTGACAAAAGTAGATGAGTAAAAGGGTGTTTTCTCTATTTTGCCTGAATGTGTTAATTTGTAGAGGGTTGTCAGTAACCCTGTAGCCTTGAAAGCCAGCAGTGATATTGGACAGTAATAGTGAGTTCTACTTACTAACTTAAAGGTAAAGGAGAAGGTTAAAAGGATAAAGAAAAGGCTAGAGAAAGAGAGAGGGCTGAAAATAGAAATGAGAGGAGTGGGTGCATAGGGCAGAGTAACATTCTCAATGATCCTTTGTAACAAAAGTACTGAAGAAGTTCCCACTGCATTCCTACATAACCAACATTTTCCATGTGAGGACAAGAGAACTTTAAAAACTATTTTAAAAATATTTTTAAATGTTTTTTAAAATATTCAACTTAAACAGACTCACTTTAAAAATCAGGGTAAGTAAAAAGAAATGTAATCTAAGACTTACCATCCATTATTGCTATTTTAGTATATACCCTTCTAAGTTCTGTGCCAAAACATCTGTACATACTTTTTAAAAAAGCTAGATCATACTAAGGGAACCATACTATTTATAGAAAGAAACTTTTCTAATGCACCAACGTACTGAACAATTATATTGGCTGTGTAGTTTTCCATTCCACAGTCACTTTTTGTCAACATCTTTGCAATGGAATCATACCATATATCTTTAATTCTTTCCCCAAGATAAGTTCATAGATGCTGAGTGAAAAGAAATGCGTAATTTTGAGGTTTTGAATTCTTTTCTACTTCCTAGAATTCCACTTTTTCTATCGGTATAGAAGAAATGAGAAAGGATAGATTTAAATTTAAAAGGTATGTGTCATATCACTTATCAAATGTTCAGCATATATATGTGTAGATTTGGAGAAATGTAAGTAAAATACACTTCTCGAATCAAAATAAGTTAATCAAAATAAGAGATTTTCATTGTTCTAGTTACAGATAATTGGGTTCCTAAATTTCCCTTTTTTACTCAAAGATATTTTTTTCTTTGTAAAGAGTACTTGGAAACTTAATACCAATGATTTTTTTTTTAATGTAACAGACTTCAGAATTCCCCTCCTTTAGTACTACAGGAGGAAATGATCTTGGAATAAATACCCATTAATTAAGATGACAAAATAGGTGCACTGCTAGTGCCTTTGTGGTTTTGTCTGCCAGGCATAGTCCTCATACATCCCAAAGACGCAGGTTCAAGACCTAGTGCAGGAGCAACCAATATGAACAACTTAATAAAATGCTTCCTACTCCTCTCTCTTCTGCTTTTTGCCTACTGACCTTCAGTCCTACTTCTACCTTTCCTTAAAAAAAAAAACAGTAGAGACAAAGTAACCCTGAGCAGATAGGTAAAATCACCATCTACTTTGATCATCAATAAGGTTCAAGAGCTGTTTTAAAAACTTCCTAGCCCTGGCGGAGTAGCAGTTGGGCACATGCCAAGGTCTCAGGTTTGAGCCTGGTGGCTGGAAGAACAACCAGGATTAGCTACTAAATGGAATAAATGGGGTGCTTCCTCCCTGTCTCTCTGCTTGCCTTCCTTTCTGCCTGTACCTTTCTTAAAAAAAAAAAAAAAAAAGTTTCTGACATTAATAGCGAAGAAATAGAATCATTGAGAAGACATCTGTGACAGGATATCAATGGAAAGATCAAGAGCTGAAGAGAAATATAAGGTAGATTCACTGTGGGGATGGCTTACAGGGTAAGAAATGTTTCAGGGTGCAAGTTATTCTCAATTTTCTTATGGATAAACATGTTAAAAGTTACATATTTCAAAACTAGAAGTTGTTCAAATGGTTTAGTAAAAAATGTACTGATCAAAGTACATCTTTGTTTTGATTAGTATCAGCATAAAATAAATGTAGTAATAAATGCATTATTAAATAGCAAATTCTACCTTGAAAAGCAAGGCTCACATCTTACTCCTTTTTATTTCTCCAACTCTCAAGATGTTTTGTAATAGCAGGCAACCAATAAAAGTTGAACCAAGTAACCTAATTCTTTCATTAATTCTTTTGAACAGACTGGATTATGGACAGAACTTGGGAAGATTGAGAATAATTTCTTAAAGCCACTTCATACAGGACTTAATATGTCAAAAGCACATTATGAAGCTGAAATTAAAAATAACCAAGAAAACAGCCAAGGTTGGTAATGTGAAATTTTCTTTAGTTAGGTTTTAAAATTGACCAAATTTTAGAACTGTTTTTATATTCAAAATAAAGAATTTTTTATATCTTGTGCCTGTCTAATTTATAGCAAACTAGGAATCATGACAGCTAAGTCATTTTAGTTATAATTAAAATGATTCTTAGGAGATCTGTAAACCAATTAACATTGAAATTGGGTTAACAGAGTTATACCAAATTGAACCGTATTATTTCAAAAGTATTTGTTTGGATATTACACTTCTTTTGGGTCCATCCTCCACCTGACCCTCAAATAAATCGACACAAATTACTAAAAAGAATCTTAAAATACAGGAATTATTCTTTAAAGACAACAATTCTAATAATCTTTTCCATATAGCTATATTAGTACAGGTATTACTAGAAATTTTGTTTTTTTAATAGTAAACAGGTATAATTCTGATTATATACTGAACACTAAAAATGCTTCATTGATCCTATACATGCCAAAATAATGCTTTTCACTTAAAGAAATATTCACATTGTAGAATATTTGTATTTTATTTTCTTATAACTTAATTTACACAAATTACTGATACTTTTTAAAGTTAGTGAATAATAAAAGTTAGTTTATAGATTTACTGCTGAACTCTGAGAGTTCTCTTAATGGTTAAGTATGACAATTTTTTTTCTCTCTCTTAACAGAAGTCCAGAAGTCTAAAGATCTTTGTTCTGTAACTGTAGGTGGAGAAGAGATCCCTAACATACCTCCTGAAATGCAGCTTAAGGTAGATCTGAAATTTTTCTAGGTTGCATCTAGCTGAAGTCTTATCTTTCTTTGCTTTGTTTTTAAAGGCACCACTAATTATACTAATTTTTCTTTGGCACTGCAGGTCCTTCATTCAGCTCTTTTCACATTTGATTTGATTGAAAGTGTTCTGGCTCGAGTAGAAGAACTCATTGAAATAAAAACAAAGTCTACCTCTGAAGAAAATATTGGGATAAAATGAAAGTTTCACCTCCTAAATAAAAATTAGTAAAATATTGTTTTCTCCATTATGGCTTATTTAATACTTTTATAAAGCTTTTTTTTTTCTGTAAAGCACTTATTATAGAAAAATGTAGCTTTTCTCATTTATTAGTTTCTATAATGACACATTATGGATCAGTAGTACTCCTTAGTTTTGAAAACTACATAGCAAATAATGCTCATATATGTATTCTAAATGCTACTATTGAAAATCTAATACAAATTAATAATTACATAAGATCTAGCTGAGTTGCCTCTATGTATTCAAACAGTTGTAGTGAGTTTATGTTACAGTAAAAATGCCATGTTATCCTTTAGAACTAATGTTAAACTGGACATCACACCATTGTGAGAGTAGAGAGAAGTTGTGAATTCAGACCAGTTGACTGTTTTTCATTTCCCTTTCTTTCCCTGCCCCTAGAAGAGTCTTAGGAAGCAGAGTTCCACCTTCACCTCTTCATCATTTACAATGTGAAAGCATTTGCAGTGATTAATTTTAGAAATACTGCTGCCCTTAGGAATTACTAAAAAATATATATGCCTTTTAGTCTAAGGGGCTAATTAGAAAATGCTATATTTTTTAGTTTCTAATAAACTTTTGTTCATTCATCTTAATTTGTATCATAAAGAAACTACACCTATTATATATGTGCATACCAATGTTTTTCTAAACATTGTTTAAAGAAGTTACTTGACAAAATCCTGAGTATAAAATCAGTTTCAGTTGTATATATTTTATTATAAATTTTAAAAATTATTTTAAATATGTATTTGAATATTCTGATTTAACTGGTCTAATTACGTTAATATTCTTCCAAAAGAACATTTATAATTAGCATTCTAATTTGGGTTAAGTGAATCACTACTCAGTTTTATCTTTTGAAGTGTTTTCCAAACAGGACTGTGTTCAGTAATGTAAGCTTTAGTTGTTATCATTCTGTAGCAGATGCTATCTATATATGGTTTGGAGGTGATCTGAAAGAAGACAGAAACATGAACATTTACAGAAGTAAAATCTTTTTTACTCTCTGAAAAACATTAAACATTAAAAAAAAACTAACTGATTTATTCAACAAGTATTGATCATTGTCACTATGTTAAATACTACGTATAAGTTGTTAGAAGAAATACCTTATTTGTCTTTAAGGAAGTAAAAATGCAAGATTAAAAAAATAAAATTCCACAATAATTGCTTTAATGTAGATCTATTCCAAGTGTAAGAATAAGGAAAACCTAACTCTGCCATAGTGGGGGCACACTTCATAGATGATAAACACGGAAAGAAAGTGGACAACTGGTGGAAAGCCTTCTGTAAAATAGTATGTTTACATTCTTGACAGTTCACTATTGACCAATATTTATACTTCCGAATTTGAAGGAAGATTTAAGGATCCACTATGGCTAACACAATGTACATATGCCAAATGCTCTTTTGATTCCAAATGAATTATTCTAATGTGGCTACCAGAGGTAAACTGAGAAGAGTTAAGGGACAGTTTAGGCTTGATAAGGAGCTACATACTGAAATAGCAACTTCTGAAGAAAACAGAAGCAGAGTATTTGTTACTCCTACTCAGGAAGAAGTGCAGTTTGGAATAAACAGCCTGAAAATAACATATTCATGTATGTGTCAATTTCCTCAAGTGACTCACCTTAGCTATAGTGCACATAAGATTAATGGCATTTACTGTGTTGTGTACTGGAAGTATCCGTAAGTTACTACCCAGGAATCTGTAAAATAATTCATAAGTTAAATAAGAGTATATAACTTACTGACATTATTTTACGTGGAAAGAAGAGACAAACTTCTTTTATCTTAATCCACAGAGGATTTGATATGGCTTTCTAGCCAGAACTGACTAAAAAGTTAACTTTTGTTTGGTCTTGCAGGAGAATCCCATCAGTCAGCATAAACTTCAAAACTTATCACTCTGGTTAACGGAACAGCCACCTCGTCTGCATTTCACTATGACATAATATGGGTTAACATTATAAAGTTTATTTTTGGTAAAGCACAACCCATCTGCCTAAAAGAATTAAAAACTGAGGTAAACAACTATAAAAAAGTATCTACTGTTATTCTTCCATACCTCTTCTGAATCTTGAACATCAGTTTCCATTCCTCAGGTCCATGGAGGGCAGCAGATAGAACCAAAAAACTATTTCGGTGAGTACTAATAAATGCCTCAATTTTTGCCAGAAGAATTTCTTCAGCTGACATAAAGCATTCTTTAGTATCCATGAATAAAAATGCAACTCCTTGGAAAGCAAATGTAAAATAAGATGTCACTTTTCAAATTTTTTTGTAAACTCAGTAAAACCATTAAAGTAACTATAACTCTATTATGTCCAGGCCCTAAACCCACAAGGAGTAAAAATTACTTTTTTTGTAACAAAATAATGTACATAGTTCTTTACAGTGTTTTGTATTAAAAAAATGACATTCTAAGTATCAAAGTGAAAAGAACTTTGTGGTCAGTAACCATATTATTTTTAGATGAAAGCACTTGACAGTAATGTCTAATTTTAGTTAAAAGAATAAAATGTTAATTTTCCACATTATGAGATTTTTAAGAGTTGGAAATCAACTGGAGGTAATCTTAAACAAGTTTTCATTTATTTCTTGGTGATACCTTCCTACTAGGACATATTTATGTACAAATTAATATACTTAGAGAATAGATATCCAGGATCTCTGAAACAGTATTCAGGCTGTAAGAAGTTTCCTCATCTGTAGATTAAAGTAATAATTCCTTGACAGATGTTAAAAGGATTAAATAAGAATGTATACAGAGTGTTGCCAAGGCCACAGTGAATACCAAAAATATTTTATTATTAGAGGGATCACTATTCAATTAAGGGTGAGACGAAGGCTGAACCACTTTCAGTCTGGAGGTCTATTTCTAGGAAAGTTTGAAGCCTCTCTCTTCCAAAGCGTCTGCTAGTCTAGAAGTCTATTTGCAATGCTCCTGATAAATTCCTTCACCACTACCTTTTATCACCTCTATTTTTCTAAGCATATTGGAACTGCCCAGTTCCCATCTCTCCAGCCTCATATCCTCATCTAATTCCTTCCTGGACCTTGCCCATAATACTTACAGGAGTTTTGTTACGTCCCTAAGTGCTTATTTTAGTTTGTTAATATCGTATGACATATATATATATATATATATTAGTTCATATTATATTCACCAACTTGTACAAAATCATGAAAAACATCCTCATACTGTTTTGTATATGGATTTTGACCAATGAATGTGGTGTTTCTTCATTAATACAGATAAAGATAATACTAAAACATGTAAGTATTGGTTCTTGGGAAGGTGGCTTTGTTCTATTTTCTTAGTTCCAAAGCAAGTCATTTTTCTCATCCTCTGCCAGGTCTCACTAACTCAGCTTTAGTTCTGCAACTGCAGTCTAAAATATATATATGTATATATATTGTTATTGACCATATATCACTTTTACAGCAGTAACAGAAGTTTTATATATTTACCTCTCCCAAAAGAAAACACCTTATACTTATTAACAGATCACTATACTACAAAATTATTAAAATTTATGCTCACATATCTTTTAGAATTTAAAATAATCAGTTAGCAAATATACTGTACCAGAAAGAGGAAATATAATTGATCCATTTTTCACTGAATCTGAATACCGAATCTTGTGGCTTCGATTTTCTAGCGTAGTTGCAATTTCATAACTCTTTAAAAGTTTTTCAGAAACGAAAACATTAGACATAACTTACAATAGTTTATTAAAGCTAATGCAAATATTAAAACAAGTTTTATAACTACTTTTATTATAGCACTCAAAGATTTTATAATCAGAAGAAATACTATACTCTGGAGTAAAAGAAAAGAGAAAACATCAGTTATGCTGAAACACACTGTATATTTGGGAATAAGTTGTGTACTATAAGCTATTGTTACTTAGGGAGATAAAGAACTAAACAGAACCAGAGCAAATGAAAACTTCTTTAAAACGAAAACGTGGGAGATGAACTCTAGCACACATTAATGCATAACTGGAAGGTGAGTAGTGTTATTTCTTAAATAGTTACGAGAACCATGATGTGTGAGGCAGAGGACACCACACAGGAGAAAGCCCATTCTCAAATACATCTATTTACAAAACAGTTCTTTTTAATATGTTTTTTAATTGCTTTAATCTTTAAGTGATCCAGAAAACATGTATGAATATAGTAACAAGACTTCCGGTACACATACTATTTCAAAAATCGTATTTCCTATTCTACTCAAGTAATTACCAATAAAAGTATCTAAAAGTATTTCCTGATTGTTTTAAAACTCAAGGTTATTAGTCTCTAAATAAAAATCCCTTGATATATTAATTTTCTATTTTGCCTCAGAATGTTTGAAATTTAAACACGTAAGCTGAATTTATGTATAAAATACATCCTTCCTTCCCTTCCTGAAAGTATTTTGTGCCACTCAGATCCTAACCTAGAGTTCAATCATGGCTCTTCCTGTGAATTTTCTTCTCTTAAAATTATACATACTGCTTCCAGCAATGGCAGAAGAAGTAATTTAGGCCAGCCCTCCTGCTGAAGGCAACTAGAAAAGCTGTACAATTTTTTAAAATTAAGCTTTAATGCATCAGAGAGTTAGAAGGATAGTGAAAAGTTACAAAGGCATAACTATACAGAAATGTAAAGATACGAGTCTAGAATTTAGGCCATTTTGTCCCTGAGGGCATCTGCCAATTCAGGAAGAGGCAGGTGAGAGACTGAATAGAGCTTCCAATAAAAGTAGAACAGCTCTCACAGGAACTTCACCTAGCATCAAACCATTTCAACCCTGAAAGAACATTAAGGTAATACTATATTACTAGTGCTTCCAAGCACCTCGCAGAAGTACTCTGTAAAGCAACCTTTCTCAATCAGGTCTCTTCATTTGAACTACAGAACAAAGAAAATGGCCTGAATGACCATCTTCTCAATTTTCTTATCACTGGTTCCTTTCTAGATACAGAGGAGATAAGTTCAATTTGTACTATGTTGTGGGTTTAATAAATTATATTTTAAGAAATTTACTCATTACGTGGAGATTAATAAGCTTATTAAGTTGAAATTTATGAAACTGCAATACAAATTCATTACTACATTTATTACACACACCAGATGCCATAGGGCTTAGGCTTCCAGATTTAGTAAATCAATACACAGAACACTTAGTTAAATTTGAATTTCAAATAAACAACAATTTTTAGTCTAAGTATATCCCACCCAATATTTGGGACATACTTATATTCTAAAGTCATTATCTGAAACTAAAATTTCATAAAAATGTCCGGGATTTAATCTGGCAACCATACTTAAGTTATTGGGAGCTTAAATTCTCTGACAGAATTAAGGCTTACCTGGAAAATAAACAGAACATTACTCTAGGGCTCATTATTTCTACAAATAATTTTTCAAATACAAACTCCAGCATATATTCAACAATGATCAGACACAGAAAGAGAAGATTACATGAAAGAGAAACATCAGAAACAAGACAATAGAAATAGACTCACAGGGAACACATATAGTGAAGACATCAGATAGATATTTTAAAATAGCACACCCTTTTGGCACAGGCAGGGTTAAGGTGCAAACCATGTAAAGACCATGGAGCTGGGTTAGAGACCCAGGGCCGGAGGGGTGAAAAATCTTGAAATAGCTGTGTTTACATACACATTTGAAGAAATAAGGTTGAGAATTTTAGCAGAGCCAGAAATTGTAAAAGAATGAAACACATGAAAGTCAGGAAAGTTCCATAAAATCTGAGTCAAATACCTAAAGTGGAAACTTGTTTATCAAACAGAGAAGTGAAGGAAGAAGATAAATATGAGAACACGGACAGAATAACATTGGCAAGGGATTCCAATTTGAAAGAACAATTCTCCTAAGGTGAATGTGAATCAGTTAATTCGGGAATGGTGTTAGGAATAACTACCAGCAGATCATGTATGTCATGTATGCCATACTAACAAATTTCAATCCTATCAATGGAGTGAACTCAAAAAATTATAATAAAAATAATAAAAATAAAATTAGAAACTGAATTAAGGAGGGGAAAAAGGTAGCGACAAGAGTTAATATTTCAAAACACCCGAAGCTAAGACTACATTCTCCAAAGTATGTTTGAAAGAGTATTATTAGTTTCATGAAATATTAAAAGATGTTCCCAAGAAGATTGGGTAACACTGAATACTATTTTGTCTCCTTTTGGGGATTTACAATGCATTGGATCTCT
This sequence comes from Solenodon paradoxus, assembly GCA_004363575.1. NCBI lineage: Eukaryota > Metazoa > Chordata > Mammalia > Eulipotyphla > Solenodontidae > Solenodon > Solenodon paradoxus. Next base: position 138,328 of record RJWH01000174.1, on the reverse strand, counting down.
GAATAGCAGTACATTAAAAAAAAAAGCGTACTTTTTTTATACCAGCATTCCGAATAAAATCCATAATATTCCTTTCTACATATATAACTTCTTTTAATATTCTGTAAAACAGTAAGATGTGTAGCAAATCTACTTACAAGAAAGGATGTTAAATAAAATCAGATATGGAAAAGGGTCCTTGATAACTAATACAGAAATTTGAAAATTAGAAGAATGTCATGAATTTTATTGCAATTTCATAAAGTTAAACTTAATAGATTTATAAAGCTCTCTGAAATGGGTACATTTCTTTAAAAGTATGTTTTATTAAAATGCAACATAGTTCAAAATCCTAATAGAGAAATCATAAAAACTACTATTTTCCTGAATTTCATAAAAGTTAAAAGTTCTTTTATATTAACAACCATATAAACTGCACATATTAACAAATGAAAATAAATAAAAAAGGGAACCACACTATACCTTACAATAAAAGCATGAAAAGAAAAGATACAGCCTAATTTTAGTAGATTCAAAAATAAAATACTAGCAAACCACGTTTTAAGAGAATATGAAATAAAAATTCACAATTACCTTAATGTAAAAAATGCAAGGATTAATCACTTAGATTTTTCTAGAAAGCAAAAAAATGCATTTAAAAATGCATTTCAAAATTGAAAGAAAAACTTCATGAATTAAGCTTACATGAATATTAATATCATTTTAAAGTAACAAATGATATACGTAATAAAACACTGGAATATTTCCCATTAAAATCAGAAACACTATTTGGGATGCTCTAGTCACAGCAAAATCTCAATTAAACCTAAGAGTTACAGCTGTCAGAATTCTAATATACTGCAAATTATGACTGCTTACCCTTGAAAACCCAACAGAATCACAATTAATAGTGTATGATGAAAATTTAATCGTGACTAAATATAAAATCACTACAAACAAATGTTTCCCTATATACAGATTGAAAACATGGGAAAAAATAGTATTTCACAAAAACAACAAAAGCATCAACTATTTAGGTATTTAATTAAAAATTAAAAAATAGAAACAATATAAAGAAAAATTTCCCAAAAATACCTGAGAAAATAAAGACTTGGAACAAAATACAGGATAAAGCTTAGTGTTCATGGGATGGGAAGATTAAATTTTTCTCTAACAAGAGTTCAATGCTAATAAAAGATATAATGAAATTTTAGTTTTTAATTAAAGTGATTCTGAAGTTTTCTAGAACAAAATTTGACAAACTTTTTCAGATAAATATTTTAGGCTTTTCAGGCATATCATTCCTCACATTTTCTTTAATACCTGTCTTTCTCTCTTTTTGTCTTCTTCCTCGCATCCTTTCATCTTTTCCTTCCTTCTTTTTATTCCCTGCCTCTCTCCCTCTTTGTTTTTTACAAGTCTTAAAAAAATGTAAAAACTATTATTAAGTCACTGACTAAGCAAAACAGGCTGTAGACAAGCCACAGGCCATAGTTTGCTGAATGCCTCATTTAGAAGAATAAGCAAATTAAAAAAAACCCCAAAAAACGTAGTTTAAAACCCTATAGTGCATTTTTTTCTTACTACATCACAAAGCCACGATGAATTTAAAAGTGTAGTAATGACTCAATCTTTAATATACAAATCTTTAATACACAAATCACCTGAATAGGATCAGACTGAAGACTAAATAATATGTAATGATTATTTGTATCTGAGTATGAGCACGTATGAATAATACATAATTTATCTAGGTTTGAGATATGAAAAATTTTATAAGAAAAAAAAGCTGTTAAATTTGACAATAAAAACAGGTATCCTAATTCCTTAAGTAGAGTAGAAGAACTGGCAATTTATGTCACAAATATCAAATAATATTGAAAGGCAAAATGCTCACTGGTAGTGAATTTTAGATAGTCCCACAATTTTTCATAGACATACACTCACCATATGACCCAACAATTCCACTCCTAGGTATTTACAGGAGAAATAAAAACATGACTAGTACATAAACATTTAGAGAAATTTTAAATAATAATAATATTATAAATAATTATAGTCCCAAACTGGAAACAACCCAAACATCCACCTGTCAGGAAACAGATAAATTGGTATATTCTCATTCTACAAGTTACTACTCAACAATAAATGGGAACAAATGACTGTTATACGTAACATGGGTGAATCTTGAAAATTTTATGCTTAATGATAGAAGCCAGACATCTAAAAGTACAAACTGTATTACTCCACTTATATGACGTTCTAGAATAGGTAAAACTAACTATAATGCTAAATATCAGATCAAGGGTTGCTTGAGATGGGAGGTTGGAAAAGAACTGACAATAATAAGGATATAAAGGAACATCTGGAGTGATAAAAATGTTCTCTATTTTGATGGGGGTGGTGGTTACCCAGGTATACAAATTTGTCAAAATTCAAACTGTACACTTAAAATGTGCATATTTTATCTTATGTATATTAAATATCAATTAAATTGAATTTTAAAACATCTTCCAAGATGGGGGAAAATAAAAATACTTTTATATTAAGAAGTTTTGCCTCTAGAAGATCCTCCTTAAGGCTATTTCTCAATTATGTTTTTCAGATAAAAGGTGATCCAAAAACGGAAGGTCTGAGTCAAAAGAAGGGCAAAGCCACGTGTAACTCTAAACAAATACTAAATATAGAAAGTAATAATATTGTTTGTGGGGTTGCAAAATACAAATAAGCTATATATGATAGCAACAGGATATAATATAGAAAGAGGTGATTAGAATTAAAGTGTTCTAAAATTCTGTTTCATTTAAAAGGAAAAAGTGTTTTACTTAGGAATTTTTTTGGAGCTAAATATATATGTTAAAATTTCTAGGATTAACTACTAAAAAGGTAAAACAAAGCATGTAACTTCCAAAATGAGGTGAGAAAGACAATGAGAGAAAATAACTAGTCAATACAAAAGAGGCAAGAAAGAGAGAAAAAGAGCAAAAGTTGGACAAAGGAAAAGCAAAAGCAAGATGGATAAACATAAATGGACTAAATAAATGTGGCTGTTTGGGACAAATTAGCAAGGGTTGCTAGCTCCCACTCTCAAAATATCTGGAAAAGCTACAGAAACAAGAGATAAATATGAATTTTAGAAACTTAAGAAAAAGAAACATGATGTGCACCCTGTTGGCCTAATGATAAGGCCACTAGACAGTCCCCACGCCTCCCAAGGGCCCAGATTTGAGACCCGAGGCCATGCAGGAACAACCAAGATGAATAACTAAATAAAAACAAATGAAATGCTTCATGCTCTCTTTTCCTGTCTGCTTGCCTATTTGCTTTCATTCCTTTCCTTTAAAAAATAAATAAATAAAAAGCAGCAGCAGCATGAAAAATATCAGCAGTAAGTTTTGAAAGTGGTAAGTATTATGGAGCTAGAGGGCTAAAGCCAACAGGGCAAAGTACAGTTTGCAGTCGCACTGAAAGGACAGTGTATTAAAAATATTATTTAGTTTTATTCTCGCGTTTCCCCTGTTCACCATGGAGAAGTTATTTCTTGCCCCCTCACTCTAGATTAGCTGGTGTCCATAAGATAAATATCAGGGCAATCAAGAAATTCTGTGGGTTAAGGACTTAAAAACAGTTGGACTGACCATCTGCCATCAGTCATTAAACTTCCCATCCTCTTCCCTTCCAAACCATAGAGAAACAGCCTCCTCCTAATCCTCGCTTGCTTTCACTTTTAAAATGAAAGAACAACAGCCCTCACGCATCTTTACCTTAAGAGATGAGCTAATAATAATAGTGGTTGTCCATTTCATTTTTTCTTTTCCAACACTTTCAGCCATCTGTTCTTTGGATCAACTCACTTTCTAATGGTTCTGCAATCTGAGAAAAAGAGAAGAAAAGGACACACAGGAATGTTTGATGAATGAGTAAATTAAAGAAAGAAATAAAACTAGGGAGATATTCCAGAGATTATTTGAACTTCAAAACCTGATACTGACGAAGTATTGGTCCTGTTATATGCATTAAGCTTATTCAATACTATGCTTTGTATTAATAATTAAAAACAATGGCTCCCATTTCAGAGCAATTAACTTAAAGATTGTGTCAAGAACTGTGAAAGGTCTGAGGTTTTTAATGCTACTTGGAAGCTAGGAAGTTAAGACTTCCATAGTTTCACAATACAGCAACAAACACAAGACTCTTGAATTAGAGACAATGGACAGTTTTTTACTCATAGCAATAGGAATATCAACAGTTTCTGTAGCGGTTCCCTGAGACCAGTTCCCACATGTGATGGGGCAAAAGTCAGGTAACACCAGTGCACACCAGTGGGTTGTATTATAGGAAAGCTACCCTGAGTTTAGGATCTGTTATAGTGGGCTGCAAACAAACCTGTTTATGTCATCTGCCCAATTTCTATTAGGTTTTCTTTTTTTATATAATTTGTATAATTTTTCTAGGTATTCTGGATCTTAATCAGTTATGCTTGTTTTTCTCCCAATTTGAACTTTCTCTTCCCCCTTTTATGGTAATATTTGATACAAACAATTTAAATATTTCAATATTGCCTAATTTATCAATCTTTTCATTTATGGTTAGTGCTTTTGTTTCTTATTTTACAAATCCTCCCTGCCCCGCCCCCCACATTACAGATATTTTCTCTTATTGTCCTAAAAGTTTTAGTTGTCTTTTAAATTCAAATCTTCAATCCATCTGGATTTTTTTTAATTCAGTCTGAAGCAGGGATGCAAGTTCATTTTTAAGATAAAGTGACCTAAGTTTTCCCAACACTATTCAATATAGTTCTTCCTAAAAGATCCCTGATCATTTGCAGTGCTACTTTAGCCCTACATTTTCACATATGCATACATTGATTTCTGAGATCTCTAGTCTATGCCACTGTTTGGTTTGATCATTCCTAAATCAGTTTCACATTGTCTTTATCAATTTTATAAAAATTCTCTCCATATATATTCAGTATTTAAGATTTAAACTATTTTAGTATTTTAGTATTTTAATTTACCATTAAGTCATAAGCAGATCCTATCATATTTAAAAATATGTAAAGGATGTATTTTCTGTTGTATAGATATGCCACACTTACTGGATCATTATATAAGGGTGGAAAAATGATTTTCCCTTTATCCATCTGTGTTCTTGGCTGAGATTTCCCAACAATAAAAGAAAAATTAACATGAGAAAAACAAACAGAATTTTAACTTGTATACCTCACATATATATGGGAGATGGCCAGAAAAACAGTGATTTTCTGAGTTGGCCCAAGGCACCACTTTAAATACCTTGTTCAGTTAAAGAAGAATGCTCATGCAGTGGTCAGTTATGGGAAGGCACCAGAAAAAGCAAAGTAAAGAAGGATAAGGCTTGTTTTGCAGATTTAAGTCTGCATCTCTATTGACAAGAATTTCTTGTGATTTAAAGTGATTGTTCTCATCCTGGTACAGAGAAGATACAAAAGGAAATTTGCTTCATAAATGTAAATGCCCCTTACAAAAAGATAACTTTTCATAGCTCTCCTATGTTAGTTGTTTGTTAAAATAATCTTTATGCCAAACAGGCATATTCTGGGGTGGTATACTCTGCTACCTCTTCAATTATCATTGGTTATTTACACTGGACATTCGATTTGGTTCCAATTTTTTCTAATTATAAATGACTTTGCAATAATGTGGAATTATCCTTCAAAAGCATACATTTCATATTCCTCCCCAATTAAAACCCTTATTCAATGATTCATCATGGCCTAGAGAACAAAATCTAAAGTAATTTTTCTTTTTCAGCCTCATGTCCTGTCACTTCTTAACACATTACATATGCTCTAACTATTCTGAAGAACTTATAGTCCTAAACAAGAAAGGCTTTTTCACACTTCATTCCTTTCTATATTCTGACTCAAATTCCCCTCCCCTTCTTGTCAATTTTTATTTATTTTTAGTAATAAGCGGCTTATGTGCTACTTCTTCCAAAAACTTTCCCTGTTCTCCCAAGGCAATTAAGATTTTCCTTTTATGGACCTACTATGCTTCAAACATCTCTCTATTATATCACACATCAATATAGTGATATTTGTTTACGTAGTTGTATTCACAATAAAAAGGATTCTCATGGGTGGATCCTCAACCAGAGAGACCGTGTTTAATTTTCATCTTTGTATTCACTCCCAAGGTCTAGCACAGTTACTGGCACTTTTGCCAAATAGAAACAATAGGTGTGGAAGAAAGAAGCAAAATAAAGGTCATAGGCAAGATGGGAATAAGTAAAGGGAGTGCAGGGCAATTGCTATTGAGGCAGGTTAGTCAGCTATAAGAGATTTACTTTATATCCCATAGAACCAACATTGAAATGCCAGCAGCAACCTTAAACCTCAGTATACACTCATTTCCACCTCATTAATAAATTGTATACCAGAAAGTCTGCCCCTTGAGGGTCATGACACTTCCAAGGAGAATCATATAAGGATGTAAATAGTCTACTTTAAGAAGGAAAACCCTGCCCTCTGCCAAGGAAATCCCACCCATTTCACAGTAATCTCATGAATAATGATCAGTCTGATGCAAATGCGCCCCTGTAATTCCATTAAACTACCCATCTCTAGACTCCAGTGCTGGTTTCTCTAACTCTCTCTTGGAGAGGACCCCACACAAACATCTCAAGTGTGCATTTTTCTAGCCGTACTCATTCTAGAGTATACCAGCACCACCCCGAGAGTGAACTTTTCTTTTCTAATAAACGTTTCTATTTTTTGCACCAATTTTAGATTCTCCTTGAATTTTTTCTGAGGGATCAGAAAAACCTGAGGGCCAAATTTCCTTCCTGCTGAGTCTTTGTGAAGAAACCTCCCCAGCCTCCTGTGACACTATGAACAGTGGAAGGTTTGTGCCCAGTGCCTTCCTTTGTGCTAGAGATCTCTTATGCAGAGATGGATCAAATGAGCCTAAAACGTACCATCCCTTACAATACTATGTCTCTTCCCAGCAGACAAGTTCTGGGTTTCCTGAGTTTATCTGATGAAAAACTTGAGTATTCAAAGACATTTCAGGAAGAGACAAATCACATTTACTCCTCTTCCGGCTCACAGTCCATGCTCTCCTTATCTGAAAGGGGCATCAACAAAAACTCACATGTATGATTCACTCCAGTTCTCCATTTTAGGTGCAGCAAAAAGTTGGGGGTAAAAGAATGTAGGGTATTTTATACATAAATATATGTGGCAGGTGTATAGATGAATCAATCTCTTTAAACACAAAAATGAGGAAGCCAAAGTTTTCTACCATGATATGGTAAGTTGATGTGTAGGGACAAATAGATATGGTGATGTTAGGCATTGAATAATACTTTTCAAAAAACTACAACATGAACCCAGATGTGTGTTTAGTGTACAAGTAGTAATCTGTGAAGGCAGAATTCTTCTTAAACAACGGTAATGGATAAGCTTAGATGTATATTCCACAGAAGCCGTCTCCTACTACCAAAATTCCATGGTGATAAAAGTCCCTTGAGTCAATGGAATTATCTTAGGGAGACAGAAGGGAAGTGAATGAATTTCTGGGTTTTTATCCTGAGTCACAGTTCATGATAAATACACAAAAACAGAATTACATGTTTACAAAACATTTTCTTAACTTAAAAAAGAGAATCCAGAGATGTGACTCATTGGTAACATGGTCGAAGAAAATGGCCATTTTTGGAAAGTAGGCACCTGGTTAGATACAAAACCATTGTCTTAAATTAAAAGTTATATCGAGTTAGGTTACATGAGTTACAATAGAGGAGCTAGTCAAGAATAAAAGAGAAAAGGTGCCATTCAAAAGGCAGGAGGATCAAATATAAAGACTAATTCTAGATGTAGAATAAAGATCACTGTCTCAGAATTTAGTTCAGTGTCTGACAGAAAGGGAAAAAAACAATATTAGGTCAGACTACAGGGCGGGGATAGGGGGTTGGAGTGGGGATTGAGAATTGAAGTGGGGTGGAATGTGAGATACAAAATGGTGGTACCTCTGGCTTTTAAAATCCAGTGGCTTTTTTTAATCTAGTGAAGATATAAAGTATATATTAAGTACATGCCAAATATAAGGTCATCCATTCATGGTGTATTAGAAATAGTACTAATCCAGGAGGGTTCTAGTCTTGACACTAATTCATTCAAAGTCTTTTAAGCCTATTTTCACACAAAACAATGATAAACAATACAAAAATACGGTTTGTCAATATCTCAGAGTGGTTAAGAAAAGCAGGATGGCACGCTTTGTGGAGTAGTGGTTAGGTTAATCACCTCTGTAGGGCACAAGCCACATACCTCTGGGATCAAGTCTCAGGTCCAGGGGAAAACAAGTGTGAACAACTAAATATAAATACAATAGAATTACTCTTCCTCCTCTATCTTCCTGCCTGTCTGCTCACCTTCATTCCTGCATGTACCTTTCCTTTAAAAAAAAAAAAGAAAAGAAAATCAGGATGGTTTTAAGGTGAACTTTTTCTTTCTTTTTTTTTCTTGTAATATTTATTATCTCTTTTGTTCACACTGCTACATTCATTTTTGGATACTGAAACTGCAGCTCAATCTATATTTCATACCACACCAGTTCCAATGTCCTTTACCACATATTTTCTCCTCTTTCCTTCCCCCCTACTCCCCAGGCCCCTGGCAGCCATCATCTTGTGTCCTGTGAGTTTTTGCTGGGATTTACCTGTTTGTTTCATTTCATAATATTCCATACATGAAACCATCTTGCATTTATCTCTTTCTGACACATTTCACTTAACATGATCCCTTTCAGTTCCATTCAGATTGTTGCAAATGGCACAATTTTGGCATCTTTTTTTTTTTTTTTAATAGCTGCATAGAATTCCATTGAGTAAATATACCACAGCTTCTTTATTCAGTCATCTGTTGTTGGGCATTTAGGCTGTTTCCATATCTTGTCTATTGTGAACTGTGCTGCTATGAACACAGGGGTACAGATATCTTTTCTGATTAGAGATTTTCTATTCTTTGGGTATACCCAAGAGTGGGATTGCTGGATCAAATGGATGAATCCATCTTTATTTGTTTAAGAAATCGACATACTGTTTTCCAAAGAGGTCGCGCCAATTTACATTCCTACAGTGTAAGAGGGTTCCCTTTTTCTCCACACTCCCTTCCAACACCTGCTATTTCCAATCTCTTTGATGCACTGGTGTGAGGTGGTATCTCACTGTAGTTTTTATTTGCATTTCTCTGATGGTGGGTGATGTAGAACATTTTTTTCAGGTGTCTGTAGGTCATTTGTATGTCTTCTTCAGATAGGTGACTATTCAGTTCTTTGGTCCATTTTCTGAGTAGGTCATTTGCCTTTTTATTGTTGAGGTGTGTGGGCTCTTTATATATACTAGAGATTAAGTTCTTACTTAATGTGAATTGTGTGAATATCTTCTCGACTTCCACGGGTTGTTTTAGTGGTCTTTTCTTTTGCTGTGCAGACGCTTTCCAGTTTGATGTAGTTCCAATTGCTTTGTTTTACTTTGGTCTCTTTTGTCATAGCTGTTCTTTCCCCAAATATGTTTTTGAGGTCAGGTCATGGAGTGCTTTTCCCACATTGTCTTTGAAGTATTTCATCACTTTGGGTTTTATGTACAGGCTTTTTGATCAATCGAGTTAATTTTTGTGTATGGTGGTAATGAGTAATACAGCTTCTTCTTTTTTTTTTTGAGACGTCTTTCCAGTTTTCCCAACACCATTTGCTAAACAGACTTTATTTACTCTATTGTATGTTCTTGGCACCTTTGTCATAGATTAACTGTCCATATAGGAGTGGCTTGATTCTGGGTTCTCAATGATTCCACTGATCAGTGTGTCTGTTTTTGTTCCAGTACCATACTCTTTAGATGATGATCACTATGTAGTATACTTTGAGGTCAGGGAGTGTGATTCCTCCAATATTCTTTTCTCTTAAGATAGCTTTGGCTATTCCAGATTTTTTTGTGATTCCATACAACTACAGTATTGTTTTACTCCATTTCCTTAAAGAATGTTGTGGGATTTTGATGAAATTTGTATTAAATCTGTACAATGCTTTGGGTAGAATCGTCATTTTAACTATGTTAATTTTTCCAATTCATGAACATGGAATGTTTTTCCATCCCTTTACGTCTCCTTCTATATCTTTTATTAAGGTCCTTAGTTTTCATTGTAGAGGTCTTTCGCCTCTTTTATTAAGTTCATTTCCAGGTATCTGATCTTTCTTGGTGCTATTGTGAATAAAATTGCTTTTTCCTCTACTTCATTGTTTGCATATAGGGATGCTACTCATTTTTATGTGTTGATTTTATATCCTGTCACTTTGCTGTATTCATTTACAGTTCCAAAATATTTTTTCATGGAATCTTTGAGGTTTTCTAGGTATAGTATCATATCTGCAAATAATGATAGCTTTATTTCTACTTTCCCAATTTGGAGACTTGCTGTATGCCTCTCCCGGCCGGGGTTGCTGCTCAGCTTAAAGGACTGAGAGACTTTCATGGCAGGAGGGGTACAAGCAGCAACCGGAACCCCAGAAGATATCCAAGTCCCTCTCACCAGTGGCTACCTTTGGGACTATAGCTGTCTGTGGCCTGGGCCCGAACCTCCTGGGTTTCTCTCTTTGTACCTTGCTATTCATGCCTGTGACTCTGGGGGAAATCTTTGTATTTGATACGCCAATTCCAAACCTGTAAGCTGGATTCTCATGCCTCAGAGGAGCAACAAGCTGGTCCTAGAGCTCCATCAATTCTGACTGGTGCATAGATCACACACAAAAAAGCAAGACCAGCATTCCAAGTCAATATCCAGGCCTATATTCTGCAACCTGATATGCTGACATAAGGCTATTATATGATGCAGGAAAGGAAATCATTTAGCCTAACCCACAAAAACAAAAAATAAAAATAAAAATGAAGAAACAGAGAAATCCATGCAAAATGATAGACCAAAATAAACCCTGGTGGAAAAATGAATGCAACAAAATTAAATAAACTACCTAAATGTGTTAATGCAACAGTTGTTTTTGTTTTAAGGAGAGGTTTGGGCAGGAATGAAAGTGAAGCAGGAAGTCATGAAGAGGAATGAGAAGGAGCATTTATTTCATTTAGTTGTTCATCTTGATTTTCACCCTGAACCCTGGTATTGAACCCAGGTCCTTGGGATATATGACCTGCACTCTCAATGGAAGGCAGCTGACCAAACTGCTACTCTACCAGGGTGTGCCAGTACGACAGCTTTAATGATAGTTTTGAAATAAGGGGAATAGGGAAGACCAATAAGAGAACTACAACAATGACAGAGAAAGTGAAGCAGTTTCAAGAATAATTCATTAATCTAAAGAACACAATAGAGGGCTTAAACAGTAGGTTGGAAGAAACCTTTGATCTATGCAATGAGCTAGAAGGCAGTAGTGAAATGCACCCAGTAAGACTAGCAAAGAAAAAAGAAGATACGAAGACAGAATACAAGATTTAGGGTCTAAGAGCAAGAAAAACATTTGCAACAGACGCATCCCAAAAGGCGAAGAGAGAAAGGAAGATAAATTTATTTAAAGAAATAATACCTGTGAATTTTCTAACCTGAGGGAGGAAAGAAACCTTCACACCCAGGAAGTTCAAAGGGTTCCAAACAGAAGAAACCCAAATAGACACACAAGAAGACACACTGTCATTAAAATAGCAAAAACCATAGATAAAGATTCTTAAAAGCAGCTATAGAAAAACAAGTTACACACAAAGAACCCCCCATAAGATTGTCTGCAGATTTCTAAGCAGAAGATTTACAGACCAAAAGAGAATGACATGATATATTCAAAGTGCTGGAAAAAAAATATCCAACCAAGAAATACCCTGCTAGATTATCACTTAGAATTTAAGGAGTGATAAAAAGCTTTACAAACAAAAGTTAAATAAATTCACAGCAAATAAGCCAGTCTTATAAGAACTACTAAACAAAGTCCCATAAAGTGAAAAGAAATTCCACTTAGAAGCAGTAAGACATTAAAAATACAAATGCAGGGGGAGTGGGGAGAGTAAAAATGTGGACTATTAGATAAGCTCGAGTCTAACTTACTTTCAAGTTAAAAAATTGGTTCAGACAAAGAAACTTACATGCAAGTCACAGTATGCCTCAAAATACAAATCCACAGAAAACCAATAAAATGAAAAGAGAAAAAAAAAAACGTGTTTTCAAAGCACAGGAGAAAGCAACAAGAACAAAGATAGTCTGCAGCAACACCCCAAAAACAAATAGTAAAATAGAAATAATCAGTTACATATCAACAATTATACCCCAAATTTAACATATCTAACTCACTAATAAAAAGGCACAGAGTGACCAAATGGATTAAAACACAACCCAATTCTCTGATGCTTACAATAAACTCATCTAAGATCTAAAGACAAAGGTTCAAAGTCAAAGAGTGGAAGACAAGCTTACAATCAGATGGAAACCCCCAAAAAAGCGAGGGACAACCCTACTTGGATATATGGATATCACATAATGATTAAGGGATCAATTCAGTAAGAAAAAATTATATGTATGCATATTTGTATGTATACACACACATATACCAAATGAGGAAGCATAAAAATACATAAAGCAGTTATTAACAGTACTAGAGAGACACTGACATCAACACAGTAATAGGAGACTTCAACACCCCACTCAAAACAATGGATAGATCAACCAGGTAGAAAATTAACAGGGAAATCTTGTTAATTTATGATTAAGAATTTTAAATTAAGGATTTAAAAATCTTTAAGTGACAAGTTAGAACAAATCAGTGTAATACAGTTACAGAATACTTCACCAAACAATCCACATTTTTCGCAAGTGTTCATGGAACATTCTCAAGGATATACTATATGTTCGCAAACAACTGTCAACAAATTTATAAAGATCAAATCATACCAGACACCTTCTCCAGTTACAATGGTATAATACTAAAAAAAAAAAAAAAAGCTATTAAAAAAAAGTAGGAAAATTCCAAATTTCGTAGAGGCTGAAGAAAATGCTTCTGAATAACTTTTGCATAATAAAAGAAACCAAAGGAGAAATAAAAAAGTTCTTGGCAACAAACTAGAATTTATGGAATGAGCAAAAGCAGTACCAAGAGTTATAGCAACCTACATCAAGAAAAATAAAAATCTCAAATAAATAATCTAATCCTATATCTATAGAAGCTAGGAAAAGAATATTTTGAGGTAAAAGTTAGAAGAAAGAAAATAATAAAAATTAGAGAAGGAAAAAAACAAGTGAAAATCCAAGACAATTCAACTCAATTTTACAAATTAATATAAACTAATATGTGTATTAGGTTCCCCGTACGTGCAGTTTCCCCATTCTTCAGATATATCAACACACCCTACCCTCCACCAAATCACCAAGAGCTCTTCATCATTATCCAGTGGGCCCTGTTACCACTTGCCCTGCCCCCCTCCCCATTCCATTCCATTCTTTATTGGTAACCTCAGTTCCTTTGCAAGTGTCCAAGGGTTGGCTTTGTTTCATCTGTTCCTTTTTTTGTCTATTCACATTCTATCTATGAATGAGATCATCTGGTATACAGCTTTCTTCTTTTGACTTATTTCAATTAGCATAATCCCCTCCAGATCCCACCATGTTGATTCAAATGACAGGATTTCATCACTTCTAAGGGCTGTGTAGTATTCCGCTGTGTATGTATACCACATCTTCCTTATCCATTCATCTGACGCTGGGCACTTAGGTAATTTTCAGCTCTTTGCTATTGTGAAAAAGGCTGTAATAAACATGGAGATGCATAAATCTCTGTGTGAATTAGTGTTTCTTTACCTTTGGGGTACCTACCCAGAAGTGGGATGTCAGGATCATATGGGATTTCTATCTTCAACTTTTTAAGGCATCTCCAAACTGTTTTTCATAGGGGGTGCACCCTATGGTGCCTAGTCATATTCAGAGTAGTACAATATACTAATTAAGAACACAAATTCTGGGGCTAGAATACCTAAATTCAAATGCTGGTTCTGTCACTTACGAGTTATATGCACTTGGGCAAGTCACTTAACCTCTCTAAACCTCAACTGTCTAATTTGTAAAATGCAGTAATAGTTCCTATTTCACAACACTTGTGAGAATCAAATCAGGTCATAGAGTAGTAATAGAGCATACTGATTAAAAGTATGGTCTCTGGAGCCAGACTGCCTGATCTGTAGCCTTGGCTTTGCTATCTATTAGTTACAAATGATTTGACCTTGGGCAAATCACTTAATTTCTCCATCCTTCAACTTTCTAATCTATAAAGTGGGATAATAATACTTCCTACTCTATAGGGGTATAAAGAGGATTATTGTATCATTATACATAAAGTTTTATGGAGAACAAAATAAATGAGGCACATAGTAAACAAGTAGCTGTCATTTAAATGAGCTTTGCAAATAGATTCAATATTAATTACTACTATTAAGCAAAAGGCACATGCACATAAGACTTCTTTCTAAATGTACTAGTTTTTTGCTTTCTTTTTAAAATGAGAACACTTGGGTGCTCAAAGTAGTAAATGGATGAACTTATCCTTATTTTAGAAATAACAGAATTTCATGGCTATTGTTTTTGTTCCTCTTTGAATGTTCAAGTCCTCTGGTTTCTTATAGTTTTGATTATGTCTATCATTTCAACGAAACCTTCCCTAACAATATGTCAAATTTTGGTCTTCTTCCATTCTAGTCCTACAGTAGATATTTAATAAACCTTTTTCAATTTGATTTAATTGAGTAACTAAGGCATCCACAGTCCAGGGTTTTTACAATATAGGTAGTTTGGGAAGACAGGAGAGAAGAGACAAAGTAAAATAATTCCAACTTATTAGTAAAAGTAAGAGCTACTCCGAGTGGAGTGATAACTATCACAAAAGATGAGGTAAAATGGAAAGAGAATGTATAAAAATATATTTTGGTATAATGTGAGGAATACTCAAAAAGAAATATGAAAAAGTGAGCACTGAATTGCAGTTTGGCTGTTTGTGACCAACAAAATGGAAAAGAAAACAGTATTTTTATCTTTTTACATGTTAGGAAATTCAGACTGAGAGGAGATGGTGCCAAAGGTCATATAAGCCTATGGAGTAAAAGCAAATGAGTTCACTTCAGGTATATGCATGTTTAGCAATGTAAAGTTTTCCATTCCTTGAATGTGGGATCTTTCCATTTTTTTCTTGTTTAAATTTTTTCATTAATGTTTTGTCATTTTTAGTACAGAAGTCTTTTATCTCCCTAGTTTATTCCTAAGTATTTTATTCTCCTTGGTGCTTGTAAATACGATTACTTCTCTAAATTCCTTTGCATTTAATTCAATTGTCAGTGTATAGATCTGCAGCTGATTTTTGTATCCTGATTTTGTATTAAGCAATTTTAGTGAATATGTTTAATAGTTCTAAGAGCTTCTAATATTATCTTTATGTTTGTTTTTTTTTTTACATATGAGATCATATCACCTGCAAATGGGAACTTTATTTCTTTTCAAATTTCCTAATTGATCTGGCTAGGGCTTCCAGTACAACTGTGAATTAAAATGGTGAAAATGGGCATCCTACATTTGTTCCTGATCCTAAAGGAAAAGCTTTCTGTTGTAACTTTGAGTATGTTATTAGCTGTGGGTCTGTCACATACGGCATATGGAAATAAAGAGTTAAACATCTCTGAAGATGGTTAAGATGAGGTATTCAATGTTATTACCAGGTGTGGAGAAAAACGGTCGAATGTGGAACTCTAGTGATGCACAGTAATGGTTTCTGCCCAAAAGATAAAGATAAGCATTGCCTAACACATGGGTCTTGTAATATACCTACACTTAGGGTTGTCACAAAAACTATAAATTCAGTAAATCTTTTAAGATACTGGTCATATAGGTATGCCTATTAACTAACCATGTTAGAATCTGCCTACTGTTAGAGAACATCCAGTCAGTACATATGCTATTTTAGTGAAACAACAAAAATTTTACAAAACCAACTTTTACCCTTCTCTGTAACCTTTCTTTTTCTTAGAAAAACCTGTGTGACTCCCATCCAATGGTGCACTTACTTGAAGGCAGCTGAGTCTTTGTACCCATGTTGCAATTCTAAAACACTTGGCCATTAATAAATTCTTTGATTTATTCTCATGTTGTTCTGTGTCATTCATAGTTGACAGGTTTTACTATATATATATTGAGGTTACTTTCTCCTATGGATGAAATGCTTTAGATAACTGCTGCACAACACTGTATTTATAGTTAACAACAATATACCACATAGTTTAAAAAATGTGTTAAGACAGATCTCATATTAAATGTGAGTTCAAACCCTGATCCATTCCTTTTGCCTCCCCTTCTTCATGTAATATTATGTTCATTATTTCTTGTGTGGATTACTGGTATTATCGCCTACTGGTCTTACTTCCTTTCAAATCTATTCTACAAGTTTTTATATAATCTTCTTAAAACTTAGGTCACTGTTCTGTTCAGAAAACTTCAGTGGTCTTCTAATGCTTAATAAATCAAATCCAAATTCTTTACCTAGTATTCAAGCTCCCTTCCCCAAAATTTGGTACCAAGTTTTCTTTCTAGAATTATTTTCCACTAACAGGGTTAGCTTCATAAATCTGTGATTTACGTAGATGTACAGGGTCCTGCACTTAGAAGGACTCTTGTACTTCATTTAATGCTCTACTGATATCTTAAAAATATTGATTTAAAAATAAGATATACAGTAGGCCCTGCAAATTATGCAGTCAGTCTTCCCTATTATACCTTACATTTACCTTCTAGAAGAATTGCACAATTTACTAAACCTAAACACATCCTATACTCTCTCCCCTCACTACAAAACCATACTGTATCTTTTAACTGAACAACCACCCTGATTCTCTACCTACCAAAATTCTGCTCACTTTTTAAATACTCAGCTCACATTACACTTCACAGTCCTTATTAGAGATATAATGCCCTAATACCCTAAGGCAAACTTTTTAGGCCCAACAAATACATTTCTTCAGGGTTTGTGGGCTACCAGAGTCTCTGCTACAATGACTCAACTCAACCCACTGTAGTGTGAAAGGAGCTATAAAGCACACCAAAGTGGTTGCATTTCTTAAAACATTATCTATGAACACTTAAGATATGAATTTCATATAATGTTCACATGTCAAAAATATTAGTTTTCTTTTATTTGTTTCTTAATTACTTAAAAATATAAAAGAAGTATTCTTGGCTTCAAAGGTAAGTGACTCATGGGCCATAGTTTGACATGCTCTCACTCAGACATCTGTATCATGATTTTGCTTCTCTCCTAGGTATCTAGAATGGTACTAGCCATGTACCACCCTTGGGAGAACTGACGAAATAATCACTCAAGAGATACCACTGTGTCTCAGGAGGCTAAGGTTCCTGTCACAGAATTCCTGAAATCCTGGTACTTTTTACATAACAGCAATAAGAGCACCTCTTGTTTTAATTTTTTCTTTGACCTCATCCAATCTTAAAACCTTTATAAATACCAGCACTAAGAGCACTAGGAGGATCTTTTGTTCTGTTGTGCTAACTCGGGGTACATTCCTGGATGACTCCAGAATAGGGACTGGTCATCAGAAAGACCAACCTACGATAAGAAGTTTGGACTTTTCAATCCCTCATCCTCCAAAAAAAGGGAGCGTTAATAATGGATCATGCTTATGTGAGGAGACCTCCATAAAATCCCAAATGTATGGCATTCAAAGATCTTGCAGGTTGGCAAATATATGTATACTAAAAACTAACAGGGTGACATATCCCACTGTCATGAGAACAGCTCTGCCACTAGGGAACCCTTGCAGAACTCTTCACCTACCTGTTTATTTGTATCCTTATCAGATCCTTTAATAAACTGACAAACAGAATTTCTCAGAATTCTGTGAGCCACTATAGCAAATTTAGAGGTTCTTTGTAAACTCGACCCTATAGCCAGTTAGTCAGAAGCACAAGTGATAACCTGGGCTTATGACTACCACTGGCACCTGAAGGTATGGTTCGTGCCTGAGACAGAAAGAATAGGTGGGGAAGTCTCATGGGGCTGAGGCCTTGACTGTGGGATCTGATGTTATCTATAGGTACAGGGTCAAAATTGAGTTAAATTGTAGGACACCCATTCAGTGTTGCAGAGAAAATTCCCAGTGTGGGGGAAAATCTCACATTTTCGGTGACTAGAGGTAAAATATTTTATGTGAGTAGTAAAGGAGACTCAGAGAAGAAACATAGTAGAGAGGAGCTGTTTCTTCTACATTGAAAGAAAATAAAAGTTGTTTCCTTTTACATTTCTCAAATATTACCTCAGTTAGGTGATTAACGTCTACATGAATAGTCATAAATCATGTTAATAGTATTTGTACTTGATACAACATAATCTTCCTCTCAATAACCCATAAACAGTCCTATCATGAGAAGAGTGTCAAAACAATTGCAGTAGCAGGGCATTCTACAAGATATTTGACCAGCACACCTCCAAAAAGACATGGTCATCAAAAACAAAGGCCTGAGAAACTGTCAGAGCCAAGAGGAACCTAAAGATACATTAATGTGGTATACTGGAATCTAGCAGAAACGATTCTTGAAAAAAGAATATTACAAAAAAAATGAAGGAAACCTGAATAAACTATGAACTTAAGTAGTAATATTGGTTCCCTGATTGCAACAAATGTACCACATTAAAATATTAGTAATAGGAGAAACTAGATACAGAATTTGAGGGATTACTCTGTAACAGTATATTAATATTTCTATAAATCTAAAAAATAAGGCTTATTTTTAAAAAAATCCTATTTCTTCTTCAAAGCCTATTAGAAATTCTGCCTCCTATAAGAAACTATCCCTGATCTCTTCAAACCAAATGAGATCTCTGTCAATATCCACCCTAAAACACCTCTGTTGAACACTTAGCATTTGATTTTTGTCCAAAAAAATTATCTATAAACATTTCCTTTTCCTTACTTAATCATAAGCTTCTTGATGCCAACCACATTTACACTCTCCACGTTAAATAGTACAGAGTTAGTTGAAAGCAAAACTTAGAAGTCAACTAATCCCAATGAAAGTCACTTTCAGTGATGCTGAGTTAATACCTCCTAAGGCAGTTTCATTATCTCTAATAATTATGAAGTTCTTCCTGCGTGCTGAAACCAGCTGCTCTATAATTTCCTTATTTACTGCATGAATGAAAGAATGACAAGTTAACTAGCTCTAAGAGAGCAAGGCCACCTTCTATTTACCTAAAACTATCTCTAGCACAGCACTTAAGTACTCAAAAACAAATTGTTTTGAATGAGTAAAAGGCTAGCTGGCTGGGGGAGGAACTGCTACTTTTATTCCCCGTCCCCTCCCCATTTAATTTACCCTCCAGTTAACGACGACAATCTACCTGATAATACGCTCACTTAACATAGTCATTTAGGTCTTCAAGACGCTTATATGTAGGCTGGAGACACAATTTTAACCAATTTAACTAAAACTAAGAAGAGTTTAGGCAATTTTGTGCACTGAGAAGTGAGAAAGGAGTCGAGGTCAGTAGATCAAGGGTGTACTACTAAAAACTAAGAATCAATCAGTTAGGGCTGAGTCACCAAAGATCCCTCAACACGTCCCTAATCTCCTCCAGTCCAGAACTTCATGACTTCCAGCAAATCACTTCACCTCTAGTAGGTTCCTCGGACCCAATGTCCTCTTTAAGTCTTCCCTAGTTCTAAGGACCCAGGATCCTAGTATCCCAGGCCTTTGTTGCCACGGTTTTGTTTTTTCCCCAAGTTTTCAAACTTTAACCTTGCCTAATAATCGGTAAATCACTTTCTCACTGAGACTAGCTGAGAAAGTGGACTACAACGGCTGCTTCCATTCCTTTCTTTTCTTTCTTTGGAAAGGTGCAGCAGGAATGAAGGAGAGCAGGCAGGCAGGAAGAAGCACGCTGTGTGATTTAGTCGTTCACCAGGTTCTTCCTCCCTCTCTGGCTCCCGAACCCGGGTCCTTGGGATTATACGGACTTCGTCCAGCAGCTCTAACTACGAAGCCACCAAGGCACACCACCATTCTTATGCTTTTTATAATTCCTTTATTTTTTGGAAATGAAATTGGTTGAAAAAAATTTTTTGTCCTTTCACCTCCGTGCAAGTGGGGAGGGGTACGAGGTTAGGAAAAACTGCTAAAGTAAATAAAATATAAATTCTCAGGGCAGACAACAGGACTTCTAAAAAAGAGGCAGTTCTACAGTTCTGCACGAAAACCTGAAGAAACCCCAATGTACATGCGAAGTTAGCAAAGGCGGGGAGGCTCCGCTCTCACCCCACCAAAGTCCTGAGGTAAAGGTTTCATCTTAGTAACTGAGGAAAAAGATACACTGGTAGAAGAAAGAAAAAGTTGAGAACACAGGTCTCGGGAGCCTCACTCCCGAGGCGGCCAACATACCTGATCAGAAAGCAGTCAGTCAGGGAAGCCTGCTCCCACGCTTCCAGAACGTTCTCTGAGCCTGGGGACACGCAGTTTACCGCTCGCACAAGTGACCCCGGCTTCTGCGCAGCCGCAAACCGCTAACCACGCCCAGCGTTTCCTGGTCTTTGAATCAGTTTGCTCAAGCCTGTTAGTGGGTGAGTAAAACGCCGGCTTCTTTTGGTATTGCCTGGAATTGATTTTTTCAGTTTTCTGAAACGTAGGCTCAATTCCTGTTAGCAACATAAAATGGTCTCTGGTTTATCCAAATTATGAAAAAGTAAGGGAATTTTCACCAATAGGCATAAACATAATATATAGAGACTGACATGTTCTTCAGGGCGCCATTGTTTTAGAACGGAACTGAAGCTTTGCAAATTATTAGCCCCTAGTGCTGACAACTGTAAAAAAAATTAAGGAAAGGAAAAAAACCACCGATTGCTAGAGGCTAACTGTTAGGATATAACTGTATGTCTTAATTTATAAAGCATGTATAACTGAACAACAAGAGGCTCCAGGAAAAATCTTTTGGAGCACACTTGTAAAGTGAATGGTTACCTGAGTAACTATTTTGTGTATTTGCGAATTTCATGTTACCGATATTATTAAAATTAGGTGCCTCTGTTAGGCAGTTTATTAAGGCGGCCTAGCGACAGACTTTAGAAGAGGCCAAATCTGCCTCCAGCTACACCGCCTGGGTTTGGGAACTGAAGGAATTGATTCGGCAGCTGGGATTTTGGGATTTTGATGTGACGGGGCGGGGCATGGTTGGGAGACCTCTAAGAGCGACTCAGCAAGTACAGAATACAAGACAGTGTTTCCTCTCCACCTGCGATATTACAAGGAAACCTAGCTAGGTCAAGGGCAAAGACTCCATTTCTGGTGGTGAAAGAAACGTCCATTCTGCGGAGAATGGCAACTAACCAACTAACCCGGGCAACTAACCAAACTAGTAACAGAAGAAAACTAATCTTAATGAGAATTTACTTTGTACTAGGCATAATATACTTAGTACTTCACAGACATGATTGTATTAATATTTACCATAAATGCTATAAAGTATTCTTTTTCCTTTTAAAAATGAGGAAACGGGGGCTCAAGGTGATTTAAGTTTTATTGATCTGAGAGAAATGATCAGGCTATCTTATAACAGGAAGGTGCTTTTTTCGAGAGTAGGAATCATGATTCGGTGCACAACCAATGTGCAATCTCAAGGTGTGTACCATGAGAATCGGCATATGAGAGTTTTAAAGGATGAGACAGATAGATATTATGATTTTGTTATTTGCTCTGGAACTTCGGACTGGTTACTAAGTTTATCTACATGTCCATGATTGGTCAGCGGCAAAAAGTTCCCTCACAGAAGGCTGAAGCTGTGTTTGGGGTTGGGGAGGGGGTCTGTTGTCAAATCAGTAGATGACTCCTGTTTCTTGTACTCACAGATAAGCTTGTTGAATTTTAATTACAAGTCTCAACATGGCAGCTTAGAGATATGATGGGGGCTGCTTGACTCAAAGTGGGCTCCACAGTTGGCTTGGCTAAGATAACAGCCAATGAAAAAAGAGCTGGGAATCAAACCTATCAGATATCTAAGCCACACCCTTACCTCTACAACAACTTCTCCACACTTGGACCCAATTTTAAGATCTGGGACACACCATTTAACTCACATGAGTAGCATAAAAAACTTAACAGACATTGGAGAAAGCACCGATTGTTCTTCCATCCTTCCATCTTCATTCACATAGTCAAGAAATGTTTGATTGTGTGGAAGAAAGCCTGACTTGATAGCCTGCCTTCATCATTTATTGAGTTATGTGACCACAGATCAATGACAACATCAGTTTTCTTGTCTCAGAATAAGCATAATAATTATGCCAGTTCATAGCTTGATATGCATAAGCCTATTAGAACTGTGCCTAATGCGTAAGTACTCCGTATATTTACCTGCTATTTTTCTATTACTCAGTTCCTTTAATGTTATCTGACAAGTATACCCTCTCAGTTTTTTTCATGTTCCTATTTTTCTAGATAACTGTTTCATACTTTCTCCTCTTTTCAGTTCTCTAGCACATCTTCTCCATGCTTACTTTCCACTGAAGGTTTTGCTTATTTTGAGATGACATAAATAACATCCAAACGGGGGCTTCCACAGTTACTCATGAGCTTATTTACCAGTCTATTATCAACCTTAACCACAGCTTTTCCTTTCCCTTCAATTATTTAAGGTCAACCCTCCAGATGAATGCTAGATTCCATCTCTTTTTGTTTACTTAATATCACTTCAATAATTCTCTCCTGTGTCTCTTACGTGATCAATTTTCTTTTCTCCCCTGGACCATCTCCAATAGCAAATAAATATGCTTTTATTTCTCCCAACTTAAAATCTCATGATCCCACTTTGCACTAATCATCCTATTTTTCTGCTTTATTTTTTTAGTGTTCTTCTTTTCCATTCTTTCTTAAACTTAGCACAGCCAGGCGTTTTCAGTTCCACCATGCCACAGAAATGACTTTAGTCAAAGGCATTGCTAAATCCAGTAGACAATTTTCATTACACATTTTACTTACCCAATCAGCATAATTTGTTACAATTGATCACCTCCTCCTCTTGGAAGCACATTCTTCCCTTGGTTTCCTCATAGCATTCTCTCATGGCTTTCCACTAACTTCATTGACCATTTTTAAACATTCTTTCTTGTTTTTCCCTCAATACTGAATCTTTTAGGAGTACCCCAAATGCAGTCCTTGGACCTTTTTGCTTCTCTGGCTGTATTCAGTCCTTCGGTTGTTTCATCAATTTATAACTTTAGATATCAACCACATGCTGACAAATCCAAAATTTCTATCTCTATCCCTAGTCTTTACCCTGAACTCCAGATTGGTATAAGCAACTGTTGGTTCACCAACAGACATGTTCAATTTCATGGTCCAAAACTGAACTTCTCATTACACCTCCCCCACTACCTGGCACCATTCATTGTCTTTTCCCCGTCTCATTTAATAACTCATACTTTTCCCGTTATTAAATTTAAGTACCTTGACTCTATCTTATATGCCCCCTGCCATCTCATTCATCAGAAAATCTCATTGCTTTTACCTACAAAATATATCCAGAGCCTGATCACCTCCCTTGCCTGAACCACCATCAACTCTCGCCTACCTTATTGCAATAGCCTCCTTACAGACCTCTGTGCATGCTTTGTTTCTAAAAGTCCTTTTTCAACATAGCAACCAGAGTAATTGTGCTAAAATAAAAGATTATTTCTCTCTGCTTAAAACCCTCAAATGACTCTCAATTTTCTCAGATTAAAGCTTATGATTACCTACAAGGCCCTATGTCATCCATACCCCTATTACCCATCTGATTTCTTCTACCCTTTTCTCACTTGGTTCTTCCGTTCCAGCCACATTGAGCCCCTCATTGCTCCTCCTGTCTGCTAAGTATGTCCCTTTCTCAGGGCTTTTGCCCCAGCTTTTCTGTCTAAAGTGCTGTCCTCCCAGATAGCATCACAGATCACTGCCGCCTTCTTCAAATCTTAGCTCAACTGTCATCTTCCCAGCAAAGCCCACCATAACTTCCTCATTTAAAATTGGAACTACCCCTGATGCCTCTTCACCTGCACTGTTTTTTTCATAGCGTTTATTACCTTCTAACATACTACATAATGCACACATGTATTATTTTTTATTGCTTATAACCTTTTCCTCATTAAAATGTAAATTCCACAGTAGCAGGGATTTTGTTTGTTTTGTTTGCGGATAAATCTCTAGCACCTAGAACAAAATCTAGTACCTATTAAGCATTAGTAACTAGTAACTAGTCAAAGGTTGCAGTATCATTGACACTCACGTATACAGGCTTTCTGAGGATTTGTCTTTCAGTGACAATGTGTATCAAATTTCACTGAATGTTTGTAGCCATAAGATGAATAATGCTAATGAGGGTTTCTATAGTTATTAAAATTCTTATCTGTATTACTATTAGCTTTGAATTAATTAATTTCAGTCTTTCATCTTCTTGGTCGAGGCTAACTCATTGATTGTCTAATATGTATTGGCTGGAAATAAATGTTTAACAGCTAACTTTACTGACAAGTTTTCATTCAGAAGGTTTATGTGTTACTACTTTATTAGTTTATTACTAAAACAAATACAACTGTTTTAGCCAGGCTTTTAAAGGTATCTATGTGAATCAGGCTCCAAAATATATTGAAATTGAATATATAAATATATTCGGCAGTTTTATAACAGCCCAACTCCCTGATTCACTACTCTCTAGAATTCCTACACAGAAATATGTTCAATTTATATTTCTTCTTAGTGTCAGAACATTCCTAATTCAGCAGCTGCAAGAAAGTTATAATGAAAAATTAATTCCATAAATTATTGATTCCTGAATTGAAAATATACACTTCAACTTGAAAGCATAGAATCAATAAGTATATATATATTTCACAAAACTTGTGATGCCATATTTCCACATTAGTTGCAGAATGACAGGCTGTTATAAGACTGCAAAGAATGGCTTAAAATTTTTTGTGAGATGCCTTAGTTTCATATGCTGCAGCAACCTCTGATCTACTTGTGGTTTGAATATTTGATAGTTCTATGACAATGAATCTATGTCAAATATTTTCCCTTTCAATCTATTGCAAATATTGAACAAGCTTTTTCTTTTGAGGTTTCATTGCATGTTCTTTCTGTTATCTGCTTCATTCCTGATGTTTTGACCTAGATATTAAACACACACACACACACACACACATCAAGGGAATTGTAGAGGAAATTTGGTGAAAGAAGAGTAGCTATTTTCAAATCTAGCGTTTCACTAGTTTTTTTATACAGGAAACTGATATAGTTCTATATTTGTAACCCTGGCTATGTATATAAATTCTTATTTTTAAATGACTTGATTTAAACCATTTCTTGTTTTGAAAACAACAGGCTCAATTTTATTAAACCATAGGATATCTTTAAATGATTAGTTATTTGGCTTCAAAACTTTTTTATTTCCAAGTAGATTTGAGTATGTATGTATATGACTTAGATAAAGCAAAACATATTCAGTTCTCTACTCAGACACTAAGAAAAGTATTTTTGGACTCTGACCTTACTGGTTCTGTTTTCTTCTTTAATTTAAATCTCTTTTGATTTTCAGCTTACTCTCATAGTAATCCCTTGTGCTTTGGCTAATGTTGGCTTAATGTGATTATTAAGCATAGCTGTGATTCAATGGTAAATTCTTGAAAGCTTAGACACTTTGACAGAGTCTTGTTTTTGGCAAAGGAAACTGCCTTCGGTTTGCAGCAATAATGTGAAAACAACTAAAATAAACTCCCAGCACACTAGCAAACATTCTATCTGAGAACATAAATTCCTACCTAGGCGTCCCTTCAAAGCCTAATCAAATTTTATCATATGTATCAGACACTGTCTGAAAAAGGATAAAAGATATATACTATCTCTCTTTGACTCCTCCCTCAGATCAAGGATCAGCACAATCTAGAGGTTTCACGGTTATTACTTTACCAGAAAAACACTGTTATTTTAGGCAGCCAAAAGTGTGTTAATTGCTTCTTCCTCTGTTCTTTCCTTTACCTCTGTTAACTCTCTCCTGTTGTACATCCATAGAGAGAAGAGCCCCAAGAAAATAGCTGGACAGGAAGGAGCTGACTATATGTGGAGAAATGTAGTTTTCTAATATGCAGCAGGGTGGGTAGGTATAGAGAGAGGATGCACCTAAAAGCAGTAAAAACTGAGAATTCTGGTTTTTCATGTGGTCCATCATTTCAGAGAAACATGCTCAGACAATGAGGTAGGAAAAGTCAGTAGAGCAAAATAGTAGTTGATCAATACCTAGTAGAGATGGAAATTGAAATAACTACCATACCTAAAATAACTAGAGAACAAGGACAAAGAAAAAAAAGATACATTCTAACTGTTGATAAACCACCTAATCTGAGGACTCTGTGAAAAGGTGAGTAAAAGAAGAAAAAAAAGGTCAACATGGAGTCTGTGAAACAATATTTCAGGTGAAAAAAAATAAATGACAATGAACTATATGCAGACATG
Organism: Solenodon paradoxus; assembly: GCA_004363575.1. Taxonomy (NCBI): domain Eukaryota; kingdom Metazoa; phylum Chordata; class Mammalia; order Eulipotyphla; family Solenodontidae; genus Solenodon; species Solenodon paradoxus. The sequence goes on along the minus strand of RJWH01000174.1, from coordinate 111,798 downwards.
GCCTGACACTGTTTTAGATTATAAGCCTACAGAAGTCCTACAGCCTCCATGAAGGAAATTAAAAGTGTTACCTAGAAAGGACACACACACACACAAATCACACTAGCTGGGGACTTCTCTTCTGTCTCTGCTAAATTTCATGAGATAATTACTCCCAGGTGCTTTTCACAAGTAGTGAACACGGATAAATTGAGTTAAATGAAGGCATAAACCTAAAGAATTAGAAATATAGCCACAAAAGCTAAACAGAGATGTGAGCACTCATTTATGCACCCCTGCAGATCCTTTTGCTCCCTTGCTCCGGTGGTCTGAGCACTTGCTCTGGTTCCCAGCTCAAACAGTACTGCAAAAGTTCTCATGTCATTCCCGCCAGAACAAGCCCTGATTCTACCTGCTCTACCTGCTCTTTGTCTCCTGACACCACTAGTTGTCTTAGTCTTTCCAGATGAGCGTGAAAGTCTTCCTTTGGCGTGGGCTGCATGAAACACCTGCACTGCGAGTTGTGCTGACCAGTGGGATTCACAGAGGCTGCAGACTTCTTCAGTAGCTGTAGCAGGGGTCCCGGTCACACATGGAAGTGTGGGGGCGTTAACTCCTCTGGGGCCAACTTTGAGCAAAGACAGAATAAGAGATAAGGAGGATCAAGTAGATAAGTTTTTCCACCCTTTTCCTCTGATTTTTCCAAGATTCTCAAGTTCTCTTGGCCTCTCCGAAGATACCCTGTGTGACCAATCAACCAGTCATTTCTCGTGAAGCTGAGGGCAGCTTGCCACCTTGTATTTGCTTCCCCTTCCCTGTTTTACTTTACTTTTCCCCTCACTGTTGCTTCCCTGGAATTTAACATGTAAAATTTTTGAATGCTACTCTGGATTCATATATTCAAAACATCTTAACAATGTCAGAAAAGGGAGTAAGAAAGGGACATAATGCCAGAGGAAATCCTTGTCTTAAACAGGGGAAACTCCAAAGATGGAATTACACATTGATTCTTGTAGATAACGTAAAGAAGATTTTTGGGAAAATAGGATTACCATTTAGAAAATTAAAACTAGGCTATTAAAACTTGACTTTTCAAAACAGGACAAGCAAATACAATCTGATCTATTGATAAAAAGACACAAAAATGGAATTGTAGAATAAAAATCTTTTTAAAAATGATAAATAGAAATCATGTAAGTGGTTTTGGAGATATTTAAAGAAAAAAATATATACTAAGACAGAGAAGGCAATCATCAAAATTTGGAAGTCGGAAGCAAAAAGAGGAGGGATAACTAACTCAGGAATTCCAAGAAAGCTAAAGCCTAACTCAGCACTTGGTGAGGTTAAAGCAACCCAGAACTCCCAACGGATTAGGAATCTGTTCCAGAGGTATCTGGTGGACCAAAGTTGTGATTAAAAGTAAGAATAATTGTTGAAAGTCTGTTTAGGAAGTATTCAGAACCCAAATGACCTCTTCTTAGGTAACTCTCTCACACCGCAACAGAACTAGGGTTCTTTCTCTGAAGAGAATAATAAAACAGGAAAATAAAACAGGAACAGATAGTGGGACTCTCAGTCCTCTTCCCACTACAACTTCCTGGGAAATTGATTTCAAGGTCATTTTTTCCAGGAATATTAATCTCTGAGGACTCTAACCAGTCAGGTGAAAAGACCTCAGATACTGATGTGTTTCATGGCAATGATCAAAGTCAGGTAGTGAAGCCCACCATCAACAAACCTCACTCACAGATAGTTTTAAAAAAAGGCTTGAGTCCCTACAATATGAATAGCCAAGGAATGCTTCTAACTTAAAAGACAGAGATTGAAACAAACATATTAAACATATAAAAAAGCAAATTGGAGGAAACTCACTGTACTGTGCTTAACATAAAAAAAAAAATCTATATTCGATAAATAAGGGAAACATTGCATTCAAGTAGCAAGAACAAAGTACTATTAAAGAGGAAAATATCGAACAACAACAAAATAATAGCAATGATGAGAAATGAAAAACTGAATGGAAGGGTTGAGGATGAAATTGAAGACACTGGCATGCCCTGAAGTAACAGTTTGGTTAGCTGCCTTTGCGGGTGCAGTCCACATGCATCCCAAGGACCCAGGCGTGTGCCCCGGGGTGGGGGAACAACCTAGATGAACAACTAAATAAAATGTTTCTTCCTGCCTGCCTACTTTCATTTCTACCTGCACTTTTACTTAAAAAAAAAAATGAAGACATGCCCTAAGAAGTAAAGCTCAGAGAGATTAATATGAAGGAAAGAGTATTAATGATCTCTTATCTACATAATAGACATTCCAAAAAGACAGAACAGAGAAAATAGAAGAGAAAAATTTTTTTCAAAGGAATAATTCAGTAAAATTTTCTAGAACCGAATGACATGAGTTTCCAGGCTGAGAGGGTCTACCAAAACCTTAGTCAGTGGATAAAAATGTATCACTCAAGACACATGATCGTACTATTTTACAATATTGAGGACGAAGAGAAAATCCTAAAATTATCCAGATGACTTACAAAGAATCACGAACAAGAATAGCATCAGAATTCTCAACAACACTGTTCTCAAAACACATGTTCAAAATTTGGAAGTAAAATAATACAGAGAATTTTCTATTCAATTAAGCTATCTTATAAGTATATGGGTAGAAAAAGATGTTTTCTTACTTTCAAGTTCTCAAAAATTGTGCCTCCCACATACCCATTTGGAGGAAGTGCTCCATCCAAATGAGAATGTAAGATAAAGAGGAAGACGTGGGACCCAGGAAACAGATTTTAGTAAGGAAAGAAGCTAAGAAATCTTCATGTTGAAGGTGAAGGGATATCCAGGAGACAGCATTGTAGTACTCCTGGAGAGGAAACTATTCAGATTAGAACAGGTTAAAATACATTTTCAGGTTGAAAGCAATCTCCAGGAGTGATATTTCAAGGAAGGTAACTTTGAAATGAATGTACGATGTGTTTGAACATACTGGAAGAGTAATTAGATAATTGTGGTAGAAGGAAGCTGTGAATAAATGATACATAGGAAACTAAGCAGGCAAAAAGTGCGGTTATAACTAGGAAGAAGAAAAACTGGATAGAAGAAAGTAATCATGTAACTGACTTAACAATAAGTAGCATTTTCATAATCATCATACTTTGAGCTGTAAATTCTGATATAACAAATTTGATGCAACAATGTTGGGTAACAGGAATGTGTAAATAAGAATCAAATTTTCATCTTCCCAGGTGAGATGACAGAAGGTAATGCCTAAAACTGAAAAGTTGTGACAGAACTGTCACAGGGAGTTCATGTTATTTAGAGAAATAGTAGCGAACAAGAAATGGCTAAAAGACTTGAAAGTGGTTGCTGTGGGAAGTTGGATTTGGGTGGGTAGAGTCAAGTAGGGGACTACTGTTTGTTTTTTAACTAGGACTTTGACAGTTATTTCACTCTTTAAATTAGATGCATATGTAACTGATGAAAAGACAAACTAAAACTAATGGGTGCTTCTCCCAATTAGTCCTATGCTTTCCATTTGATTTGTTTGATGTGCCAAAAATTTTAATGATATTAAAGGGTATCAGCTGTCTTTAAAGACATAATCAGATCTACCCCTTATGCTTTAATGACCAGATCTATGATTATCATTTAAATTGTTTGGAAAAATAATTCCCACTGTTCTAAGTATTTTTATTAAAATTTATTAAAAATAATAGATGCTTAATGTAAGAAGTCAGAAAGAACAGTACAGCAATAACAAGTCTTCAGACTCACAGATAACTACTACCAGTATGTTGGTATCTTTCTTTTTAGTTAATATATTCATATGCAGTTCGTCAGTTAATGACTGGATTTGTATTCGGCTGCATGTAAGAGAAAATTCAAATCGACAGTTTATGAAGTACTAAGCTTAACATACAAAGTGCTCTTCCCTCATAATGTAATAGCAGTTCAGAGATGGGTAGTCCAGGCTTGGTATGGTTTCATTCATATATATATGTGTGTGTGTGTACAATAATGTATGTATTTGTGCACATATGTATATGTATGTATGTATGCATGCATATATATGATTTATTTTAAGGATTTGGTTCATGGGATTGTGGGGACTGGCAAGTCTGATATTTGTAGAACAGACAGTTGCTCTACCATTTTGGAGTTGATGTTTCAGTCCTGAGGCAGAATTTCTCTGGGAAGCTTTAGTTTGTGCTTCTGAGACCTTTAACTGATGGGATGAAACCTGTTCACATTATTAGGGATGTTTCCTTTTACTTAAAGTCAGATGATTACAGAAGCTAAATATGCTCACAAGTATTTTATAGGGGTAATAGAAACTGCCTTCTCAGCAACACCTACATTAGTATTTGATTAAATCACTGGGTGCTATCACCTAGCCAAGTTGATACTAAGATTATACTCCTTTATTTTATTGTGAGTGGTCCTCAAATCATCCAATATTCTTATCAAATAATATTTATTAAAATTGTTTACTGTTCCCACATATCAAAATGAAAGAACTCGTTTATTCATTCATATATTTCAAGACTTAAAAATATATATGTGTGTATATTTAAAATTTTTCTGATTATCCATTAAATTTCTAAAAGCCATATTACTGAGTCAATTAATATGAAAATTTTTAATGCTCCTATTCCTGTTGCCAAAGTGCTTTCCAGAAAGTTTGTACCAATTTACACTTAACACTAACAATATATGACTTTAATGCTGATCTCAATGTACACAGACAGCTAAATTTCATATATTTTTTTCTTTAGGAATTAAGTAGGTGAACATGTTTTGATTTGTACCTCCTTACTGGTAGAAAAAAATTTTATCATTCATTGACCAATACATCATTAATTGATCATTTTTATTTATTTAGTTAATTTTTTCCCTTAGTTTTTCTACTGGGCTGTTAGCAGTCTTCTGATTAATAACTGAAATATTTATAAATTAAGGATATAAGTCTTCAGCATGTTTCTTGCAAATGTGATTCCTAATTTGCCTTTCTACTTTTTTCTTACCAAACTACATACTTCAACTTTTCACTGAAGATCATCAAAATTAATAATGATGTAATCATATTACAGATGACTAAAGGAACTCAAACATGAAAATTAGATTATTTTCATACACAAGTGAAGCATCACTCCCACGGATGACTCAGGTAACCAGTTGCATCTTTCTAAAAAACAGTACTTGGAAAAAAAAATCATTTTTTTTTCCCGAAGAAATCTAACATATGTAGTTTTTTCTTCAAGATCATATTGTTAACTTTAGATTGACTGAATTATTGTTTCAAAAAAAGATGCCATCAACACTATGTGCAAATAAATCTTAAGATGACCAGTAATTTTTAAGAAAAATTTATACTAAAATGAACAAATTACAATTTTAATGATTTTTCTTCATTCTGTAGAAATTTAAAAATTTAAAAAGCAACAAATATGTATGTTAAATCTGTGACAGCAATAACAGTTACATGGCACTGGCATGCTACAAATATATTTGTGCAGTAATGTACCTTGACTGAGACACTTATGTCACATGGGACAGCCCAAACTGTTTTCATTTCCTCCTTCATAATTTTTAGATTTTCTTATCTCATAGACTATAAAAAGCACAGCCATCCCACACAGTGTCCTTGGATTGAGTTTTGATGTAATCTTGCTAGAATTTTAGCCTGGTTTTTAAAATTTTAAGTGAAATTGAATTCCAAGCACATTATCTGATTTGACCAATAATTGAAACCTGCATAATAATATTAGAATTGTCTACTTCAATATATTTCAAATGGTTAATTGAATTCTGTTAACTCCAATAATTTTTATAATGTTGGAAAAACATCTAATTTGTTTTCATTTGTAATTCCTAATTAAAATGGGGTAGTGGATATTCACTTATTATAATATTTCCACTTATCAAATGTGTTATTACTTATAGATTGACATAAAATACTTTGTCTTATAGTTCTTTTTCCAATGCTTCTTTAATCATAAGTCTGGTTAAATAGTTTTTCATTATTTAGTGGCCTTTTGCATTTTAATTTTTGTTAAAAAAGTAAAATTTTTACCTATTTATCTTTTCCTTTGTCAGTTAATTATATTTTGAGTATATATTAGTTCTTAATCTTAAACAGCCAAATTATCAACATTGTATCTTATTATTTTGGAGTTCCACGTGTTTGGAGGGGATGTTTCATCTGCTTTCTTACTGCAAGATTTTAGACTACCACGCATGTTTTCTTGTAGTTTTCATTGTTTCAAGTTTAATTTTGAAGCTATAGAGATGATGGCTTTTTTTTTTCTTATTTGACATTAATGTAGATGTATTATATGATTAATTTACCAGCATTAAACCATCTTGCATTCCTTAAATTACACATATCATTTTAATATACTTCTAGATTAGGAATTTTGTATTATTAGAGTAATATTATTTCACACTTTTGTCTCGTTATCTCTAATCATATTTTTGTGATTGCATTAAATTGCATCTGTGCACTCCCTGGTGGAGAAGTGGTTAGGTCTGCCTTCTTTGGCTGAGCAAAGTCCACATGCGTCCCAACAAACTGGTTTTACATCCCAGGACCAGGAAGACCAACCAAGATGAATAACTAAATAAAAAAAATAAAAAATGCTTATTCCTCCTTCTCTTCCTGTCTGCTTGTCTACTGGCCTTTATTTCTACTTGCACATTTTCTTTTTTTTTAAAAAAAAAATTGCATTAGACAACTTGTCTTCTTTCACTGTATTTCAAAATTATTTAAATAATGATACCACTGAGTACTGTCTTGAGGGGTAGATCTTGAATGCTTTCTCAGTTTATTCCAAGGTTAATAACCTTTGCAGATTTTATATCATTTTTTGAATCTATTTTGTTCATTTATATTTCTCTAGAAATCATTTTTTAAAGGAAAGAAACAAACAGGAGTGACGATGAGTAGGTAGGTAATAAAAGAGAGGAGGAAGAAGCATTCTAATTTAATTTATTTATTTACTCATCCTGGTTGTTCCCCCAAGACCCAGGATATGAACCTGGGCTCTTGGGATATATGTGGACTGAACCCAACCACTATTCCACCAGGTCATGCCTAGAAGTTATTAATTTCTTCCAGGTTTTCAACTGCACGACATGTAGTTGTGCAAAATGCTGCCTTAAGATGTTAATTTCTATTATTTTCAATATTGTCTATTATCTCTCCCTTAAGCAAGGGTGTGGGTTTTTTATTTTTAAGAATCAGCCCTTAGATTTATCAGTTCCACTCTTTTTTGATTCCTAATTAAGTTCTATTGTGTCTATTAATTCCTACTTTGTTTTTTTGCTTCAATTTGCTTCACTTTTCTAACTTCTTGAATTTATTCTTTATAATATATTCTAAATCAGAAAATTGTAGGAAAGTATTTTCTTTTGACTTTAAAGGTAATTTATAAATATTTTGAGAGTTGTATGTATCTGAGTAAAAGGACAGTTTTGTAAAGGTGATAGACGTCTTCTGTTTAAATACAGGTGTTTTAATAAAATAGTTTAATAAAACTATTATATCAATGAGAATGGCAGAATATTTAAGTGATATTTAAGAAATATACTTGAGTGGCACAGTGGCTCAGGTGTTAAACTCAGTTCACATACAGCTCAAGGACTTGGGATCATGGATGTGGGCCTGGGGTTGGGAAATGGGAGGACAACTAAAATGAATAAATAAAATACTTCTTCCTCTCTTTCCTACCTGCTTCCTACCTCTTAAAAAATACATGTATGTATGTATACACACACGTATATATATACATATATATGTATATATGTATATACCTCGGCAATTATTGGGCATTTTAAAAATAATAACATTTAATATAATTCCTTATACTACTCATCACAGTAAATATTTTCTTTTACTGTGAATGGGGTGTTAAAGTCCCCAAACTTACTGTTGCTATCAGTGCCTTCCTTTAGATCTGTTAACCTTTGGGTTCTCCTAAGTTGTGTGGGGGTGGGGGAGAGGGAGATAGAAAAAAAGAGGAGGGGAGTGGAAAGTCTTTCCTCTTTTATTGCATGCCTTATCATTATATAATAATTATCATCTTTGTCTTTGGTTACATTTTTGGAATAAAAATGTTATATGAGTTTGGCAGTTAATGCAGGTGTATTTCTATTTCAGTATTTGATCTCTCTTACTAGGCCCCAAATCAAGCATAAATAGGAAAAAAGAGGTAAACTTTGGTACATTTTATAGGAAAGACCTTTTCAGAAAAATACTATCTTTGTATGAGGGTATTTTTTCCTAATACCTTCCCCATTTGAAGATTTAATGTTTTATTAATAGGGGTAATATTATTATAAAATGTAAGAATCAGTAGAATTGAAATTCTCATCTTAGAATTAAAATTCTTATACTAATATTGACTAAATTTGAAAGTAATTAAGAAACCACTATATTAGAGATGAATCATGAACACTAAAAGTTATGCAACATTAACATGATACAAATGTGTATTTCTTATATCTAAGCCAGATTCAGGAAGTTTTGGTATCAGAGTTTACAATATGAAAACATAAATATCACTTGAGATTGTGTAGATATTCCAACTCAAAACTTGCTTGCGCAATAGATCGTTAAACTGAAGACAAACCAGGTCCCCACCCCTAGAAAACATGAAACTCACAGGAGATGGAAAGGGGATTAAAAATGTCATCGTTTGTTATTTTTTAAAGTTTGAAATATATTATATGTGTACTGTGTTGTCTCAATTATACCTCAGATGGGAAATGTCCAAAATGAAAAGTATCCTTTTTTTTTCTCACAGGAACCACCAGCCTTCCATTTTCCATCTGTTAGAATTCTGCATCTAATTAAAAAGACAACCCTTCTTCCACATCTTCACACTCAGTTGGTAGCCAGATCTTATTCATTCTACCTGAGTGCCTCTCAAATCTACCTTCTTATTTTACTTTTCTTAAAGAGGAAGGCAGACAATCGGGAATGAAGGAGAACAGGCCGGCAGGGAGAGGAGTGAGCATTTTTATTTAGTTTGTTTGTTTACTTGGTTGTTACCGCTGGCCCCGGGGAAGTGAACCTGGAATATTGGGATGTGTGTTGGGCTGCACCCAACCCCTACTCCACTAGGATGCTCCAGCTAGGGTAATCTTAATAAAGCAGGCCTATAATGTGTTTGTCTTTGACTTAAAACATTTTTCTTTTTCTTTTTTTAAAGAGAAGAAAGAAGATTGGCAGGAGTGAAAGTAGCAGGCAGAGAGAAGGCAGAGAGGAGGCAGAGGAGGAAGAAGCATTTAAAAAAATTCTGTTTCATTTTGGTTCCTCCACCCCAGCTCAGCCCTGGGGAAATGTAAGAGCTTGAGACAAAGAGTTATCTGCAAAAAATGTTTTTCATTACATGATCCACACACCAGCATCTCAGTCACACAAGCGACCCAGGTTCACCCTTAAAACATTTTTTAAGATTTTTGTCTAAATCCCTTGCTCACAGTCCTCAGCATGGCTTACAAGGGTTCTTCATGTTTGACCTGCCTGCACTTTTTCAATTTTATCTTCACTGCTGTTCCATATGCAATTAGGTGCTTTAGTTTTATTGAACACCTTAAGTTCCTTGAAATACCCTGTGCCAATTAGTATTCTTGGGATCATGATTGGCCTCTGCCTTGATGATCATCTTCTTATTCCCAAATTTACTTTGATCTACTTAAGAAACAACTTTGATGACTAATTATTGAGTTATAGGTAGTTATTTTTCAAGAGTAAGGAAACACTGTCCACTTAAGAGTAAAAAATAAATAAGTTCATAATGGAAGGAGATGTAATGCCTACCAAATCTGGGGATTTGGCCACTTTAACACTTAAGCATTAAATATTTTTAAAAATTTATTTTTTAGTTCATCTTGGTTATTAAAAAGTTTCAGAGCTTAACTCCAGCTCAGCTCTTCAGCCCCCCTCTTTTGCTACACTTCTACCCATCCTGTCACCTCCCAAGTGATATCCTGGTCACCATTTTTTAATATACTGTGTTTAGAATGCCCTTTCATTAAGTCCTACTCATTCCTGAAAGCCAGTGTCAGACGTTACCTGGGAGTTCAATATATAAGGAAGCACTAGCCCAGAGAGTCCACAGAAAAGACCGGTAGATGTGTCTCTCACAAAAAAAGCATGATAAGTAGACAGATGTCCTGATTTACTAAGAGGTCACTACTTAAGCAAAATGACTTTCCTGTTATCTGTAGGCATGACATAAAATGGAATATTTTAAATATACAGTAGTTTAAGAAGAAAGTTTTCAAGATCCTGAAACTGGGAAAGAAATGAAGTTTCAACTATAAATTTGTGAACTTCTGAGGTACTTTATTAAAAATAACACTCAAAACAATTTCACATTTGGAGAAAAAGAAAATAACAATGTGTTAGTGAGTTGTGCTGTTTGATTTTATCCCACATTACTTCTTTATACTACAAACTTATCTATAAATATATTTGTTTTTATATTTGATAAATATCAAATGTACTATGTTGTGGTAGAGATAACATTAAATTGAAATTCAGGAATGTTGGATTCTCACCCACGAATTGGAACCTTGGGCAATTTTTCAATTCCTCTGAGCTTCAGAGTTCTCTCTGGATTTAGATTAATCTCTAAATTCCCACCCAGCTCTAAAATACAAAGTTCTTATAATATTTATATGGTTTTTCCTTCCTCAGTAGAAATTAACTTATCTGAGGGGGTTGTGGGGGCAAGAATCAAACCTTATTTATCTTCAGTATCTAAAACCAACCAATGACTGTCTCTTGACAGAATGCCCCTTACAGAAGTTCTGGTGTAAAGGTAGAGCAAATTTATGGTATAACAGGTTAGTAGCTAATGCTAACATAAATTATTATATAAGACTAGCAAATAATTGTGCATTAATATGGTTGTTGGTATTCAATATATAGATTCTCTTTATTGTTGATCTTTTGTTGAAAACCTTGTTAATTTAGAAGAGGAATTCTAAGCCAATAGTTTTCCCTACTTCTGATGTATCTTAGAGAAATTATTAGTTACAAAGCTTTGAAAAAGGCTGAATCCACTAAATTTCATTACCCTGTGAGCAACATTCACCATTATTAATATCTAAGTCTTCACTCCTCAGCCGCATGATGTAAAAAATATTTTTATCTTTGCCTTATTACCAAAACTACAGCCTGAAAGACATCTGATCAAGGAACTGCATGAGTGTATGGGCACATGGAGAAAGCAAACATGCAGGTGCACACATGCACAACTTAACTCAGCAAACAACTCGGTTGGCACATGTTCCCATTTGCAAGTTAGTATTCGTACAGGCTTACTGCAGGTGTAGTTCCAAAATACCTCTAATGGGAGCAGAGAATGGAGGAGAGTGATGAACTACAAAGCGAGTATGTATAGATAAAGTAGAGGGACAGTGTTTCCACTTTTTTTGAACAAGGGCAGATCTCTCTCTGAACATATCCTCAAAAGACTGACGGGATTCCATATCTCTGTTTTAGTAACAATGTGGCTGAAATTTGAGATGCAATTACTTCACAATTTCCTGTAACTGAAGTATTAGGGAAGGGAGTTGTTTCTAATAGTCATCTATCAGCCTCACCCACAGCAACCTAAATTTGAATGTTACTTACAAATTAACTCTACATAAATTGACACAAGCACAGTAAGTTTTTTATTGTTAAGTTACCATATGCAGAGCAAAAAGAAAGGAATTGATCTATTTGTGCATTCACATTTTAAATTCTTGAATGTTAAACAAGTGACCAAATGATCAGTTAGGAAGGAAAACTGAAGCAAAGTTTTCCTTACAAGTCTAATTTCTCTAATAATTATAAAAACATGCTAAAAATTTTAGAAAACCACTTTTTCTACATGTGATTATTAATAAGTGAACTATGTTTACCTCGATAAATGGAAAAGACTCCTTCAGTATTAAGGACAGCCTTTCTCTGGCTAATGCAATTATCATTTGATAGAATAAAATAATCAAAAAAAGGGGTGGCATAGTTTAAAATTTTCCAAAGTGTTAATACTCTTAATGCTGAGTTTCCAGTTCCAGAATTGTCCATTCCCCTTGGGGTGAACAATCTTCAGAGGAAATACTAGCCATAGTGATGCTTGCTGAGGAATCATTAAGTGGAGAAGTTATTTCACTCCATCTGTTCAAAGTGTCAACATGTGCTTTACCCTGAGGTTTTGAGCTGTCTCGTGCTAAAAGTAGTGTCTGATTGATTAAATACTGCGCTAAATTTAAGTCTTCAGGAACAGAATTTATAATGTTTAAGTTTGAATCCTGTTCAGAGAGCAGTTGCTTTAATAGTGTCCAATCTTGTTTTGCAAAGTGTTGATCATCTTCAGAATCCATGTCTGTAACGTGTGTTTCTGATTCCATTTTCTGGCCAAATGCTTCTACTACATCCATTTCATATATTGGCGAGAGGGTTTTTGAAGGCCGATGGTCACACATGTAGGTTTGTGCCAGTGTGTCACAACCATCTATGTTTCCTGAAATAATTCATAATACTACACAATGTAAAAATTGCACATGTTGGTACCCTCAGTTTGTAGAACAATATTAACACAATATAACAATTACAATAAAAAAAAAATAAAATGGGAAAATTATACAAAACTGACAGAATTTTTGAGGCATTTCTATGTTTAAAAAAAAATAAAACCTCAAGGGCAACGTTTAGCAACAAAATCAACATAATTCTCCATACTTTGATCTGAAAACTTGTGGTACAGAAAACAACAGAAATTATTTAAACATGAACATAGACTGTGCACATATATCTGGTTCACTATAATAGAAACTTGTAAAGAAAAAAAAAAAAGCATGATTATTTGATGGTGGCTTTTAAGGTAAGTGAGTTCCAAAATGGGAATAAATACATTTTATCTAAAGGCTTATTTTCTATTACACATGCAAAGGAGGAAGCAAGCAAGGACAAACAAAAAAGTACAACTTTAAAGAGCTCCCTATTCTTGTGATTTTACCCAACATGGACTATTCATCAGTCGTTTTCTTAGTTCTAATATACAATAGCTATTCAGTTGGCCACTATTGCATATATTAAACATCTGTCATTCATTCAAATTTCTCTAATAAGGAAGACAAACACACAAAACAATTAGACAGGAAATAATCTAAACATATGAAATAAGCCTGGGCTTTCTTCATATATTATCAATACTTCTAAATATAATCTCTTTTAGGAAATTTATCTTTCTGATTGAAAATTTTAGAATAGAATTATAGTGATCTGAAAGTTTCAGTCTGTAAAATGTATATAAATTAGAATTAATCTAGTTAAAATAGTTCAATGCTTTTAGTTACATATTACTATAGTTATTGCACAGCCCTCTTAGATATATACTAACTTAGTCCACAAATCATATATAATGTATAATAAAATTTCTAATAATCAAGAATTCTTATGTTAAATTAGATATTAATAGTAAATTAAATTTTTCTTATTCTTTCATGTAAAATCTCTTAGGTTAGTTCTAGTAAACAAAATTTTTACTAGATATTAGTTCTTTACTAGGATTTTAAGTAAATAATGAGTAGCTAGCTAATTTCATATTATTAAGAAATAAAATACTCATTTTAAATTTGAATCTGTTGCTTAAGTAATTATCCTATATAAAATATAACACTCAGGGCTACTTACAACTTTAAAATTCTATAAATTCATTCTTATGGATTTAGCATTTCTATTTCTGTGCATTACCTGCAGATAAAGCAATATTAGCTTTTTCAGTAGCTGTAGAATGGCTCTCTTTCACTTGACCTTCCTGAGGCAGAACTTGACTCCAACAGGAGTCCAGAAATTTTGTAGAGCTGTTCTTTGGTATGTCAGAATTAGGTTCTCTTTGATGAAGCTCCAAATGACATGGTCTTTCTTGAGATTTTACATCACTATCTGAGGGTTTGCTGCGTTGCTGAAAGTCATTATTTATATCATTTCCACTGTTTACTTTTTTATCTTCTGGAAGAAGCTCTCTGCCACCTTTGGACAGGATCTCTGTTGTGCTTTTTTCTGTGGCTGAAGTACTTTGTTTATCTTTTCTTGAAGAGTGGATGTCACTAGGATCCAAGAGAGAGTTTTCCTTTTTGTGAACACTATTGCCTTTATCTTGTTTACACTGTATGATACTACCTTCACTTCCTTGTGAATATCTGAAATAGGAGGTCCTTCCATGAAGTTCATGAAAACTGCCATCAAAAACATCAGAAGGTGAAAGAGAATCTATGGAAGGCTGAAAGGGAGTATGGACTTCCCCTTCATCAGATCCTAGTTCTTCACATTCATCTACAGAAAGTAAAACTGACCTTTTAAATTTTTTAGTTGCAGAAAATTCATGACTTTCATTTTCAGTTGCATCTTCAAAAGCTAGATTAATTATTCCCTGAAACTGCTGAGTTGCTGGGTTAGATGTAGAGAAGTTTTCTGTGATATTTTCAGCTTCAGACCTTTCATCTTCTGTTTCATCAGCTGAGGAAGAAACCTGATCTACTTCCTGAGTAAACTGGACACTGCCTCGTGGAATATTTTCTTTTTCCCTAGGGTGCACTATTGTACATTTAGACCAAATTTCTGGCCTTTTTCTTGGAAACTCATCATCACTTGTTGAATTAACTTGGAAAAGATCAGTACTGCTTTGCTTTTTCATTTTTACTTCAATCCTTAAATTACTATCATATATTTTTAATTCTTCAGGAGTACTTGTATCACTGCTACTCCTTCCAAGAAAGTCATGGCATAGCATAGTGCCACATTTAGAAATACCTCTGTCATTTGACCCATCATCATCCTGAGACCCTCCAGCATCATAGTCTTCAGACCTGGGCTTTATGTCATCAGAAGATGTGGTAGCACTGCCAGTGTCAGATTCGGGACTCTCTCTCTGATGAAGAACACTGGTACTCAAAGTCCAATGACTCATAAATGGTACTTCGGGAGTATCATGGCTCTCTGGAGTTTCTGTTGTTTCCATATCTCTAGGAGAAGTTTTTCCTGATACTTGTTCAAAACACTTGGAGGAAATATCTGAGACTACTGTAGTATGTTTGTCTTCATTCAAAACAGAGTCACCAGACAACTGACTAGGAGCTCTCTGCTTTTCTACATGAATTACAGTTTTTCTGTCATCTTGAACAGAATTTAAAATAACATTTGTCCTTTGAGGAACACAAGGCAAAACATCTTTCACATAATTAATGCTTGATTTTTTGTGTGTATCTTCTCTCCCTACTTGCTTCTCCCTTTCTGATACTGAATGAATTTGCTCTGCACTTGTTGAGTCTAAATCATAAACTGTATTTGAGTTCAATGAGTTTTCATTTGGATTTGAAATCATGGATTTTACAGCATAAAAATCTGCATCTACCTTTTCACTTCCATCTGAACAACAATGTAGTTTAGCTGTGCTGCAATGATCTGTTTCTTTGTGACCAGAACATTTTGTTTCACTTTTATCTGAGCAAATCTGTTTTGATTCCAGTTGATGTTTTATTGATTTATCGAGATTCGAAATATTTTGACATGCTAACACCAGTTTCTCTTTTTCTTGATTGTTTACTGGCTTTTGTGGGTCAGGTTTACATGATGACTGGAGTGCTTCTGTAGCATGGTTTTCAGAGGTAACATTATTTAGACGTTCATGAGATTTCTGTTCAGAAACAATGCCCTTATTATTATCACATGTATCATAAAGCATACTTTTGTGGACTACAGATGGGTCGATTTTTAAAGATCTCTGAGAAGAAGACTGAGTCTTCAATATAACCTGTCCAGGAAGCATTTTTTGTTTTGAATCTTTATTATTCAAAGTTTCACTTTTCTTAGATTGATTTATGATTTTAGGCATTGCCACTATTTTTACATTAACCTTAGGCAAAATTGCATGGCCTTGCTTGACAATTTTTCTCTTAGGTGTTCGTTTATCTGTAGTTGTACTGTCATCCAACTTTGTAGTACTTTCATCAGACCACTTTGAAGAGACTGAAGATTTTACTGAATTGGGTGACTCTCCTTGGGATCCTAAGAAAATAAAATTTAAAAATACAATATATTTTCCAATTTGTGAATAAAATTCAGTATTTGTTTTTAAATTTCTTTAAAAAGAAATACGTAAAACATGTGTCTAGGATCAAATGGATAATCACAGATTAGAACTTAGTGACATGATAAAATTTTAAAAAGTACTTTTCTATTACAAATATTGAGGAACTCTCCTAGTGCCTTGGCAAAATTATTAAAATAGGGTGCACTCCTGTGGCTCAGTGGCCATGGACAGGCCATATAAGCCGAAGGACCTGGGTTTGGGACCTGGGCCTAGGGGCAAGAAAAAAATCTGTCTAGTCTCTCAAGTAAAAAGACTTGATTTTTATGCCAGAATTGAATTTGCATAAATACTATGAAAGTGGCAAAATATGACTTTCTTATATAAAACAGCAAGAAATTTCTTCCCTTTGAAGATATTTTGGGAAAAATAGCTGAAGATGAGAATCAGATTAAACAAAGTGGAAATGCTGCAAGTGCTGCAGTTTTTTTCCTCAAACATGAAAAAATGTAATTTATTTTTCATAACCATATCATTAGTATTGTGGCTTATTAGGGTTCACAACTTAGATATGCAGTGGAAACTAAAACTGGTGACTGGAAGAAGATTAATTTTTGGAATTTATTTGTTTATACGGGTTAAAGTCCCAGAGATGATATTTTGAGAATTTAAATCTGTCAGAATTCCAGTATTTTTAAATGTTTGATATTTAGTTACTCCTAGAACAAGAATAATTTTTCTCTACCTTATTTTCTATTTTCCAGTATTCATTATTTAACTTAAAAATATTTTTAAGTTTTATAACTATAAGATTGCTTACTGCATAAAGCAAATTAATTTTTTAAATGCATTATAAGGTTAGCAAATTATGCAATCTGATCAGTACTCTTTTCTTTCTCAAAAGTTGGGAAAACATCAGGTATAACAGATTTCAGAGGGAAAATTCTTCCTTTAGAAATTACAGCTCATTTTTTTCACTTTTAAAAGAGCGCTTTAGTGATGGTTTTGTAGACAGGATTCTTATAGTTATCAAGGAAATGTTGAAGAAACATGTACATCATATATACAAAGATCAGAAATGCAAGTAAGCTAATTTATTTCTTTAACAAAAGACAATGAAAACGTAACTCACACCAAAATACCAAAATACTTGTCTGAAAAGTAAAAGTATAAAATTTAATCTGGATCATAGGAAATAAATGTAAAACGAGTAAAACCAGTTATATTTTTCTTATTTACTGTTGAAGTTCTGCTTATTCAATTTAAACAAGGAAGTAATACCCAAGACTATTTCAGTCTTACCTTGAGTTTTAGCAAGATTAGATGGGCCATTCTTTGACCTCTGCTGAACTGTAGCACACCCATTGCCATTTCCTCTCTTCTTTAATATCGCCTGTGGTACTGAATCACTATATCCTTTGCTAGTGACTTTCTTTAGCATGCTAAAAAAAATGATTTGCATTCAGTAATTCATTGAAATCCCAAAATATGAACTTAGAAAAGGACCATACACAAAATGTTTTCTCAAAGAAATAAAAATATGTCCCTTTTCTGCATATAGAAAAGCCATGTTGTCTTTACATTTATAAAAACTGTAGACCAAGTATGATAAATCAATATATAATCAAGTGCAACAAATCTAATGAAGTATTCTCTCGTTTTGCATGAACCATAATTCTGGATAGATATAACTTCTTTTAATAAGTTAGAAAAGATAAAATATCATTGTGTAAATACATTATTTTCTAACAGAAAAAAAATATTTTAAAAATATTTAACTACAAGTTAGCATATAATTAACTTTCAGAGAAAGCTAATGTGTAGGTAAAACAATGAATTAAGACTTACCTATTATTCATATTAGTTTCTTGTTCCTGAATGCTTTTTTTATTGGAAGTTCCATTGACAACTTTTGAAACCGGTCGAGATTTTACTGCTGTAAATTAAGAATAAGTGAGTCATGAGACAGAACACTAAATATGCAAGAATTAGTTAGAAAATCACTGATCAGACTCTATAGAGAAAATTAAATATGGGAAGAACTGTTTTTTCTCAACTTGCATGCATATATGTAAATAAATACTTTGTAGCATTTGAAACTAAATAGAAGTTAAAACACAGGTTCATTTTCTTTTCTAGGAATTTTAATTGTCAGGAGCTATTAAAAGTTAAAGAGTGTTAAAAAACCCACCTGAAGTGAAAGTTTTGAAACTTTCTAGACTGTTTTTAATTGTCTGTCCTGGAGACTCACAAAGGGACCGTTTATGATGAGAAGACTTTTCTTCTACTAATCCATTTTCTTTTGGTTCATTCAGACAGTCAGTGGAAATGAGTAATTCCATACTTGAATTTGTAGATCTGCTGGAGAGTCCTGTGACAGTAGGGCATGGCGACTCTCTTCCTGCCACTTTCTTCAAAGGCTTTGCTTTGGCCTGCATATTTAAGTTTCCAGTAAGTACCTTGGGTCTGGCTCCTGTAATTTGCCCTTCCTGATTTCTCACTCCTTTTTCAGTTACTATGTTTTTCTGTCCATTCACTGCTGCCGACGCTGATCTTTCCACACCTTGTCTAGGTGGCATGTTAGCTGACTTTGCATTATCGTTTTCTGCTTTGGGCTTTATTATAGCTTTGGGCTTTGCAGAAACATTTTTCCCCCCAGTTTTCAATTCTGTCGTAATCTTAGATACTGTTTTTGTACCATCCTTTTCCTTTAAATCATCATGCTTCAAAGTTTTATTTATAGTATTTCTATGAGTATTTGATGAATGTCCAGATGCTCCTAATCCATCAGATTTCATCTTTTGCTTAGTAGAGGGATAACTCCAACAGTCTTTCTTGCTATTTCCTTTCCAAGATTTATTTTTTACAATGCCAGAGTCAGAAACTTGTCTCCTTTGCTACAAAGAAGGTAAAAAATATTTTGTAACTTGGCTGAAGTCATTGACATATAATACTTTATATTTTACTAAGCCCATTTTTAAAGAGAAATTATGATTTAGAACCACTCAACATATGAATTATCTTTGATTGTTTTGATCAACATTTTGAATGTATCTGTGATCACATTACCATAATCAAATCTGAAATACAGCATCAAATAAAAAAGGTAATACTATTTTAAAAGGTATATACTATTTATAACTAAGGTTACAGAAGAGATTAATACCTGAAGGTGTCAGGATGCTTTAAGCAAATAACAACAGTAATAAATGTTTTTTGAGGGCCCACTACCAGGTTCATACATAATATCACTTAATCCTGTCAACAATCCCAAGAGATAGTTCCTGTTGTTATCTCCATTTCTTAGACAAGAAACTGAGGATTAAAGCAGCTGTGTGATATCCCAAGACCACATGCTGATAAAGGGTGGACTGTAACAGGTACTCTAGTCACTTATGTGGCATAATAATTTGAGGAACATTATAAAGATTTCTATTCCAAATACCAGAAATATAATCATTAAAGAGTTAATCCTCTATGATATAAGAACTGTTGACTTCTTGATGTTCTCTAAAAATAAACAAACAAAAAAACACTACTCCAAAACACAACACACTATATTTGAAAAATTTGGTTTTAGAAAAATCAATATAGCAATACAGTATTGGCTGTCTGAGAGAAGTAGAAAAATAGGAATCCTAAAAACAGGTGAAATGGGTAAAAAGGGAAAACAAACTGAAAACAAATACATCTACTTCATTTTGTTTAGAACCAACCTTGATACAAAAGAGAACAAGACAATTTTAAAAACTAGTAGGAATTTTAGAATAAAAATGTAAGGTTATATTATCATTCTTTAGGTAAATACTTTTTGTTTCCCTCTGGAAAGATACAGAGATTGAAGAGATATAAAACAGAACCTGTATTGTCTTCATCTTTGTATCCCTTTGTATGCTCATCATACTGGTACTGAATCTGATGAATGTTGTTAAATGTGAGCATATATTGATACACAGTTCAAAGTCTATTTAATTCTAAATTATAAAAAGCTGATTACATAATTTTTCTAAGATAAAAATAACATGTATATTCACACACACACATATATACATATACATAATATAGAATAAATAATCTAGCTAAGTTTTGGGAAAAGGAAAAGTAAGGTGTGGTAATAAAGGAATCATTAGGTTCTTGTCTACCTTTACCTCTAACTGACTTAAGATATTTAAAAAAACCATTAACATCTCTGATCTCCATTGTGGCTTGGAGTTGTATAAGATTCTACCTACTGGCTGATGAGGAAGAAAAACTCTACAAGAGCAGTATGATGATCTTTGCATTCCAAAGTATACCTCTCAATGCATGTCTCCATATCATTGTAATGCATGCACTAGGTCAGTATAATTGTACTTCCAATATATAATTAAGTAACTTTTTAAGTTAGCTTGGAACTCTAACCATGATTAGTAATATTTTGAAGGATTTAGAACTTATAGTTCATGTTATAACTAAACACTGTGTGTGTGAGTGTGTGTGTTTATGTGTGTGGTAAATAACAACATTAGTACTTACCCTCCTAATCATTTTTAAGTGGGCAGTACAATGATGTTACTATAGGTATCTTGATGCACAACAGATCTCTAGAACTTCTTCATCCTGCAAAACTGAAACTGTACCCAGGAATCCCCCTTTACCTTGTCTCCCACAGTCCCTGACCACCACCATTTTGCTCTCTGAGTGTGACTACCTTAGATACCTTATGTAAGTACAACAAATAATTTTAAAGTAAAACACAATTGTACTCTTAGTGTTACTTGCCTTTTACACCAAAAATATATTACGTAAATTAAAATCTTGGTGTAGAGAAAAGTGGGACAACTAAAATCTTCCTTTGTAAGAAGTAGGTTAATTAAAAAAACAGACAATGAATTAGGTCTAGAATTCTAGACAATATCTGACCTACTGGAATAGCGCCAATGTTAGTTGCAAAAAAGGTTTTCAAGGAAATAAAAAACATAGACAATATTTCACTTCCTATGCCAGCTGGATATCAAAAATTCACATCATTTAAAAATGTATGAAATGTTCACTTGATTGAAAAAGATTTTCTATTATGAAATAACTTTAATTAATTAAAGAAAAGATTTTTTAAATTATTCTGAAATGTAAAAAATTTAAATTATTTGGTATCTTTTTACATTTGCTCCTATAAAATTTTAAGTTTTCCTCAGGGCGTGCCCTAGTGGCCTGGCAGTCTAGTATACCTGGGGGCAATCTCACATACAGCCCAAGGTCCCTGGTTCAAGACCTGGGGTTGGGGGGAAAAACCAGTGTGAACAACTAAAATAAAAATAAAGTGCTCCTTCCTCCTCTTCTCCTTTCTCTTAATGCCTACACCTTTCATTTAAAAAAAAAAGAGAGTTTACCTGAGAGCTACTGAATATGGGCTTTTTGCCAAGTCTTCGATCATCACCTTTGTCAAATGCGGCTGTAGAAAGAAATAGCAATATATTTTTATAGGAAATACTATTATTACCATAGAAGAGGAAATTAGTATGCTAGCAGAAGGTTTTTCAATGGAAGTAACTTTAAAAAGCTGAACTCAATCTAGTATACATAAATAATTCCCTATTATAATTTTTTAGAATAACCTCATCCTCAATTTTCAGGTCTGTGTTGATTTTATTAAAATTAATAAATAAGGAATGTACAATCAAAAAGGTTCATACATTTACAAAATGCAAAAAAAAAAACCAATTTTCTGTTGTGTAGCTATGAAATTTTAAAGATAACTGTGGTTTCATTACATTCTCCAAATTTCAAAAATTACAGGTTGGGGCAAATGTAAAATTTATGAAAACTATTAGATATGAGAACATACTTATCTTAAAAATGTAATGTTGAAATTATAAATATTTTCTGGTTTTGCAGATAGTTTGAAAGAAAGAGAAGAGGAAAATAAGGTTTTGTTGAAAATAAAAGAAACAATAATCAAATGTACATCATTCTTTTTAGAATTACATAAAAATTCATTTTATGGATTAGATTTATATGAGAATTATTGGAGAAATAATTTATGTTCTTCAAATAGGAATGTGAATTAATCAGGAAAATATATATGAATAGGGGTATAAGAGCTAAACATAGTTTAAGCTAATGTTGAAAGTAATTGGGCTTTAAAATATATTTTGAAGAAATATATATATAAAATCTCAAAAATTATTTGATTTTTATAAAACAGCAGATTAATACATATGAAAATATCTGTAACTACCATGCATGTTCTATAATCTCTGTTCTATAGGAGCTATAGGATCTATATACATATAAATGTATTCACATGTTTTTTCAATTAGTACTTTGAAGAATTAAGATAAAATAAATTGGCCCAACTTAACTTGAATCTTCTAAAATGGAGAAAAATAAAGTTTACTACCAATCAGAAGAGAGTTGAATGACAACTCATAGAATGCCGATTTTATTTATTCACATTGCATAAATTTTATAGTAAAGACAAACTGTCCTCTAAAATTCAGTACAGAAATAGTCATAAGGAAAAAAATATCCAATTTCTAAAAACCTCATGATTTTTGTTTCATGATTTTTATTTTATTATTTTGTCGGAATTTCTTTGAAAAGTGCTCTTCAGATCAAATCTAGCTACACTATCATGTTATGCTCAATGCAAGACACAGCAAATCATATTCTGACCTACTATTAAAAGCTTTAACATATCTATACATTATCAAGACTATATCACACATGGCTTCCATGTGTGATAGTACAAAATGTTTGCTTCATAAAATATATTCTCAACTTAAAATGTCACAACTTGCTGAATCTGCCAATATTTTTCTAAGGCACTTGCTTTAACCCCAAAATAGTCATGAAGCCATTTTCAGTATCACGCCCTTACATTTTTATTTTAATATCTCTGAAACAAACATTGTGAGCAATGTACATCTTTTGTTTAATACTGATGGTTCAAATGGTACCTATTAAATGTCAGAGACCTCTGTGCGGTTCCTAAGGGAAACTCCGCAATAGCACACACTATATCACTGAACCAATCAATTGTGAAATAAAGCCATCTAATCTAGGCAAAACCTCAAAAAAGGATGCCTTATGCAAAATATGGAAAAGCTTTATGGCAAGATATATTTTAAAAAAGGAGAGAAAGTATGTTTGGTAATTTGTTCTATGTGGTTACATTTTTCTATACTTCTAATCTCTTTACAAGAATGCTTTTAAGCAAATTTGTCTGGGACATTGTTGCTAATATAGAAGAGGATTAATATATATATATATATGTATCTACATATAGATACACACACACACATATAAAGGAAATTAGTTTCATTTTCGAAGAATAGCAAAAAAGCATGATTTATTAAAACTGCCTAACCATACTATCACTAGTTTCAATTAGCAAGCTATTATTGAACAGAAACAAACATTATTCCTACCACTTACTAGAATTTCCTCAACATATTTTCCACAAAGATCATAATATAAGAATAAAAAAATCTCCAGGCTAACATACCTGCTTGGATTTTCTGTTGATCATCTGTGCTCATCAGCTTCCAGCTTTCTGTGTGACGAACAGCATAGAAAGACTGAACCAGGAAGATCCACAGCTTATCACGCAGAGCCTGGATCTTGCACGTAAAACCCTGTGTTCAAGCAACAAATCAGCAGCTGGTGAGAGCCACATTGTCATAGCAACCAGTCATTATTCCTTTCCGAATCTACTTACTCCTAAGCTAGATCAATGATGTCATCACTTAGAATTTTAAGATCGTCGGGTACATGTTATTTATGAAGACTTACTCTTCAACAACAGAATTTTATAGTGAACATGAAGCTAAACCTTATCATTTCAACCAAACATTATTTTTAACCACCAATAGCTTTCACATGAACACCTTTCACAGCCTTTCCAAATCAACTATGACATTACAAGGTCAAATACGTTATGCAATAGTAATAAATATGATACATTTTGATCATTCTTACAAAATATAAAAAGTCAATACATTGCAATTGTTTTATTAATTACCATTGACTAACTGCATTTAAAAATAAGTAATAATTAAATTTTGCTTTTTCTCAGTCAATCCAATTTTACATGTGATTTTTTTTCTGAAGAAAAAAGGAGTTAAGAACATATTATAAAAATTAAAGACACTGATGATTTAAAATTCTAAAAAATTATTTTAAATTCTGTACAAATTTTATATTTTAGAAATTTAATGTAATAACTGGGGAGAAATACTAGAGTTATGCTGTACTGTTTAATATTGCTAAGTACCAAGCTATGTTTAGAATGAGCCCAACTGCCAAATTCTAAACTTTTTAAGTTCATTTGTCGGTAAATGAAGTTTGTTTATATTTTGCATTATGAGAAATTCCAAATATACAAAAAAGTTGAGACTATAACCAGCCCTTAGGTCTCCATCACCTAGTTTCAATGACTGCATATTTGAAAAATCTTAAAACAGTTAAAATATTTTATCATTTTACCATTTCCTTTGTAGTGTCAGAGTTCAGTAACGTGTCCAGAGCCATAAGAAGAGAGCAACTATTCTCAGTGGTAATGCTTTTTTCAATTGCTTTTAAAATTTTGTCCAACAGATCAGCTGTGCTGCTCATTGCTTGTGACTACAAAACATAGAAATTTATATTCGATACATGTAAAATGGGTTAGAAATATGAAAGTCTAGCATAACAGCAGACCATCTGTATGAAGTCAATCAGGAATCTTATTTACTTTGTTAATAAAATATAATTATTAAAATTATACAAATAACCATTCAATAATCCTTTTTTGTTTCTTAATCCACATACACACACACGTACTGTTTTTAAGTGACAAAATAGTCCTAAAAACAGAACCTAGAAATAAATAATAGAACTTCCTTATTCAATAACCAAATTTAGAGAAAGTAGGTCTCCAAGAAAGCCGAGAATGTTACATGGAACATAGTTGTATTACTGCCCAAAACAAAATCTTTATGACTTTGGTTCCTAAAATAAAACTTTTGCTAATTGAAGGTCTAGAGTTGGCCAGAGTTACATTGTGCCTTGCCAGAAACTCAAATCCATCTCCTCCTGCTCTCATTATCTTATGAGCCAAAAATCCTGTCCATCATTGTTCTAAATCTTATGCAAACATGCCATCTGCTATGGAATTTATTTAAGCCATACTAATTTAATCAAAGGCAACCTGCATTTAAAAACTCTTACATAATCAAAATCAGAACACAAAGATATGACTAAATAAGGGATGTAATTTTAGACAGTACCTGTAAAAGAAGAGCAAAATTTTCACTTTGAATAATCTTGGAGAAATTTCCTATAATAAATGTGATACATTCTTCTTGCAGCTGAGATGCCATAGTCAGTGCTGCTTCTGTCCACTTTACTCTGGGTAAACTGATGATTAGCCTGTCACTTTCCATCAGAAGAAAAGCAGCATTCTTATCATTCTTATAATTTAAAAAATATTGGAAACAAGTTAGATTACAGCTCATAAAAAAACTTTCTCTGCACATCAAATATTTTAATTTTCTTGTAATGCTTCCTGTTTATGGGATGTGTGTGTGTGTGTGTGTGTGTGTGTGTGTGTGTGTGTAATTCCAGTTAGCTAATACCGTTGTCATTAGTTTTACATGTTATATTTATTTACCCATTTATTCAGAATTATCCAAAAGGACAGACTTTGAGTTGGGAATATAAATACACTATATTTATAAAATATAACTAAAATCTGAGACCAAAGTATAAAATAACCACAAATTCTTGACTTCTCCTATATTTTTACTACTAATTTAACTTTGTACTTACAGATATCATTCATAACTGCACGGCTGCACTAACATAGCCTTAATACTTTTCTGACTATAAAATACATGTTCTTTATTGCAAATTTAGAAAGACTAAAAATTACTTATAATCCTCTGTGATTTTCTTCCTCCACTCTAATTAGGTAGGAATTATCTTTTTATATTTTATTCATTTAATGATGATTCATTTTTATACCACAGGGAAAAAAAATGTTCACAAATACTGATCTGTATGGAAAATGGAAGGACAATTTACAAATACCATGTGAAAAGGAAAAATGACAACTTATAAATTACTTATTCACGTTTGATTTCAAGACATAGTAAATAATTGTTTATTAAATAAAAAATTATGTGAGTGTACCCTGGTGGTTCATGTATTAAGCCCACACCTGGGGAGCAGTCCACACACAGTCCAAGAACCTGGGTTCATGGCCCAGGGCAGGAGGAAACAACTAAAATGAACAACTAAATAAACAAAATGCTTCTTCCTCTACTCCCCTCTGGTATGCTGCCCAGCTTCATTCCTCTTAAAAAAAAAAAGTTTTATGGTGAACTGTAGATTTAAAACATGGTCATAAATACTTTGTAACTATATCCATCAAGAGGTAGAATTTCCTTATCCTTTGAATTTAGTCTTTCACTTGCTTGCCTAAAGAGTGTTGTATAAGTTCCAGAGCCTGGGTCTCAAGAAGCCTTACAACTTCCATTTTTATTCTCTTAAAGTTCTGGGACCATGTGCCTATAAAGAAGTCTGGTAAGAAAGACAACCTAAGCAGGAGGCCCAGTTTCCTTATCTACCAGCTGAAAGCAGCCAGGGAACTGAGCTCAGGCAAGACCAGAAAAAGAAATCACCCAGTTAACTCATAGGATTGTGAGAAATAGCAAATTGTAGTTTTAAGCCACTTCATTTTGCGATAGTTTGTTACACAACAATATTTAACAGAAAAATCTGGCAATTACAAACCAAAATCCTTAGGAGAGACAGCAAGATGTTAACTGAGTATCCCCATTATCTTTTAGATCTTAACTCAAACTGTCTTGCCTATTCCGATAGCTATAGCAGATTCCTTTTACATATAACATCAGAGAACCTCTCCCTTTTCTTTAGAGAACTTAATTCATTTGTAATGATTCATTCTTGCATATAACTAATAAATATCTGTCTCACAGGCTTTATGTGTATTGAGTGTGATATGTCTGTTTTGGTTCACCATTGTGTAGCTCACCCAGGACCTAGTATAAAACTGCATCATAGTAGACACTCAAATATTTGTTGCTCTCTTAGCAGCACGGAGACTCAGAGTCTATAAGTAAGTTTCTAAGTCAAATTAAGTTTAATATTTAAATAACAATACTTCAAAAATTTCACCCACTTTCTAAGAATTACTTTAAAATGTTTATTTCCCCTGCTTTGTTTTAGTTAAAAAAAAAATCGTACTTTGTTATATATAATTGAAGTCTTCTTGTACCATCATCTTCCCTCCTCTGGTGACTTCTTAAGCAACTGTACAATCACTAAGTTTTAGGGAACACATGGAATTTGCTCTATATAAGCACTGCTCTGGTAATAGAGTTAAATATACGGTCTTCAAATAAACTTGGCAGGTATCTACCAAGTGTTGTTACATAATATTATGTGCTCTGATGGTAATAATTAAAAAAAATAGAGATATTGAGTATAACTGTCATAATTTAGGCTTGGAATCTTCTGGAAAACAAAAATGTAAGCATAAGTGATAGCATAGGTGGGATGTGATCTTATTACATATTGCTCTAAATATATATATATATATATATATATATACATATGTAATCAAAGGTTAGAATTGCTTGAGGTTCAAAGAAGGAAGAAAAAGTGATACTTCTAGATTAAATACATATAATATTAATTCAATAGTTTACATAACACAGGGTTCAAACTTAAAAAAAAGTGTGTATATATACACGTATATATGTATATATTATAAATGGCATTACTGAAAGAAGTCTCCCTTTCCTTCCTGTCTCCAAGTCACCCATTTTCCCTCACCCCAATCAATGTTTCTTATTTTTCTCTATCTTTCCAGGGTTCAATGTTATTTATTTTTTTCTATCTTTTTGGAGTTATTTTAATGCATATATAAACAAAAATATAATGCAATTTCCCCTTAATTTACTCAAATAAAGGCATTAATATGCACAGTACTCTGTACCTTGCCTTTTATATTTAGCATTTTATACAGACCCTTGTTATTTTAATAGCCCTGTATTAGTCTTCTACTTAGCGATATTTACATTTTTCTAATTTTTTGTTATTACAATGTTGTAATGAATGACCTTATAGACATGAATGCACACATAAGTATATATCCATATATATTATATATACACACACATACACATATAGATACATATGTATGCATGCAGACACATATAAATTCCTAGAAATAGAATTGCTGGGTCAATACCACTTGTCTTAGCAAAGGTTCTGCCTACTAACAGCCTGAGAAACAGGCTTATATACAAACTGTTTATTTTGGTAGGTGATCCCAAGAGAATCTGGGGCACTGGGAGAGTGGAACAGGAAAGGAGGGAAAGCAATTGAAGAGTATGTTTTCTAGCTCCTTGCTATACTCAAAGTGTGAGCCGCAGCATCAACATCACGTAGAGCATGTTAGAAATATACTCTCAGGCTCCATCCCTGACTTACTAAAATAGGGTCTGTATCGCAAGATCTTTGAGTGTCTTGTATATAATTAAAGTTTGAGAAGCACTGATCTAGCATTCATCATTGTAGTGTGCAATCTTGCTGGGAACCCTCTGACAAGCCATAGAGAATGCATTTTTAAATTATTCACCCAAGAGAGAAAGCGGGACAATTAACCACGGCCTCTCATTTTCCATTGGTCATGGCTTGTCTCTGGGGTGTTATCTCCCTTTCATTTCCAGGTTTGTATAGATTTCAGAATTGCTGAGCTGTGCGTATCCTGTGTGGAGGAGCAGTGAAGCCTCAGGACAGAATGTGAGAAGTATGTGTGGTGCGGTTGAGGGAAAGTGCTATCAGGTCACACTGTGCGCAGCTGGGTGCTGCAGCCATGGTTGGAGGACACACATCCGCCAGGAGGGTAAGATGTGGGGCACCAGGAGTATCGAAACATTTCCAACATGTATCAGTGCAGCACTGTTCTTCAAACTGTAGTTTCCTTCCCAAGCAACACAGAGAAAATACTATGTGACTCACAATCAGCGTTAGAAAAAATAAACAAGATGAAGAGAGGGGAGAAGAGGAAACAAGCAATAAGGGTAATTACTTTTTATGAAATTCGTTTTAGTTCTATGTGCATGAAGGTACTAGATTATAATGTAAAGAAAACCTTCTTATTCTGGATCACAGTCAAAAATTTTTTAAAAACATAGCAAAACCTGTGCTCATTTATGTTTCCTAGGAATTAATAATTTATTCCTTAATCTTTATTAATATAGTATAATTTCCCTTTTTTCCATTTTAAATGTAGAAAATGATCTGACACTGTAATTGAATGACCATTTCTTTTAAATAAATGAAGCTGAGGATTTGTTCAAACTTATATATTTAGTTTTTTTAAAAAATCAATTTGTAGGTCTTCTATATTAGGAACATTAGAATCAGTCTGATATAAACTATTTGTCTTTTGCTTGTGGTGACTTTTACTATATAGAAATTCTTCATGTAATCAAAAATGTTGCATGGCTTCCGAATTCTGTATTCCTCCTGCGCTACCAGGGCTATAAAATAATTTCCCCAAAGTTTCTTGTAGGATTCAATGGTTTGTTCTCTTTTTTAATATTCAAACCTTTGAATCATTTGGAATATATCCTGGCACACCAGGATACAATGTACAGATCCAACTTAAAAATTTTTCCAGCTAGCTGCCTGGTTGTCTTAATACCATGTATTGAATAAACAGCATGACTCACATAATTTCATAATACTTGTACTACCATGTTAATCGAGTACTCCTTCAACTCTCTTATGGCCTTAGGACCAATATATATACAAATATACTTTTAGTTTTATCCTAGTGACCATTCCCATCATTTCCATACTTATTTTTTGTTTTACCTTTCCTAAACATCTTCATACTTAGCCATTTTAAAAGGCCTTAAATATTTTGAAACAGAAAAGTTTAACCATGTTTTGAAATAGCTCATAATTACATTATGCACACAATTACATAAATTCTTAACTTTTTAAACACTTTTTTTTGCATCTTCCCAGCCCCACCCTATCTTTCTTTCAAAAGTAATGATTTGTACTCAGAAAGTAGAAACCATGTCTTACTAACTGCTACATAGTGACCAAGAAAGAGTAAAACCTCATCGTCTTTCACATTAAATTTTCTTTCAATTCTCCATATAGCGTCCAGGGCAGCACTGTTGTGTGACAGTGCTGGACATAACACTGGTGGAGCAAAGTGGCTGTCATGGCACATGTGATTGAACGACAAACTGAAAAGACTGTTTGCTCTTTCTTCCATTTTTTGGGATAACATTTGTCATTTTTTTACTTGAAAAATGAAAAAGTTATTTTAAATAAAGCTAACTATATTTTATTTATACAATAAAGCATGAAGGATATGTTAATGTTTCTTAAAACTTGACTATATACGAAGATACTAACTCATCTTTTCATTACAATTACCATGATACCAAAGGTTCTTAATCAAATTGGATGTTTGAATGTTCATCTTTTTCTGTACTTGAAAGGAAAAAAAAAAAGCATTCAGAAAACTTGTAAGGAGCTATAAAATAAAAAAAAAATCATAGGAGAGAGAGGGATAATATGATGGGTTTATTGTTCAACTAAACTGAAAACCTACCGCTTAAAAAAAATCAAATTTCTTAATCAAACATTCAGTTAAGATCACTCCCAATCTAGTCTTAAATATCTCCAGACTTATCTTTAGTATAAAAATTAATATTCAGAACCCTCTTTAAATGAGTTTAGGACATACGAAAAATTTTTTCATCACTCACCATCAGAGAAATGCAAATAAAAACCACACACTGAGAATGGCCTACCCAAAAAGACTAGAAACAATATTGAGAACGGCCTACATCAAAAAGACTAGAAACACCAAGTATTGGAGAGGGTGTGGAGAAAAAGGAACCCTCGTACACTTTTTAGTGGGAATGTAAATTAGTACAACCTCTTTGGAAAACAGTATAGAGATTCCTAAAAAAAAAGGAACTACCTTTCAATCCAGCAATCCCACTTCCAGGCATATACCCAAAGAATACAAAAACACTAATCAGAAAAAATACCTGTACCCCCATGTTGAAATCAGCACAGTTCACAATAGCCAAGACATGGAAACAACCTAAACGCCCATCAATGGATGGCTAGTTAAGGAAACTGTGGTATATATAATATACTCAATGCAATCCTATGCAGCTATTAAATCACATGAAAGTGTCTTTTACAACAGCCTAGGTGGAACTGGAAGGGATAATGTTAGGTGAAATAAGCCAAAAAGAGAAGTACGAGATGGTTTCACTCATATGTGAAATATAAAGAAACAGACAAAACACAACAAAATTCACAGGATACAAGACTGTGGTTGCCAGGCAGCTGGGAGGAACAAAGGAATGAAGGGATTAATATAGGGGTTTGGTGGGGACTAGAACTCCGGTGGCAAGTGTGGGTAAAATACACAAACTGAAGCACAAATTCGATATCCTGGAAATCAAATGACAATGTAAACAAAAGAAATAATAAAGTAATTTAAAAAATGAGGTTAGGAGGCTAGAAAGTAGCCACATATGTATAAACTGGAAAAGTACAGCACTCAACATGCATTGCATCTCCCACTGTTCCCATTCCAGTGGAAGTGAGGGGGTGATCTTCCAAAAGTTAGAGAGGTTATGTTACTAGAATTAAGGAAGGTGCATGTAGTTCTCATGATTAACTGCACTGTCTGACCATTCTTAGATTGTTTTATTTCTGAATAAACCCTGTTGCTTAAATAGCGAACTGCTTTTGTTGAGATCAATACTACTTACAGCAGAATACTGGCATGTCCAATCTCCAGATCCACGGTTGCATTTTAAACTTTATTTATTTACTTATTTTTTGCATTTTAAAACTATCAGGAGGCACACCCTGGTGGAGCAGGTTAGGTCAATCACCTCTGAAGAAGCACAAACCCCTGGATTTGAGTCCCCGGTCCGGGGGAAACAACCAGTGTGAACTAAATAAAAATAAAGATGCTTCCTCCTCCTCTGTCTTCCTGCCTGCCTGCCTTCTTACCTTCATTCCTGCCTGCACCTTTTCTTAAAATAAAAAGTCTATCATGAATGCC
Organism: Solenodon paradoxus; assembly: GCA_004363575.1. NCBI lineage: Eukaryota > Metazoa > Chordata > Mammalia > Eulipotyphla > Solenodontidae > Solenodon > Solenodon paradoxus. The sequence continues at coordinate 79,621 of RJWH01000174.1, read as the reverse complement.
CTAGCATGTTTTTTTGACTTCTTGTCTGTCTTTACCTTCATTGAAAATTACTTCTTCCATTCTTCCAGACAGAATCAATTGTTTTAACCTTTGTGACCCCAAGTGTAAACCTGAGTTTTAAATTCTATTTATTCATTAATTTACTTACCTATTTGACAATATCTACAAAGTGCCTTATATGTGCTAGACACTGTTCTAAGGTGTGGGTTACAAAGGTTACTAAGACTGACATGGAATTTAATGTTAAGTATGTCTCATAGTTTAACTTGCATTTTATTTAGTTATTCAGATGTATGTTCTTCCATCAATTTGTGAATTTCCTGAAGTCAAAGACTTCTGCCCACATTGAGAATTTGTCATAATATCTTTAGAATGGTAGCCATTGGTTTTAAGATCTGACTTTGTCATTTACTGACATTGTGAACTTGAATACAGCACTCACCTCTCTGATCCTTTTCTCATATGTGAAATGGAGATAATAGTACCTGATTTTCAAAAAATACCTTTTTAAAAATAAAGGTCTAGAAAATACCCCGAGCTCTGCTAAATATTTCTACTAATGGTAATAGTAACACTAGTACTAATAGTACTAAATGATGTTTCCACTTCTGTTGAACTGGGCCGTTTGTCTTATTGATAACAGGGAGTTACCATTCAGACTAAAGAAACTAATGCTGGTGGCTCAGCCATTAAGTCTGTGACTGCAGCATAGTCCATGTAACACCCAGGACCTGAGTTTAAGACCTGAGGCTGGGGAACAACTAAAATGAAAGAATAAATGAATAAATGCATGCTTTCCCCTCCTCTCTTCCTGCCTGCCTACTTGCCTTCATCACTGCCTGCTTCCTTTCTCTCTTAAAAAAAAAAAAAACCTAATGTAAAATAATAAGCAACCAAACTACAAGTCCTTCATTAGTATAATCAGAGCTTAAGATTTCTTTTTTCAGTGGTATCTCACCAACTGATGGCTTCCAATTATTTTCCCAGTTAGATTTGGCTATATTGTCTATGTAACCCATTTAGTGTTAAGAGAAACATAACCACTGTGAGGTTTATATACATATATATGTGTGTGTGTATATGTGTATATATATGTATATATATATATGTGTGTATATATATATATATATAAAGGCATGTGCTGTAAGGATTTGACCTTATGCAATTGTGGGAGCTGCTAAAACAGTCTTTGTATACAGATTGATGTCATCTAAAGTCCATAGAGAAGACAGAGCTAGAATGCAGGAGAACAGGGATAAGGTGACACTCAAAAGCACAAACTAATCCACAAGAAAGGACTCATTTCAGTTCTCACTGCTTCCAACCTGAATGAAATGGGTATGTGTAAGGAGATGCTGGTGCACTTCATCATGAGCTAAATATATCCTTAGTCCAGGGGTAAGAGAAGCCGAACGAAGATAAGATGGAACAGCTGAAGACCTGACTGCTGTTTTATGTCAACGAAGTGTGCCAATATCAAACAGCACGCATGAGCTTAAAGTACATGCTCCAGTTTCCCTAGTGGAAACATAAAAAGGTGTGTGTGAAGGGCTGCTGTATCATTTCTAACCTCCAAATATCACATCAAATTGTCTCTGGTGGCTACTCTAGCAGGAAACATTTGAAGAAATTCTGGGAAATGTAATTCATCCTAGCCAACGGACATATGATAAAGCCATCACAGCCCATTCCTTGTCAGACTGGCATCTATATACATCTCTTTAAACCACAGTTAATTCCCCAATGGAAACATAATGGAGTCATGCATGATATAACTATCCCCTGTATAACAAATCTGCTCTTTCCCTAAAAGATGATTCGAAGTTTTTGTTTTTCCTTCGGGTAATGTACATTGTTCTTCAAATTGATTCCGAGTGTCCTTTGGTATGCTGTAGCTTAAGTATGGACATATAAAGTTAACTCTTATAACATGCCCTATATTAAATGGTAGGGATCAGACTGTGGCAAAAAAACAAAAAATACTTAACATACACAAAAATGTTTATATAAAAGGGAACTGAATGTCTCTATCATAATCATTATAGAGCTCATTTCTATAACTGATCATGTATGTGGTCATAGCTGGCTTTTTTGTGTCTAAGAGAGGAAGGGAGAGAAAGAAGCATTTTCAAGGAAAGAAGTAAGAAAGAGGAAGAGAAAGTACTTTTTAAATTTTTTAATTAAATTTTTATTGCTCCCCCCGCCCCCTGAAAACCTGGGTTCTTGTGCTTTACATGGTCCATGTACCAGCTGTAGGCTTAGCGCCTGAGCCACCAGGGTACACCCAGAGCTGATATTTTTAATAACCCTTTTCTACAACCATTTCATTTGCCCTCAGTTAGTATCTCTGTTGTTTGTAGTTCCTTATCTGATAGGCAGTCCAAACTTTCATTCCTGAAGACAATTATCAGTGCTGCCTAAATTGGTCTGTTCGCTTTCCATTGGTTTTAATCATAGGACATGGGAGCACTGCATTCCAGGTGTGCTCCTCCTTACTCACACTCTATAGTATTTACTCAATTTCCTCTTGTTAGTCAGTTTCCATCTACTAATAATCCCCCATTGCCTGCTGGTTTACAGCATGGACAGAAGGAGGCAGTTTCAGCTTCCAGTTCAATGGAATCATTGCTGTACCCACTCTTTGGAACTAAGACCAGTGGAACCTAAAATCAGCAAAAAATGTGCTAGTGGATTACTAAGAGTACTTGTATGCAGAGCCATTCCCATTTCTACAACTTGATTTCTGAACCAACGAATCCTCATTATTTGAGAACTAGCATAAATCAAAAACTGATTTAGAACATATAGAGATTCCTAGAGGTCATTCACCAACAATACAAGGCATTGCTACCAAGCTGGCATTATAATTTAGTCTTCAAATGGCTATGCATCATTCTTTCAAGCCAACTGCTTCAGGAAGAGAGGGAATATGGTAAGATGGGTAAAATACATGAGCAAGAGTCCATTGCCATACTTCATTTGCTGTTAATGAGTGCCTGAGTCAAAAGTGATGCCTGTGGAATAACTGATGGTGCAAAGGCATTCTGTAAGCACATGAACAATGGTTTTAGCAGAAACACTGGGAACAAGGAAGACAACCATATCCAGAGCAAAGTTCTATTTCACTGAGAACACAGTACTGCCTCCCAGCATGAAGTGGTTCACTATAATTAATTTGCCACAAGGAAGATGACTGATCCTCTTGGGGAAATAGTGACATAGACAAATTTTTGTACAAGTGTTGCACCGAAATTTACCTTAGTGAGTGGATGTCCATGTTGCTGATCCATGCATAACCTCTACCCCTGGCACCACGTACCTTTTGTTCATTAACCAATGTATACTTCCTAGTGGTTCTGCTTCTCAGACTGAACCTTAATGAATTTGGTACAGAGGAACAGTTTCTTAAGGACAGGTTGTCTAACTGGTTCTGGGTTATATGGGGTTGGTTTTCTCATCTTACTTTTATAAGTCTATATTCATATTAAAAACACTGAAACTACCTATCCAATACTGAATAAACTTTTTGATAACAAACACAAAGGTATTCAGGTTATACTTACTAAGGACTGAATCAACATATTAAGGCAACTTTTCTGAATCTCAGGAGGTATATTTGCAAAACTTCTCTCAGACCAAAACTTAGCAAAATGTTTTACAATCCACCTGTTAAAACAAACCAAAGAATCCCAAGTTGGAAAAATGAAAATATTTTTCATTATAATATCCAATAAAAGTGGCTTTCAATGATATGTCGCACATATATACATATGTTTTGACTAAACCTTACAGTTAATTTTGTGAGCTCTATGATGGACTTAACTACATGCTTCCTTTTCTGTAAACAGATATTTTAAATCCAATACAGGTTATGTGCATGGATATTAACATTAGGAATCATGGTTCAGCTAAGAAAAAATTGATTCCTAGCATCTTGAGTAGTGTCTAAATCAATACTTCTTTTTCAATTGTTGCAACCAGTTAAGCATATTAAAGCTACATACATTGTAACCAAGAAAATAAGCCAAGTCTAAAATTTCCCAGAAAATAAGGAAAATGGAAGAACAAAATCCCTAAGCTAATAGTATCAGCAGTACTTCAGGTCACTTACTTCATGCAGTCAGCAAAAAGACTCTCCACTCCAACAGAATGAGCAATAATCAGGCATTCTACTACAGATGCCAGCCTTCTGGGAACAGGCTATAAGATTGATAGCAAAACAAAATAGGACATTTATTATTTTTCAACTTATAAAAGCTAAAAGTATTTGATTTCTACAGATGATTTGATTTATAGACATAATAAACTGCAGGATGTATAATTCAAAAGACTGTTATTCTTTTAAAAACAGTATCACTGATAAACTTTAGTTTTTTTGGAATTGCATTTCAGCTCTTTTAAGTGCCAGAATGCACACAGTTTTTATTCTAGTCTCAATTAGCTTCATTTTTTTCTGAAGTAAAAGTGGTATAATAAATTCTAGCACATCACATTGCAATACAACCCTCTGGTCAAGTCTGCTTCCTAAGTATAAATATAACTTCAAGAACATGAGCAATGGGAGGTCCTAAACTGACCTCAGGTGAAATGACATAACTTAAATCAATAATAATTATATTAACATATATACAGAAGAAATAAATAAAACATAAATAATAAAGCACAAATAAAAGCATATATACAGGAGAAATAAATAAAAGAACAGAAATGTAAATGCAAGTGGTGGAAAGCGCTCACTACTTCTGATGTTAAGCCTCTGTGTTACACACTGCCTGTGCAACCTATTTTCAATTTTTGGACTATGCTTCTCAACATGTCTATTATCCATTAAAGTGAACAGAGGTGAATGCCTCAAAATCAGAAATGATTGCCACCATCTAGATTCTACAGTGATGATTCTATCAAATTAAGTAATTTGGTTCTCTGATTCACTTCAAATGAGAATATCAAACTAGTATGAGAGAAGAGACTACTGGTATAGATGTGCTTGATAACCTCAAAACACTCAGAAATCTGAAAAGATGCACAAGAATAAAGAAGTTCAGCAATCTAAGTTTACTTAGGAATAACCAGACTTCTACAACACAAATTATATTAATTGATACATAAAACTTAATAATATCCATTAAAATTGTTAATATACAATGTAACTTGCTACTTAAAGCAGAAGCTAGCAAAACTATACCTTGTGGGTCAAATCTAGCCCACTGGTTTTGTTGTTGCTGTTAAGCGTGGTACAGGCAGGAATGAAGGAGAATAGGCAGGAAGAGAGAAGAAGAAGAAGGTATTTATTTTATTTAGTTGTTTATCCTGGTTGTTCCCCCAAGCCCCAGGCTGCACACCCAGTCCTTAGGATATATATGTGCACTGCACTGGCCAGAAGCAGTCGACTTAACCATTAAGCCACAGGGTGAGTCCCCACTACTGTGTTTGTGAATAAAGTTTTATTGGAACACTGCTATGCTGCTCCATTTACCTAGCTCCTTTTACTCTACAATATCAGAGTTGAGAAAATGTGATAGAGACCATATTGCCTTTTACAGAAAAAAGTTACTGACCCCTGGATAAAGAGTTAACTTACACTTTCTGAGAATTTGACTTACATGGAAAAGCTGATTCTCAAGTGTTTTTGTAGTTTACAAAGCCTGCTTGTGGAACTTGGGAACATATATATTTAAATCATTACCTAAATTATATCTTTAAATCTGTGACAAAAAAAGATAAAATGTAAAGCCCACTATAATTCCATAAATAAAGTCCAAAATATTAATCAATGAAAAAGCAAGATTATGAAGTTAATGAAATGACTGCAACTAGCTTGCCTGGCATTTTAGGGACAGTTACTCCATCATTTAATTATTCCCAAATTTGTATTCAGTTGGAGTGTGTTATTATAGCTTTACTATATTTAAATCACTGCCAAGAAATGACACAACTGAGATGTAAAAGTTAAAAATTATGTATTCAAAATATATTTATAAAAATATATTATTTAAATATTCAAAGCAAACATTTTAATGTCAATTAAAGGTCAATAATTTAAAGGTCAATAAAAAAGAAATAGTTCTAATATCTGTTACTGTAGTAATATGTTAAAATTAAGTGGGAAAATTTTCAAAAAATATATAATTTTTTTCATTTTGCTATTTTAACAGCAACAAATACAGCTTTTACATGTTAAAAATTAAGTGGATTACGTGAAAGTGAAATATATGAAGATGCATATAACCTGCATATCCACATACTTAAAAAAGTGGCAATGGTCCAAAGACTATGCATAAAAGATCAACTGGTTTATTAAGGAGTCTCAGTTCAGAGGAGATGCTAAAATAAAACTTTTTTCCCAACTAGTATTACCAACCATGCTGTGTCCAATTCCCATTTTTCCATTTCTTGATATTAGAGGCACATTCCAGTAATTTCTGGATATTTTGGTATTAAAATTCAATACTGTATTGTTTAACACTTACCTGATATAAATTTTCCCCTCTCCCATCACTGAATTCATTCATAGTCAGGATATCTGGGAAAACAGCATGGTCTATTTTCCTGCTCTTGTGTTTCTAGGTTTAATTTCTTTGGATGAGGACTATCGATGGCAATCATCTGTTTACATAACTAATCAGAGACGAAGATCTTAGTAGAAAAATGTCCTTGACTATACTCTAATTCAGACGTTGATGGTCTTTACTGACATGGTGGCTCTTGTAAGAGTAGACTGAACTTCACCCTAGCCTCTCATTGGATAAAGATCCTTCCAGTGGTTGTTATACATAATCCGTCCCCAGTGGGACACAGTGTGATTTGGCCCTGTATCAGTCTCCTCTAATCTTCATGGAATCACTATGGTGCTCCTCCTTCCTTGTACATCACATGTAACATGTGGGGAGTGAACTCATACTTTTATTTTTTTAATCACTAGATCCCCAATTTATTATGAATAATATAATTGGGAACAGTCAGATGAAAAAGATGCATAGGACAAGGTAGGGGGAAAGGTGCAGATTTTCCATGCCCCTTTCAGGTATGCTATTCTTTCCAAATCTCCATGTGTTCACCAACCAGGAACCGCCTCATACTTTTTTGTATATATAATAATAATCATTGTCCCTATACACCAATATATATGAAAATAACTAGTGTCCCTAGTCACCCAGCTAGTACTGGCTTCTCCAGTATGCCTTCTCCTCCCTTTAGAAATCTTCACATACATTTTCAGTAGTTTCTGAGGCATATTCTAGGCTTTTCCAAGAAACACTATGCCACTTCCTTTTCTTGTTTAATGGAAGTTCCAGAATGGACTGGTTTTTATAGGTATGGTACATGTCTGTCTGGGGGATTAGGTCATTACAGATACCCCTGATCTTTAATTTGGGGTATGTTTGGATCTCTCTCCTAACTTTCACTTGGCTGGGGAGATGGGGGAAAGAAGTAAAAGTCTTCTTTAGTTTCTACAAGACTGACAACAACACAGACAATATCCTTCTTGTAGCTCCCATACATAGAGAGAATAGGCTGAATGGTTGATTATAAGTCAATGAGGAGTTTAAGTGTTTCTCAGAAAAATCTGAGGGTGTGGGAATGGTAGTAGCACTGAACCCGACTGTTTATGGCTCTTTTAATGTATGAGGTGCTTCTTCAGCTACAACTTTATATAAGGAGGTAGAAAAATTCCTACCCAAAACAAAAACCTGAATTTAAAGGCTATTAAATTATTAAAATTATATAATTACAAGTCATACAATACATTTCACTGCCTCAAGCACCTAATCAGAGGGCAATATTGGGCATGCTCTGGTGCCTTGGGTGCTAAGCTAGCAGCTGGGGCATGAACCAGGTAAAGCCCAAAAGAACTCAGGTTCATGAAACTAGGGGGAACAACCAAAAATAAATAAATAAATAAATAGATAAATAATAGTGCTTCCTTCTCCTTTTCCTTCCATCCTTAAAAATTAATTTTTCTCCCTTCTTCTGCTCTTCAAAAAAAAAAAACAACCAGGGGAATATTGATGTAAATTCTTTTAAGAGTTCTTATTGATTTTAAAATACATGATCATTGTAAAAAATTTAGAAAATACAGAAAAGCATAACTAATAAAAATAAGCTAGTCACAGAGTAAATTAGAACAATGGAGAATCTAAAAATAAAATACAAATGTATAGTATGGGATATTTCTTTCAGCAATAAATTTATGTTTGCATAAGCTAAAATTAAAAAGTCAGTATTCACATTTGCAACAACATGGATAGAACCAGAGAGGATTATGCTAAATGAAATTCAGAAAGAGAAAGACAGATACCAGCTGATCTCATTCCCATGTGTAATATAAATAAATAAAGCGAACGAACAGACAAAACAAAGACCAGCCCTTGGACATTGACAATAGAACTGAGGTTACCAGAGGGGAAAGGGGTGGGGGTGGGAGCAAGGAGTAGTAGGGGTCCAATGGACAGTGTAGAAGACCATTAAAAATTTGATGGTGGGTGTGCTGTGTTATATATTTAATGATAGTGAACCTGCACATCTAAATTTATTTTCTTTTATAAATCAAAGTTATCTCAAATAAAAAAAAGTGCATCTGGAGAGACATGTAGATGGTAACTATATTACACCCATGTATATGCTATAAAGAGAAGTAGTAGGAAGGAGGAATATATTTTCAGATAAAAAAGTACCAATGAAGCACTGTGATAAATACAGAAGGTAACTCTGGTTCCTCATTGCAGATACCCCATACTTCCTTTCTCTTAGTTTCAAACCTGTGAGTCCCAGCTATACACTCTACTTTTGAATTAGAGAGTACTCTTTTCCATAAAACTCCCTCATCAATTTTATTTTACGTAAAACAATCTGATTTAATTTCTCATTTTCACGAGCAAACCACCATGAGTTTTTTCTCAACTAAAGTTCCCATTAGTTAAATTGACTTAATATTTTTAAGATTTAAAGCACTATTTACTATAAGAGTTAAAAACCTAGTAGGTAATAAAGAATGATGTAAGCACTGGGTAAATTTCTGAGATTCAGTAATTACCTTCTGAAAGAAATTACAGTAATCTCTTCTTAAAATATAGATTGCTACTTCCTTTAATCCTTCTAGTCCATACATATCAGCGATATTGAGTATCTGACTAAAATAAAAAGATACACTATTAATTTTCCAGTTTAAAAACCAATGCATAATGCATAGAAATTTCCTGATAATATAAAGTCTGTTTAGAAAAAAAGAATAATCCGAAAGAGAAAAAGAGTCAAGAGGTAAAAGCTTGTAGATACATGTTAGTCTTAGGGATGTAAAGTGCAGCATGATGACTACAATAGTAACATTTTATTACACATTTGAAACTTGCCAAGAAAGTAAATCTTTAAAGTTTTAATACACACACACACAAACACATACACACACACACGTGCACACATGAAATCTGTAACTTTGTATGTCAATATAAGGTAACTAGAATTATTTTAGTGGTCACTTTATAGTAGCTCTATAAAATTACGTTGCACATCTGAAATGAATATATGTCAATTTTACCTCAAATTTTTTAAAAAATCTGAATTATTTTAATTCTAACTTTTGGATGAATACAATAGGCATTTTATAGATTACAAAAAGGACATAATTGAAAGTTGAAAGCATTGTCACATGATTTGATCAATGGAGAAAAAAAAGTAAATCTGGAGTTGTTGCCCTCACATTTCCCTCATTCTCAGTCACATATGCAACGAAGTCCAGGAAACTGCTTCAAAGGCTGTGAAAGTTATAAAACTCTTTGCCCAAATATGTGCAATAAAAACTTAGGGAGAGGGCAATGAATGGATGCTTCTGGTATTAAGAAATGACCCTAAATTGGAAACAACGTTCGGTGACTCAGGGTTTTGGTTGCTTCCTTCATTTGACAAGTATTTCAGACACACACAAACTTCAGGTACTTAGGAAACCTACGAGCGTTAAGAGCATGATAAAATTATACAAAAATTTCTAGTGAGAAAAACTTCAGCATTTAATGCCAAATCGCTCATGACATTTTCTTCTCCAAATCATGTTTATTCAATTTGTAATGAAAACAATCAACAGAGACTTAGAAATAAAAAAGATATTTTCATTTATCTGCTATTAGAATAGTAAGAAAAGAGATGGCATCCAGAAAATTAGAAGAGTAAGACAGAATTTCACTCCTAGTAGGATTTCAGTAGTTCATACGGCATTTCACTACAGAGCAATAACCATGTAATTTTAGGCCTATACTTTTTCCTTTTCTTTTGCTGTTTAAAAGAGATATCCTAAAATTTTAAAAATAACTTCAAAATTTGATAAAGTTCAATTTTATTTTGTAAAAACCTCATTTATTTTCCAAAACAAATATAAAATTTATCTACATAATTTAAATCTAGTATACTCTGCTTAATATTATTACTGTGAGTTGCTAAATCATCTTTTCCTCTAATAAGGTGACTTATTGTTCTAAGACTCCTAAAACACATACAAAGTAAAGTTTCTACTTCACTGACATTGCTTAACAAAGCAGAAGTCACAAAATATTAGTACTTTTATATTAAAATCATTAAAAAATAATACATACCCAACATTAGTTTTGTCTGGAAAGTCCAAAGTTCCTCCATATATAAAATGCATCATAATATTCATTTCTGCATGGTTTATACTGAAAATAAAGGATAAATAAAGGAAAATAAAAATCAAATTCAAATCCAGAAATATTTAAGGTTTAATTGATGAATGATACATTATACTTTCCCATTAATTTATAGCCAAGATAAAATCTTATCTCACTTTTACCTGAATACATTCTTTAAATAATATCCATGCAGGTATGCTACTAATTTAAAATGAAATATAACTGCAGCTCTAAGTTTACATGATTTTAAAATGCTATTACTATATGATCAAATCCTGATTATTTGTTAAACATTCTTTAAGGAAAGGAGCAGGCAGGAATGAAGGTGAGAATGAAAGCAGGCATGGAGAGAAGGAAGAAGCGTTTCATTTAGCGTTTGTTGTCCCCTCCTGGCCCTGGGATGCAAACTTAGGTTCTTGGAATGTATGTTGACTGCACTCTGCTGGAGGTAACAGACCTGCTATTCCACCAGAGTGTGCCTGTTAAACATCTTCTGTATTAGATTTACAAAGTTAGAAAGGAACTTAGGAGTCATAGTCCAATATCCAGTTCACTGAGAAATCCTTTCCTCATCATCTTTGACAAATGGCCTCTGGTCTTGTTTGCCTAGTCTTTCAGACAACTCTATGCACTACAAAGATTCTTGTTATGCTGTATAGATTTCTTAATTTGTATTATCTATACAGTGGCTCTAGCTTGCCCAACATGCTCATTATACAGATAAAGAAAATACAGCTATGACTTAAGAAGTAATCTGGAGTGATAATCTTTATGCCCTACTGATTACTGGAACTCTGAATCCATTACCTACTTCCTTTTCCCTACCCCTAACACCCCAAATTCTTTTTTGTTATATTCCTGTTTAGTCATAGAAATGTTTACAAGACTTCTTGCATATTGTCCCACTCTCTATTCCTCTGTACCAAGGGAAGTGAATTATTTGGTTAGTGTATGGACAACCATTGATTGTTGGTTGGTAGGAATTGAAGATGAGAGGAAATTTTCTTTCCTTCTTCATTTCTTCTGCTGAACGAACTAGTGGGAAGAGATTATTAGGGAAAAGTGCAAGAGCTATCCAGATTCAGATTTTCTCTCAGGTGGGCTATTTTAGAGGAAACATAGCAAACAACTCAACTTTGGCTATGGCATTAAAGCACATTTTGTCACTTGAGTAGTATTCATCAATAGTAAAATGTTTTCTTAATCTGCTGATTATCTTATTTTAAACAGGAAGAAGGTACACTACTACACCCTCCTCAAAACTCCAACAGCATTTAGATAATTCATTGAGATGCCTAAATTGGAACCTGGGGTTCATATTTAATCTCTTCCTTATTATACTTTATCACTTATACCTTCAAAATTTTCTTGAATTCAACCTCTGATATCTAGTTCCCTCTCATTGCCCTAGTTTAGTCCCTCAGTTTCTTTTCTGTACTAAGACAGTATCTTCCTATGCAGGATTCCTGGCTGAAATAATCTCCTTGCATCCCATTTCCCACATTGCTATAAGAGTGACTCTGCTAAAGGGTAAATCTTATGTAGCCCCCAACTCTGAAAACCCTTCAATGATTCGCCATAGTCCACAGTAAAAAAGTTCAAATTCTTTAACTAGGAATACAATGCTTTTTACCATCTGATCTCTGGTTCTCCCTCTCTAGCAGCTGTTTTAAGATAAACGAACTACTTATTTTGTAACCTGAACTACTTACAATTCCTTAAGCATCCATGCCTTAGCACATACTGTTCACTCTGCTTAAAATGCTCTCCTTCTCTAGTTATCTCATTTTCAAGTGGTTCCTTATCTCTGAATGTTTTCTTAATGCCCCTGAGGCAAAAAACAAAAAATGTTGACCGTTAAACACAGAAAAAACTAACATCTACTGAGTACTTATTATGAGCCAATCAGAGCTAATGAACATTTTGAATGGTGTTTATTTAATCATTATAACAACTCAATAGCAGATACAATTATTAGTACCATTTTACAGATGAAAAAACTAAAATTAATGAATTTGCCCAAGGTCATATGATGTGCCGCACTGGAATTTAAATCCAGTAGAGTAATTCCAAAGCCTGGGCTCTTATGCAATGTACTATACATACTTCCATGATCACTTTTATCAAACTGACATGTAATGGCTTTGTTTACATATTTGTTTCTCTTTCTAAACAGAGTTCTGTGAGAGCAGGGTTTGTATCAGCAGCAGAATATCAACCTTGATTCAAAATCCCCTGAGATGGGAAGACTCTCCTTTCTACACAAAACACTAGAATTCTGCAGTGGAATCAGGATGAGGACAGTATTGATAGAACTCCACAGTGTCTTAAACACAGTACCTAACATCTGTGAAAGGAACACAGGAGGAAGACAAAAAAAATGGAGTTCTTATAAGATAGGACTCAGAAAGGTGTTTGCTTTGATCATATGGTTTTCACATATGCTCAACATGTTTGATGAATGTCTAACAAATGGCTTATTTAGGCAATTAGAGCATCTTCTCAAACCTTCAGAGAAACACCTAGTTGAAAATATGCATTTTTCAATTACTTTAATAAATATTTACTGCCCCTTAATATGAATAAGTACTGGTTTCTACTGATTTAAAACTCTGCATCTTTAATAATTATGAAAAACAGTCAAATCTCAAAATAATCTCATTTATATACTATAAGATTTGATCTCAAAATAATTATGCCTAGCATCTGTACTTCGTTAACATAAAATACTAGCAAACTTACTAGACTGTACACCTGTATACAATACCATACACTTTTCTTTAAAATTTCAAGTGCTTGTGTGCACTGGTGGGGTAGTGGTCAGCTCAATCACCACCAAAGGAGCAAATCCCTGGGTTTAAGTCCCGGGTCTGGGAGTAAACAACTAATATGAACAACTAAATAAAAATGAAATACTTCTTCCTTCTCTCTCTATGTCTGCCTGCCTACCTGTTTTCATTCCTGCCTGCATCTTTCCTTTAAAAAATTTTTTTCAAGAGCTATTCTTATCAATGTTAATGAGATTTGGCCAAATGTGTTGAAAAAATAGTTTAAGACTTAACATGTTCAAGAAAAAATTGTGACTAAATAAAAACAAATGTTTTATTAAAATAAATAGCAACATCCAGACATATAAGGCTATATATCAATATATATGATAGCAACAAAACAGCAAGAAACCATTTTCCTGCTGTTTGACAGATCTTTTACTAAACTGCATGGTCTTATTGTAAATCACTTAATTTTTGCTAAAAGTATTTATAGACATACATGATCTAGAAAAACAATAAATTATTCCAATAGCCCACAGTTTAAATGGAAAGATTTAAAGCACTATTTCCATTTAAATGTAATCAGAATAAAAATTTGTAGATTAATATGCATGCTTAGAATTAGAAAAAAGTAAAACCTAAGGAGAACAGAGTTCTAGGATCAGGGACTGAACATGTTCCTAGTTTACTAAAATAAAATCTCTGTGCTTTATGCGTAGTTCTTACAGTTTCAAACTCCAAAGTCTATAGACTAAGGCACATTGGGGCTCATTCATTCATTCATTTTTTTTTTCATTCACATTCAGTAGTTACTGAATGATAGGCTCTTTTCTAGACTTAGAGGATACAAGAAACATACCATACTAGAGGAGGACGTGAATAATAAATATGGAAAGAGATGAATTTTAGTAGTGAAAGTGCCATGAAGACCATACAATAGGATAACAAAAAAGAGTAACTGGTTTGCTGGGCTGAGCTACTTTATTTGGGATAGACTGGGAGCAGCTTAGGAGTCAAGTTTATGGTAAAGAGTTTATGTTCAATTCTAGTTATGATGAAAAAACATTGAAGAATTTCAGTCAGAACAGAAATATTATCTGAGTTTACATATATATTTATATGCATACACACATATATTTATATATATATGTGTATATATATATGTATATATATATAAGAGCAGGTCTAGGTAGGAATGGAGGCAAGTAGGTAGGCAGGCAGGAAGAGAGAGTAGAATAAAAGCATTTTTATTTATTTTATATAGTGGCTCATCTCGGTTATTCCCCTTAGCCCTGGGTCATGAACCTGGAACCTTGGGATGTATGTGCACCAAGCAGCCAAAGATGGCAGACATACCCGCTTAGACCACTGAGGTGTGCCTATATTTTAAAAGATCATCCTAAAGATGCAGAACAAACCCAGGAATCTCCCAAGGGAGGTGAGTACATCAAAATTTGTGCTCAAGAGCCCCCAGTCACCACTGGAACATTTTTATTTATATAAAAGGGAAACGCGAGGTTTTTTTTGTTTTTTTTTTACACAAATGTTGGCTGGGATTTGATTTCCATGATAGGATATGAAAAAATTTGACCTTCCTCCTCCAGAGCAGATTATTTTCCAACTATATCCTTCCACCTCCCAACCCTGGGACCTATGTAGAACTAGGATTAAAGGACTCTACTATGCCTACCTCAATTTATTGAACACTATCCCTCTTGAAAAATATATGCTTTGTATCTCCATGTAATCAACTCATTAAAAACCTTGTGGCTCTTTTTCTGTCAGGGCAGATGGGATTTTATTACAATCGATTGCAAAAACCATCCTGCAACAGTGGCACAGTTCCAGAAGAAGCTGCTGATCATGCTGCAGGCATCACTGTCCTGGTATTGGTAATGGCCCTCACTTGAACCCATTTCTCTCTAGAACAATCTAATTTAGAAGAGGAAAAATAAAAATATTAACAAGCACTACATACTATGTACCAAGCACTAAACCAGGTTTGTTCCTTACTATTATTTACTTAATCCTGTCAACCTCAGTAAGTTTAGGACTAAAGTTATGGAACAAAAGTTAGGCATGATTGCCTGCAAAGGCACCAAATTCCATGCTCTTTCTACTATACCACACTACCCATGGGGCCACCTACCTAGGCTTATAAAGTATAAGAATATAAAAACAGATCTTTCTGGTGTATTACTCTGTTAGAATATAAAAATTCCCAAAGCATGTGATTTTTTGTAAACTAAAAATCCTAAATCCCCCACCGTCTTCCAATAGTTTTATATGTCATAATTCTAATAACATTTTAGGTAGTAATTTAAGATAGGTTGGTATGTGAAATAAGAAAGACAAAACATACTGTGTGAAAGTAATTTAAAAATATGTAGACAAAACTCAGTATCTGTCAGGAGATACTTTCTTCTTTCACTTTAGCATTAGAAAATCTTGCTTTATGTGAAGCAAGGAAAAGGAATTGAATAAATAAGAAATGTAGCCTCATTTCTAATGCACTGGCTTTAGAAGGGATAAGCTGATTAGGAATGAGACTCTACTGCTGAGACAGCAGCTCTGGGTACAATAAACCAGTAAGGAGCCAAGACTTGCTTATCACCACAGAGATAAGGGGAAACGGAAATTCTAAGAGGAGTGAGCCTGGCACTATTTTGCTGGCCCTACCACAATGTAGTTATTTGGATGTCATTTCGAAGCCAGTTTGGCTACTTCTATTTGGTTTTCCTTGAACAAGCCACTAAAGTTGGTCAGTCATACTATAAGAAGAGATATATTTCCATTACCTTCATTATAAATCAAAGATGGAAAATAACAGGTGAGGGAGTAGAGATCAGTAGTTGATGTTACTTCTTTCTTTTCTACTGGCTTTTTAACACATACATTTCATTTTTCAAAGTTTGTATGTTTTGAATTTTTTAATCTGATGGCTCATGAGGGATGACTAAAGAAGACAGAAAAAAGATGTCCCCTTGACTTTATGCCAATAGCTAATCAAAGGTCATCTTGAACAGATTAAAGTGCAGCAGCTCAGACTGAAGAGCCCCTTCCCAAACAGACTTTCCTCACATCCTAATCCCACGTATGTGTTCCCTAATTTACCCGCCAGGAGCTCTAGGGCTCTGTGGGACAAAGTTTGAAAAGCACTGATTCAAGCAGTAGAGAACAGTCTGAGTTAGCTCAGGAATACATAGCAATGGGAAACTTTCAATTTCCTCAGTTGTTGTGGTACAATAAACTCTAAATCAAGAATTAAACAGCACACCCATGTGGTTCAGGTAGTTAAGGTGCAGACCATGTAAAATCTGAGGACCTGGGTTTGAGACCCAGGATCAGGAGTGGGGGTAGGAGGAAAACAAACAAACAAAAACGAGAACAAAACCAAACAAAAGAATTAACAAAAATGTAATATATATTCAGTATAAGTACTCTATATACCAGGTGACTCTGAGAAGACACTTTATCTGATGTTATTATTAAACATCTGCAATATGTTGCTACACCTGCTCTCTCAAAGACTGATTCTAAAAATTAAAGGGCACAGTAAATGCGGAAGTCTAGAAAATAGAAAATGTTACTGCAGTGAAACTTGGTGGCCTGGTGGTACAGTACACCTTGGCTGCAGTCCACATATATCCCAGGGTTCTGGGTTCAAGACCTAGGACTAGGGGGAACAACCAAGATGAAAAACTAAATAAAACAGCTTCTTCCCTTTCTTTCTTCCTGCCTGCCTTCCTACTTGGCTTCATTCGTGCCTACACCTTTCATTTAAAAAAAAATGTTATTTTAAGACATTATCATTTTTGAAGGACAGAACCTATTTGGAAAGAGGAATGAAGGTGTACATATTAGTTATCAGGTAGTAAATATTTTTATCAAATATACAAGGAGCTAAGACTTCTTCCAGGTAAAAATCAGATGTAAGCTCTCTGTAAATTGTTTTCCATTACTATAGAATAAAGTTCCATAATCGTATACTTCTTTTGACCTTTAGCTAATTATTCAGAATCATGATTTTCAATAAATATCACAAAGTTGCATTTTGAATCTAAATAGTGTTATAATTCCTTTTAATTTTTTATTAAATTAAGTTCTCAGAGTGGATTGACAGTTTTTAAAAATGTCTAAAATATCTAATCCCTGGACAAATTTCCAAAATTACACCAAAATGATTATCCCTAGGATTAGTACCTTTAGTCTCTGGTTCTCTACTATCACTAGACTTCTTTGTATATTTAGCAGATATTTTTAATTCACCATAAACAAACATCTCATACATATTTTGGGTTGTTTTTCATGAGGGATTATTATAACTTACCAACAGATCCATCTACACACTTCTTTATGCACAGGAAAATAAATAGCTCGGCATATAAAATCTTTCATAATGAAAAACTAGCTGGTGATTGCCAGAGGTAGGGGGTGGATGGAAGGTAAAATAGGTAAAGATGGTCAAAAGGGACAAACTTCCATTTATAAGATAAGTAAGACTGGCAATGTAATGTACAGTATGGTGACTGTAGTTAATAATACTGTATTGTATATTTACAGAGAGTCGATCTTAAAAGTTTTCATCATAAGAAAAAAAACCATATAGTGATGGATGTTAACTACACTTAT
Source organism: Solenodon paradoxus (assembly GCA_004363575.1). Lineage (NCBI taxonomy): Eukaryota > Metazoa > Chordata > Mammalia > Eulipotyphla > Solenodontidae > Solenodon > Solenodon paradoxus. Next base: position 61,581 of record RJWH01000174.1, on the reverse strand, counting down.
TGTGGTAATCATTTTGCAATGTATACATGCATCAAATCATTACATCTAAAACTAAACCAATGTCATATGTCAATTATATCTCATGAAGTTTTCTTAAAAATAAATAAAAGGAGCACTCATATGGAAAAAAAGGGGGTTATTTAGTTGTGAATGTTACTTTTTAAACATTACCAAGGCAATTCATGTTATGTTTTCATGCTATATTAATGGGACACTGAAAAAAAAGAAAAACAAAATTACCATGTGTAAGTATTTTATGCAGATAGATGGCAAATTAGAGAGGAAATTTATTTTAGCAGCAGTATCCATTAAATGGTGATTAAATGTAATTTTCCATTGTTTTATCTTTACTATTTCATTAGTTGTTTTTTAATTTAACAATACACTGTAATAAAAGCATCCACAAAATCCCATGTATATGTAATTGGAATCACTAATGGTAGCAATTGTTGAAACTATATTCAAAAGAGAGGCTGCAAAATACATTGGGATGTAACTACCGAAACTGAGGTAGCACAATTAAAATGTCATCCTCTAAAAGTCCTAGTGTGGGGCATACCCTTGTGGCTCAGGTGGCTAAGGCAGCTAAGGTGCAGGCCATATAAAGTCCAAAAACCAGGGTTCAAGACCTTAGCCTGGAAGGGAGAAAAAGAACTTAAAAATAAAAAGTTCTGGTATGAAAGAAAATGGATTATGTCCTTTTATAAATGTGTTTCATTTCTATTAAATGAAGGAAATATGATAAAGAAAAAAATTACCTAATTTCTCAGAAATGTTTCAAAACTCCATTAATAAAGAAAATGCAAAATCAGAAACATTTGGGGATTTATTTTAGTAAGGGAACCAGATAGCTGTAACCTAGAAGGCTCAAGAGTATAGGTCAGTATAACAAATAAATGGTCAGTAAAAATTTATCCATTGCTTTCCTTTCATCCATTGTTATGGAATGGCACTATCACCATTTCATGCACCCAACCCTCAGGCCAAGATAGACCTAGTCAAGGAAAAATTTTTGATGAGAACAATGAAGTTCTGAGAAGCTTCCTTAGAAATCCCAGGCAGTTTTCTTCTAGAAAAAACCCTCCCCTCATACTGTATACTGTATTCTCACTGTGATAATCTATGACCAAAAAAAAAAGATGTGTTCCATTTCACCATTTAAGAAAGTAGTTCAGTTGCACCCTGGTGGCTTAGTGGTAAGTCTGCTGGCACAGTCCACATACATCCAAGGATCAGGGTTTGCAACCTGGGTTCGGGGGGAACAACCAAGACTGAATAACTATAATAAAACAAAGTATTTCTTCCTCCTCTCTCTTCCTGCCTACCAGCATGCACCTTCACCCCTATCTGCACTTTTTCTTTAAAAAAAAAAGTGTTCATTTTTTAATAACTGTCAGAAATTTATATAAACTGCCACCAACTGTGTTATAAGTCCTTAAAACTCATACCTATCCAAATTATTCTTTTTTGAAAATAAACTACCTGTTACAGACTGACTATGTTTATCTCCACACCCATCCAATTCATATATTGAGGCCCTACCCCACAGTGTGTCTATATTTAGAAATGGAACTCCTAAGACAGTCATTAAGGTTAAATGAGTTATTAAGTCCTACCCTGCTATGATAGGTTTAGTGTCCGTAGAAGAAAAAACACCAGCAAGTTCTCTCCCTCCACCTTCATTTCACCTCCCTCCAGCCCACAAATTGCACTGAGGAAAAGTTACTGGTGCACATAGCAAGAAGCTACTATCAGCAACCCAAAGAACCAGGGGGAAGAAAAGCTCTCACCAGACACCAAACTTGCTGGTATCCTGATCTTGCAGAACTGTGAAAAAATTAATTTTTGTTGTTTAAGCCACCTAGTCTGTTATAGCAGAGATGACTAATACACTATACTTATTACTTAATGTTCCTATTACCTCTCATTTTCAGAAAGTATATGTTACTGAATTCTACTACATGGGAAACATTTCACTGAACATACAGGGAAATTAGATTCATAAAAAGTGCTTTGTATGAAGTATTATTTGCAATCATTTGCAGTCAAGTTGCCTTGTAAGAATTATGCTTACCCTTGAAGAGTAATGTACTCTTGGGAGCTTTCAGCCCAACAACCACTCAGCATCGCAGCAAAATAACAAGATCTGGCACTTAAAATGGCCCTGAAGGGAAGAGGAGAAAATACACAGGTAAACATTTTATACTACGTAATATAATCTTTTATGAAACTCTTCATCTTTACCTCTTAAAACATGATAGCAATTTGCCTTATTTTTATTTCCTGGTAGGTTATAATAATAAAAATTATAAATTATATCTATACCTAAGATTTTGATTGACTAAACCATTCATTCTAATGTCTTTTTTATCTTTATTTTTTCTCTTAAAAACTCTTTACTTTTAATAACAATTGAAACTATCTGATGATTAAGAAATACATCATTTATAAATGGAGAAATAAAGATCAAAAAAAGGTGGTACTTAACAGCTTAAGGAAATAGCAATAGAAACAGACTAGAATTTTAATGGTCCTGGGTTCTAATTCAGAACTCACCCTAATAAAGCTCAAGAAAAGTTATATCTTAGATTTGAGAAAATGACAAGAAAGGTATTTTCTTTTGGATTTCCATTCTATCTCCTCCAATAAAATGCTAATTTGCTCATTCTTTGATTTAATCCATATCTATTGACTTCTATTTGTGCTAGGTGCTATCTAGGTCCTGGGTAAGCAGCAGTTAATGAGATACAATGACAATGTTATATTCTAGCAGAGAGTGGGATGGATGGAAGCAGGGGGAAGGGGGAAAATGATAAAAGACATTTCTAGCAATGTTTTACCAGGTTGTCTTAGACCAAACCTCTTGTTGAAATGTTAACTAATACTCCTGAATCTACCATAACAAAGGAAACACAGTGTTATAGGATTGCAAATTAAGAAAAAATTACAAGTATAACTCAAATATACTGTTGAAAAGAATTCTTCCATATAAATAACTAAGTTTCAGTTGTGAATGTGCAGTCACAATGAACAAACATTTTTAATTACTGACATGTTTTGTATGATAGGAACATTTCACAAGTAAAACATTACAATCATTCATGAAAAGCTCTAATGAAAAAGTTTAATGAATAGGCATGTCAAAGACACTAGAGTGATTCATTACATAAATAATACATTGCTGCTACTCTTATATAAGAGGTAAATGTAATCTACCCTTGAGAAGTAAAAGAAAAAAGAGACTTAATCTTTAAAAATTGTATTAGAAAGTTCTAAAATATGGTATGAATCACTAATGTATAAAATGAACATTCAGCATTACTTTACACTATGATTCAGATATATGTTGAGGAAAGTGTATGAAAAATCTAATGTTTACTTTTTTGTTTTTGTAAATTTAAAGTTATGAACAAAAATTTTAATATGGGATGCCTACTATATTCTAACTCACTTCTTATAAAATAAGTGCACATTGAGCATGATATGCAGAACTTTTCCATCTAAAGCACAAATCTGACATATATTGAGAAAGTAAAATATATTTATATATGATAGAATTAAAGGAAACAAACAAGAGAATTATAAAATGATAGTTCAGAAATAAAACAACAATTGAGAATTTACTATATGGTAAGCAATTTACTGTATGATTCTAAGCTCCCCTATGACATTATTTCTTCTTTCTATGAGGCAAATACATTAAACTATTCTCCACTGATGTTCTGGATACAAAATTGAAATTTCTAAAGTTATTTCATAAAAAGGAAAAATTAACTGAAGTGAAATAGAAGCATTTTCTCTTTTAGGGAAGTACTTTATTCAGTGATGAAATCATCATATGAATTATGTAGGGTCATAATTGAAACCTCCTCACAAATGAAAATAATAAAGAAGAAAATTTATGACACCTATCCTCAGTGTTCCTGGGATTTCGGCACCAAATTCCACTATCTCCTAGTGAAGTGCAGTGCATTTGATTATATGTGAATGATAATTTAATAAATTTAACTGCAAAAAAATGATGAAGTAAAACCTACTTAGGAAAATAAGCCAAGATGGATGAATTGATGAAGACAATGCAATACACACACACACACACACACACAATGGAGTACCATTCAACCATAAATTTAAAAACATAAAATTCTGCCATTGGCAGCAACATGGCTGAACTTTGAAGGCAGTATGCTAAGTAAAATAAGTCAAAGAAAGACAAACAGCACATTGTACTTATATGTGAAATAAAAATAATCAAAAAATAATGACAGAGATAGATAGAAAATATCAGTGATTGGCAGGGAGTGAGGGGTGAGAGAAATGGGTTAAGGGGTTCAAAAGTTACAAGATTCCAGTTATAAGCCTTAAATATATAATGTACAGCTGGTAATTATAGCTAATCACATTGCATTGCATATTTGAAAGTTGCTGAGAGTATTTCTTAAAATTTCTCATAAGAAAAAAATTGTATCTGTAAGGTTTTGGATATTAACTATGCTTATTAAAATCATTTTTCAGTGTTTACTAGTATCAAATTATTATGTTGTTCATCTGAAACTAATGTTATATTCTAATTACATCAATTTATGAAAAAGAAAACAGGCCAAGATGACTTCTCCAGTGATTCTGAATAACTTTTTTTTTTTTTTTTTTAAGGAAAGGTACCGACAGGAATGAAAGAGGCAAGTAAGTAGGCAGGCAGGAAGAAAGAGGAAGAAGCACTTTATTTATTTTTATTCAGTTGTTCGTCACTGGTTGTTTTCCCCAGCCCTGGGTCTTGAACTGGGGCCATGGGATGTATATGGATTGTGCCTGGTTTAAACCACTAGGATACCAGGGTGCACTTGAATAAATATTTAATGAAGAAATAAAATCAATCTTAGTCAAATAAATAAAACAGAATCAAAGAAAGAAGAAATGACTCAACTCATTTTATGAAGTCTACATAACTTTGAGACCTAAACCTGACAAGCACAATACTAAAAAGGGAATATCATAACCAAACTCCGTGATGCATATAGGTAAAAATATTTGAAACAAAATATGAGTAAACTGAATCCACCACAAGTACATAAATAAAACATCACCACCAAGTTGAAGTTGTTCCAGGAAAGCAATTGCTTTCACATTCTAAAACCAAACGATATAATTTAGTATATTAACAAAATAAAGGAGAAAAACCATGTGATCAAACTAAATTAAAAAAGTATTTGACAAAATTCAACACCCATTTAGAATTTTTAAAATTTAGATAATTCCAATCAAAATCCCAGAAAGCTATTTTGTAGATTCTAAAATGTAATTCTAAAATGTGTATGGAAAGGCAAAGAAACTAAAATTGCCAACATAATCTCGAAAAAGAACAACTAAGTTGGGAGATTCACACTACTTGATAAAGATTATTATATAATTACAGTAAACAAGGTAGCATGGTATTGGTAAAGAAGAGATACGTAAGTCAATGGAATAGATTAGGGAGGCCAGAAACAGACCTATAAAATATAGTCAACTGAGTTTTAGCAAAAGCATAATGGCAATTCAAGGAAAAGTGATGGTAATTCCAATAAATAATGCAAGAACTGAACATCCAAATGCAAAGACAAAAACAAAAACAAAAAAGCCCACGCATCCAAAAAACCTAGACACAGGTATTACACAAAAATAAACCAAAAATGTATCACAGGTCTAAATGCAAATACAAAATGATAAACTTTTAGGAGAAAAATGTATGTGACCTTGGCTGAGGTGATGAGTTTTTAGATATAACATCAAAAGCATGATACATGGAAGAAAAAATTAAGTTGCACTCTTAAAATTAAAAACTCTAGTTCTATTAAAGACACTGTTAAAAGAATGAAAATACTTCAGTTTGGACAAAATATTTACAAATCAAATATTAGATAATGGACTTGTATCAAAATATTTAAAGAATTCTTAAAATACAATAATAAGAAAGCAACTCAATTTAAAAGTAAGCAAAAGATTTGAACAAAAAGCTCACCAAAGATAATCAGATGGTAAGTAAGCATAGTAAAGATCCTCATCATTTGCCGTTAGGGAAATAAAAAGTAAAACAATGAAATAGCAGTACATATCTATTAGAATAACTAAATGCAAAAAACAATTTCAATGACTGATGAGAATGAAAACCAAAGGAAATTTAGCCATTGCTGGTGTCAATGCATAATGATACAGTCACTTTGAAAGATAGTTTGGCAGTTTCTCACAAAGCTAAACATAGTCTTAATATATGATCTAGCAATCAAAATTCCAGGTATCATACCCAAATGATCTGAAAACATAAACATACACAAAAATGTGCACAGAACAGTTTGCAACAGCATTACCTAGAACCACCAAAACTGAGGCAACTATGAATGTCTTCTAACAGGTGAATAAGTAAACAAACTATGAAACATTCATTACAATGGAATACTACTCAGTGATTTTTAAAAAAGGAATTAGCTATTAAGTCACACAAAAAATTGGATGAATTAAATGCACATTGTTGAAAGAAATCAGTCTGCAAAACTATGATTCCATTTTTATGTCATTCTGTGAAAAAAACATGGAGTAAAAAGAACTGCTAGATGTTTGGTGAAGGAAGAAATCTGAATCGATTGAACATAAGACAATTTTTAATTGAAAGTATTCTGTATCACATTATAATGGTAGATATAGTACAGTATGCACTTTAAGAACCCATATAGCTTTACAGCACAAATGAAACTTAATGCATGTAAATTAAAACAAAAACTCTTAGGATGCGGTCAGGGAAGGTTGACTGTGGCAAAAGAATCTTAATAAATGTAGTGCAAATGGGAGAAATACTAAAGGGAGTGGGAAAGAAAGCTGTTGCCATAAATAATTTTGGCAATAAGTAGAGACTATAAGAATAAAGGGGAAGGATGTGTACACATTACTGGCAATGGTAAAGCTGTTTCCCATGGGTTAACAATTTTGAGACAAATATACATGAATTCTGGAATTAAACAATTAAGTACCAGATAGTGGATGATGAAAGTCAGGTTTCTAACTACTGTAGTAGATGACAGATAAGCAAATAATAAGGTAAGACTAGAACTATCTCTGAGGTGATAGATTTGTGTTGAAGACACCAATGTGAATTCATGTTTAGCTTAATACAGATAATGTGGATATACAGAAGACATTAATAGATGTTTATATACATAAATGTTAGTCTATACATATACATTTTCTTGCTCTCTCAGCTGAGAGGACCTAAAAGAAGGAGCAACAAGAATACCCAGTGTCCACGTCATGGTTTTAATACCAGTAGAATAGGAACTAGCAATCATTAGAAAAATGGTTAATTATCAGACAGATGGGCCCAGAGCATCTTTTAGTGTCAGAAAGTAAGGAAATGCCACATACATACATGGTAAATGATTCAGAGGGGATATAGCAAAGGGACACAATAAATGAAAGAGCTCCCATAACTAAAGTAGAACAGTTTGAGCAACAAAATAAGCCAAAGTGCAAAATAAACACCATGTGTCCACACTGAGATATGTGTGTATACACTTAATTAAATAAATGAGGGAGAAGAAACAAATTTCTTAAGTAGAATTCCGAATAATTTAGGAGCCACTGCTCCCCTCAAAGAGATGGAAGCTAATGCCCAATCCCACATGTGGGAGCTATACAGAGTTACTTCCATCCAGACAGTGCAGCATAAACATTGGCAGTGGCGGGCAAAGGGCTAGTAACTTTACAGCGCCAAAACCAGACCAAAACTACCACTGCTGGGTGATCAAAATCAACATAAACAGTGTTACACTAATTACCGTATCCTTGAAATGATGTAATGAAAATGGCACTTTATCTTTCTGAACTTCCTCCTCCAAATCTAGAAACCATTTAATCATGGGAAAAACAACAGATAAACTCCAACTGGTGAACATTTTACAACATGCTTTCCCAGTACTCCTCAAACTATTAAGGTTATTAAAGACAAGAAATTCTGAGAAAATGCCACAGCCAAGAGAAGTGTAAGGAGACAAGACCACTAAATGCAATGTGGTATTCTGGATGGGATCTTAGGATAAAAAAAGACATTAGGTAGAGCCAAGGGAATCTGAATAAACTATGGCCTTTCTAAATAACAATGTTCAAATATTGGCTCATTAATTATAACAAATAGACATAAAATGAATATATAAGATGTTAGTAATAGAGGAACTGAGTGTGAAGGTATATGGGAATTCTCCAGACTCTTCAGTTTTTCTGTAATTTAAAAATTATTCTAAAAAGTAAAATCTATTAAGAAAAATTTAGGAATTTTTTCCTCTACCAATGAAAGACAACAAGTACAAGACTTGCCTAACTTTCATTAACAAGTAGAAAAGTGAATAAAATTTTATACTGAAAAAAGGCTAAGCGAAGAAAAAAACTGAAACAAGCCCTATAATCATGATGCTATTTTTCCTGGAAACAACTCTGGATATGGCATAGAGAGATCAAACACATGCAGAGGCTGGTTACCTTGCTGAGTTAAGAAATATAGGTGGTCTGGGAGGCTGAGTCATTTGGAATTTATGGGGCGCAGTACTAAAGAGGAACTTTTGAATAAAAACTCCTTGGCATGCTCTTGTTCTTGGGTACTAAGTCAACAGGTGATGCATAGTCAATGTAAAGCTCAAGCACCTGGGTTCACAAGTGGGGGAAACAACTAAAAGTAATAAATAAGTAAAAGTGCTTCCTCCTCTTCTTCCTTCCTTTCTTTAAAAAAAAAAATCATTTGACCATAAATGCAAGGACTTCTTCTGGGTGGGCTATTAGATTCCATTGGTCGATATGTTTGTCCTTGTTAGTACCATACTGAAAGGAGAGGAAGGAAGGGAGGTATGGAGGGAGGCAGGGAAGGAGAGAAGGAGAGAGAAAAGGAGAGGAGAGGAGAGGAGAGGAGAGGAGGAGGAGGAGGAAGAGGGAAGGGAGGGAAAAGGAGGAGGAGGAGGGGCAGGAGAGGACAGGAGGAAGGAAGGAAGGAAGGAAGGAAGGGAGGGAGGGAGGGAGGGAGGGAAGGGAGAAGGGAGGGAGGAAGGGAGGAAGGACGACAACTCCAGAGAGGAATTCTCTAAGGCTTTGTCCATATAGAATCTGAACATATAGGGTGAAACCCCATGAAGCCAGGCAAAAACCTGAAGGCCAGGGAATCATTCAACACAGAATTGATTACTTGAGGCATATAGGAAAAATCCTAGAATAGTCATATCTCATTAGAAGAGCTATACAACATTTAGAACAAAGGCTACACTAGAACCACTTGTTTAAAAACACATTTCATAAAGATGAAGCTAATCCATAATAATTTAATTGCCTGCTAAAAGAAACCTCAACACTTTTTAAGGAAGATAACAAAATTCAAACACTCAACAACATAATGTCCAGCATCTATTAAAAAATTACTAGTATGAGAGGAAGTAGCAAAATGTGAACCATGCAGGAGAAAAATCAGTCAACGGAAACAGACCCAGAAATGAAAGATGACGGAATTAGCAGACAAAACTTTTTTAAATTTATTTTTATTCTAGTAATTACTCTACACATTAAAACAATTTCCTATGATAGGTTCCCCATTTCCTAGATATATTTCAGCACATCATGCCCTCCACCAAATCACCAAGTGTTCTTCCCCATTGTCCAGTGGGATCCACCACCATTTGCCCTCACCAGCCCCATTCCCTTTTGGTAATCTCACTTCTGTTGCATATGTTTCAGGGTTGATTATGTTTCATCTGTTCCATTGTTTTGTCTACTCATATTCCACCTATCTGGTATCTATCTTTCTTCTTTTGACTTGTTTCACTTAGCATAATCCCCTCTAGTTCCATCTGTGTTGATTCAAATGACAGGGTTTCATCTCTTCTAAGGGCTATGTAGTATTCCATTGTATGTATGTACCACATCTTTATCCATTCATCTGATGTTGGGCACTTAGGCAATTCCCAGTTCTTAGTTACTGTGAATAGGGCTGCAATAAACATGGGGATACATACAACTCTGTGGATGGGTGCTTTTGTATCTTTTAGGTAGATACCCAGAACTGGAATGACAGGATCATATGGAATTTCCATCTCCAGTTTTTTGAGGAATCTCAAACTGTTCTCCATAGGGGTTGTACCAATTTGTACTCCCATCAAAAGTGCAAAAGGTTCCCTTTTCTCCACATCCTCACCACCATTTGTTGTTTCCAAGATTTTGGATAATAGCCAGTCTTTCAGTGTAAGGTGATATCTCATTATTGTTTTAATTTGCATTTCCCTGATAGCCAGCGAGTAGGAACATAATTTCATGTGCCTGTTGGTCATCTCTATATCCTCTTCAGAAAAGTATCTCTCCAATTCCTCCTCTCATTTTTTGATTGGAGTGCCTGTTCTTCTGTTGTTGAGTTTTATGAGTTCTTTGTATATTTTAGATATTAAGCCTTTGTTAGAAATATTGAATGCAATTATCTTCTCCCAGCTAGGGTTCCTTTTGGCTTTGGTGATATTTTCTTTTGTTGTGAAGAAGTTCTCTAGGTTGATGTAGTCCCAGTTGTTTATTTTTCTTGTTGTTTCCCTTGATGGTGGAGTTGAGTCCCCAAAGGCATCTCTATGACCAATGTCATGGAAAGTCTTTCCTATGTTGTCTTCTAAGAGCTTTCTGGTTTCTGGTCTTATGTCCAAGTCTCTAATCCATTTTGAGTTAATTTTTGTTAATGGTATGAGAGAGTGGTCTAGCTTCATTCTTTTGCATGCAGCTATCCAGTTTTCCTAACACCATTTGTTGAAGAGACTTTCCTTTTCCATCAAATGCGTTTGGCTCCTTTGTCATAGATTAACCGACTGTATATGTGAGTGGGTCAATTTCTGGTGATTCAGTTTTATTCCACTGATCTGTGCCTCTGTTATTTATTCCAGTACCACACCATTTTGATCACTATAGCTTTATAACATAGTTCCAAGTCTGGACAGGTAATCCCTCCAGATTCGTTCTTTTTTCTAATAATTGCTTTGGCTATTCAGGGTCTTTTCTTGTTCCATACAAATTTTAAGATTTTTTGTTCTATTTCCTGGAAATAAGGCTGTGGGATTTTAATGGGGATTGTATTAAACCTATACATTGCTTTGGGTAAGATGGCCATTTTAATGATGATTCTTCCCAGTCATAAGCAGATAAAAACATTGTTAAATCTGTCATAAGATATACTCAAGGATTTCTTAATGAGGAACATAGTGAAGAAAGAGATGAAAGTAAAACAAACAAACAAACAGAACTACTAGAGATGAAACAAACATTACCTGAAATGAAAAAAATTGTTATGAATTTGAAAAGACACTAAAAAAGAAAAGGGCAGTGTACCTTTGCACATAACAATACAAACTAACCAAATAAAACATAGGAAGAAAATAGAAACCTAAAAATAAAAAGGGCACTCTGGTGACTTGGATGGCTGAGCTACCTAGGGTGTGGACCATGTAAAGCCCAAGAACCTGGGTTCTTGACCCAGGGACAGAAGGAAAAAAAAAAAATCAGCATATATAAATCCTTCTTTATCCTCCCCTCCCTTCCTGTCTTCCTTTCCTTCCATCCTTAAAAAAACAAAAACAACTTAGTGAGCTGAGGGACTAACAAATATAAAATTGTAGTGTCATGTGTAAATGAGAAAAAGAAGTTGGCAAGAAAAAACATTTTAAATGATGGTAGTAAATACCTAAAATTTCATTAAAACACACACACACACACACACACACACACACACGCACACACACATTCCGCTAATCAAGATAAACAAAGAAAAGTACAAGGTACATTACAATCAAATTGCTGAAATTAATTATAAAGAAAAAAATGAAAGCACTCAATGATCACAGACTTTTTGTCAGAGACAATGTGAGCCAGGTAACAGTGAAATTACATTATTAAAGCACCAAAAGAAATAAAAACTACCCATTTACAATTCTGTATACAGAAAAAATATTTTTCAAAAATGAAGGTGCACCCTTGGGGCTCAGGATAGTGAGATACTGGTGTGCAGATCATGTAAAGTCCAAGAACCAGGTTGGGAGATAAGAGAAAAAACAAAATTAAATAAAAAATGGCTCTTCCTTCTCACCTTTCCTTCCTCCCTTAAAAATGCTCCTTCCTTCTCTCTCTCCCTCTCTTTTAAAAAAGAAAGAAAGAAAGAAGACTTTTTTAGAGAAAGTTTGCCAGAATGAAGGAAAATTCTAACAGGTAGAAACCTGAACCTACACAAAAAATGGAAAATGTCAGAAATGGTAATATATGGATAAATTTATATTAAAAACTTTTCTTGGTTTTAAAGTTAAAGTCACTTTTAGGAGTATGTCCTAACATTATACATGAAGATGTTTATTAATAGAAACTGGATGGTGATAGTTTACAGTGCATATTGTTAATAGAGCAAACACTAAAAATATACACACATACACAGTAGTTAATAAACAGTGGAAATAAACTGTATTGTTTTTAATTATTCTTTTTTAAACACATTTTTTTCCAGCTCCAGGTTTTAAACCTAGATCCATAGATTGTATAAAATGCACCTTAGCCATCCCACCTTACAGTGCGGTGCTCCTGGATTAAAACAAATTTAACACAACACAAAAGAAAACATGGTGTGTGCGTCCTTGCAGTGCAAGCAGCTAAGACAGTGGGTTGGGGACCACACAATGACAATGAACATGGACAGGGGGTGGGGCAACGCCAAAATAAACCAGTAAAAATGCTTCTTTCTCCCCTTCCTTCCTCTCTGAAAAAAGCAGAGTTTTAAAAAGTGGACAAGAAATAGTAAGGTAGTCCCTATAAATCTCAATATAGTTATCACTACATTACTAGTATAAATTCTCCAATTAAAAGGAGTGATTAAGAGTGATCAATAAAAGCAAGATATGAATACATGGTACCTACAAGAAATTAATTTTTTTAAAGGAAAGGTAAAGGCAAGAATGAAGACAAATAGGCAGAGAAGGAAGAGAGAAGAGGAAGACGTATTTTATTTTATTTTTTTATTTAGATGTTCACATTGGTTGTTACCCCCAAGGCTGGGACATAAACCCAGGTCCTTGGGAAATATGTGGACTGTCATCCTTCAGAGGCAACTGACCTAACTGTTATTCCACAGGGCATGTCAGGAAGTTAATTTCAAACCCATTTTAAATATATACACACAGAGTGGTAAAGTAAAAGCATAAAAATATACATACCATATAAACACTAATCATATTCTTCTTCCTCTTCTCCCTTTCTTCCTCTCTTTAAAAAAAAGTCAGTTTCCAAGAACCTATTAATGACATTGAGAACTTACTAAATTTGAAGTCAAGCACATGTCTAAATAATCCATGGGTGAAAGAAAAAATAAAAAAGAAAATTAGAAGATACATTTACTAAAACGAAAACAGAACTACAGAATTTATGGAGTGCACTTAAAGCAGTATTTAGAGAGAAAGTTTTAGCTTTCAAAGGCTTATCTTAGAGAAAAATAGCTTTCAGATCAATGACTTAAGAGTCCACGTTAAAGAAACTATAAAGAGAATACTCCTAAACTAAGCAGAAAGAAGAGAAAAATAGAATCTGGCAAAGAAGTGAAATGTTTAATTCACTAAGTTTACTATGAAATTTACTTTTCTATAAAAGAAGACAAAGATAAAAATCTTCGCATGTAATCAAGTCTATATAAACCAAGCAAAATATTAACTGGCCTATAATTCGTTCACTTTTTAAAATGGCAAACGCATACTTGTAATAAACTCTGATACAGAATTGTATAAAGTCAACATTTTAAGTCCTCTCTTTATTTCCTTGTTTACTTCAATTCTATTCTATCTAGACCACTTTTTAATGGAAATCTTTTCTAATACATTGATTATGCTTAACTTGAATACCATATTTAATTCATTTATTTCTGTATGAATTTCAGTCTCAGCACAAACATAGTATCTGGCATATAATATAATAAGTGCTCATTAAACAATTCTTAATGAACAATACTATTAGAATTCTATCTTTCCATATGTTTACTTTATCCAACTATGCCGTGATAAAGATATATAAAGCATTTCATGATTTACATGAATAGCAGTTATGAAAATGCATCTCTCTGATCTTTGACTGCATAACTGACCAACCCTAGAGACAGAATTCTGAAATCCATACCACATTGAACCCAAAGCAATCTTCTCATTGTCTGTTCCTGCCACATGACTGAGCACATCAGGAATACTAAGGCAGACCCATTCCTGGGAGAAAAGTCCATTTCTTCTGGATGACTTTGGCTTGGGAACTTTCCAACAGCCTGTCAAACTTTCCTTGGAACTGCATTGCAGTCTAAGATGCTTCTACCAAAGTGTTCTCCCTTCTCTTTCTCCTTCACTCATGAGCAGCATTGCAGTTTAACAGCTCTGTATTCCTCCCCAGGTTCTCTTAGATGCATTAACCCTCATAACCTTCTTAGTCTAAACCCATTTTCACATATGTCTCAGAAGACTTGAACTAAACATAGCATGCAAGCCATTCTAATCTAAATGTTATTAAAATAATACAAAGCTTAATTAATTATCCTGGTCTCAAAACAGAAACTTAGAAAATATTCCTATTTAATTACAATACATGCCTCAGTTTGAAAAATAATGCTGGATAAATGGCACTGGTGGTGGGAGAGTTTAGCCAGGTGCTCCAAGCATCAGGGGAATGTGCAGTGATTTCCAGAGGGCTGAGTACAGGATGGAGCACTTCGCTGACTTAAAGGTAGAAATTCCTTAAAAGAAATAGAACTGTATCTATTTGCTGATGAAGACTCACCTCTGCATGGTTATGTGTTTGAATTTCATAGTCCAGAAGGTACAGGAAAAACAGAAATGCTTTCTTATTTAACAGTGTGATGTATACTTCTCAAATCAGAAGGTAGACCAAAAGTAGAAGTCCTATTTATTGATACAGAGTACCACTGTAATATACTTTAGAATGTTGCAATTCTTGGGCACAGACCTTCCCACAACTCAGAAGAAATAAAATATTGCCTCTACAGGAGTCAAGATGGTGACGTGGTAGGAATGTGCCATATCTCCCAACAGAGCAACTAGAAATTACCTCTTTTTCAAACACACGCTTTGAAAAGATTGGCCTGGAGGCTGTAGAGACAGCAGCAACAATCATCACCACAAGGATATGCAAAGGCGTCAAGGTTGAGAGCTACATTACAGATTTGGTATTCCCAGCTTCAGGGAAAAAACGGTGGAGGGGTTGGAGCCTTGGGAAGAAACAGGCCTCCCGTAAGTCTCACTGAAAGGAACAGAGAACCTGCCCAGTGGGACTGTAACACAGAGTAGCGGGAAATGGTACTGACACAGGGTGGAAGGAGGACCAGCACCCCAGTGGTCTGAGAAGGAACCCCAGAAGGAAAATTAAGCAGGGTGGCACAATAACTAGAAGGCAACTAGGGGAATGCCCACCCCTCACACCTCCCACTACATTTCTCTGGAGCTGCAGGACTCACCTGCCATAAATCCTGCCCCCATGCTTAAAAGGAGAAGAATCTCATAGGAGGAAGTTTCAAAAGATATCCACAGTGCCACACTATGGGTGGGGGTGGAACTGCAGCTGGTTGTGGGCCAGCGACAAGGTGGTCATTACCATTTAGACCTAGGACACTGAAGGAAAGCTTGACATCTCCTACACAAACTCCAAGTCCAGAGGCAGAACTCTCAAGCCCCAACACAGTGTCCACCTAAGAACTTCAATAAACCCAGTTAGTAGTGATACCACAAAACTCAAGATATCCCAGTGTTCAAATCAAGTGAAAGTCAATATCCTACATAAGGTCATCATTTCATATCACATCAGGGAAACCTAAACCACAAAAACATAAACAAAATGCCTAACAGAACAAGGAAACAAATATATGTGAAAAGATGGATCCAATTAAAATCCCATGGAAAAATGTGACTACAACAGAATTGTGCAAACCACCTGAGGAAGAATTTAGGGCAACGGAGATAAACATAATCACAGAAATCAAGAAAACAACAAAGGATGAAAAAGAGAATAACAAAAAAGAGAAAAAAATCAGATAAGATATCAAAGAAATGAACATGATAGTTGAACTAAAGAACTCAACAGAGGGACTCTAGAGTAGGATGGATGGTACTTCCAGCAGAATCAGTGAGTTAGAAGATAAGGCAGAGGAATTCACTCAAGCAAGCCAGCAAAGAAAAACAAAGAATGAAAAGGAATGAAGAAAGCATTTACAACCTAGGGGATAATATCAAAAGGAACAACATTCACATCATAGGGCTCCCAGAAGGAGAAGAGAGAGAAAAGGTGGGGTGGGGACTGTATTTGAAGAAATAGTAGCTGAGAACTTCCTAAATCTGAGGAATGAAGTAAGCCTCCAGACTCAGGAAGCTCAAACAGTTCCTAATAAAAGAAAATCAAATATGCCTACACCTAGACATATTGCCAACAAAATGTCAAAAAAATAAGTTAAAGTCTTAAAAGCAGCTAGAGAAAAATGAGTCACATACAAAGGAGTCCCCAACGCATTCTCACCATTTTATTCTCCTCTTCTCCTTCCCACTTTTTATATTTTGCTGTCTTACTGTTTTTAGTGGGGTTTCTTTATACTGCATAGAGCTTCCTTTTGTGTTTCTTGTAGAGCTGGTTTTGTGGTGATGAATTCCTTTAACTTTTGCTTATCTAAATTATTTTTTAATCATTCCTCAGGATATAGTATCCTAGGTTGAAAATCTTTTTCTTTCAGCACATTGAATACATCATGCCATTCCCTTCTGACTGTAGAATTTCAGTTGAGAAATTCACTGACAGACTTATGGAAGGATCGGAACACATGAACAGAACAGTCACAAGGAAGACAATTGAAGAGGTAACCAAAATTCTCCCTAAAATAAAAGCCCCCAAACCAGACGGCTTTTCTAATGATTTTTACTAAAACTTCAGAGAAAAAATAATACCTTCTCTATACAAACTCTTCCAAAACATTGAAGAACAGAGAACACTCACAAATAATTTTTATAAGGCTAACAAGACAGATACCAAAGCTGACAGAGATGTCACCCAGAAAGAAAATTACAGACCAATTTTTCTAATGAACATAGATGCAAAAATACTCCACAAAATATGAGCAAACTGAATTCAATAATGCATCAACTGGGTCATCCATCATGACCAAGTGGGATTTATACCAGGGATGCAAGGATGTTTAACATAAGTATATTTATTAATGTAATACACTGTTTATCAACAAGAGCAGGAAATAAACCATATGATCATATCAATAGATCCAGAGAAAGCTTTCGACAACATCCAATACCCATTTATGACCAAAAAAACCCTGCATAAAATGAGGATAGAAGGTACACACTTAACATAATAAAGGCCAAATACGATAAACCAAAGTCAACATCCTAGTCAACAGCAAAAAACCGAAAGTATTTCCTCTAAGGTCAAGAATAAAGCAAGGTAGTCAACTCTCACCACTGCTGTTTACATCACACTGGAGGTCTTAGTCAGAGTAATTAGGCAAGAAAAAGAAATGAAAGGAATCCACATTGGAAAGAAGGAAGCAACAATTCATTGCTTACAGATGACATGATTATATAATTTGAAAACCCTAAAAACTGTCAAAAAATGACTAGAACTAATGAATGAATATAGTAAAGTGGTAGGCTACAAAAATAAATGCACAGAAATACATTTCATTTTTGCATGCAAACATGTTAGAAGGAAACAAAATCAAGAAAATCACACCATTTAAAATAGAAGTAAAAAAACTAAAATATGTTGGAATATACTTAACAAAGGAGGTGAAAGACCTATACAATAAAAACTACAAGTCCTTCTTAAAAGAAATAGATGAGGAAACAAAGAGATGGAAAGACATTCCCTGCTCATGGTTGAGAAGAATCAACGTTGCTGAAATGGTTATTTTATCTATAGCAATATACAGATTTAATGCAATCCCCATTAAAATCCCATGGACATTTCAAAAATATGTTAAAATTTCTATGGAACAACAAAAGACCCCAAATAGCCAAAGGAATTATGAAAAAACAAAACAAAACAAAACAAAACCAAAATAGGAGGGATTACATTCCCAGACATCGAACTAGACTACAACGTGGTGGTGATCAAGATGGTATGGTATTAGAATAACAGAGGCACAGATCAGTGGAACCGAACTGAATCACCAGAAATGGACCCACTCACATACAGTTAATCTACAACAAAGGAGTTAAAAGCATACGATGGAGAAAGAAAAGTCTCTTTAATAAATGGTGTTGGAAAAACTGGACAGCTGCATGCAAAAGAATAAGGCTAGACCACTTTCTAACACCATTCACAAAAAATAGCTCAAAATGGACAAGAGACTTGAACATAAGATGAGAAATCATAAAATTCTTGGAAGACAACATAGGAAAGACATTCCATGACATCAGTTGTGGAGAGGTCTTTGGAGACTATACTCCAGCAAGGGAAACAAAAAGCAAAATAAACAACTGGGAGTACCTCAAACTAAAAAGCTTCTTCACAGCGAGAGAAAACATCACCAAAACAAAAGACAACCTACTACCTGGGAGAAGATATTTGCATTTCATATTTCTGACAAGGGCTTAATATCTAAAATATATAAAGAACTCATAAAATCAGTAACAGAAAAATGGGCAATCTAATTAAAAATGGGAAGAGGAATTGGAGAAACATTTTTCTAAAGAGGATGTACAGATGGCCAATAGACCATGAAATGGTGTTCCTACTCGCTGGCTATCAGGGAAATGCAAAGGAAAACAACAATGAGATAACACATTATACCTGAGAGACTGGCTATTATCCAAAAGTCTGGAAACAACAAATAATGATGGGGATGTGGAGAAATGGGGACACTTTTACACTGCTGGTGGGAGTGCAAATCGGTACAACTCCTTTGGAAGAGTATGGCACTTCCTCAAAAAATTGAATATAGAAAGTCTGTATGATTCCACCATTCCACTTATGTGTATTTACCCAAAAGACAAAAAAACACTAACTCATAGATATTTATATGCTCCCATGTTTACTGCAGCCCTATTCACAATAGCTAAGAACTGGAAACTACCTAAATGCCCAACAGTAAATGAATGGATAAAGAAGATGTGGTACATATACACAATGGATACTACCCAGACCTTAGAAGAGATGAAATCCTGTTATTTGAATCAACATGGATGGATCTAGAGGGGAT
Source organism: Solenodon paradoxus (assembly GCA_004363575.1). Classification (NCBI taxonomy): domain Eukaryota; kingdom Metazoa; phylum Chordata; class Mammalia; order Eulipotyphla; family Solenodontidae; genus Solenodon; species Solenodon paradoxus. The sequence goes on along the minus strand of RJWH01000174.1, from coordinate 42,326 downwards.
TATTCTAAGTAAAATAAGCCAAAAGAAGAAAGACACCAGGTGAACTCACTCATAGTTGGAATGTGAATAGACAAAACAAAGGAACAGAGGAAACAGAGCCAACTCTTGGACACTTGCAATTGAACTGAGGTTACCAATAGGGAATGGGATGTGAGTCAGGGGGATGGGGGGAGCAAGCAGGGGAGCAAATGGTGGCGGACCCCACTGGACAATGGTGAAGAACACTTAGTGATTTGGTGGAAGGCAGGTTATGTTGATTATATTTATATATATATGTATATATATATCTGAGGAATGTAGAAATTGCACATATAGGGAACTCACACGAGTTTATTTTAATTTGTAAAATAAAGTCACTGCAATAAAATACTAAATAGTGTCTCAGAAGATATTTTGGTAAAGTACAATTGCAGCACCTAGTTACTCCTTACACTACTCACTAAAAACTCGTTTTGTCATTACTCTTCTGTTCCTTTTGATTTTGGAGAAACTGTCAGCTTTTGACTGGATAGACTGTATCAGTGGAGAAGGAAAGTGTTAATTTACAGGTGTCTAACTGAAGAAATGTTCTCAGTGCTTAGAGGAAATTATAAAGGAGCATCAAATTGTTCTCTCTGCAACAATACAAAGTATAAAGCAGAAAACATCACACTCAGCAGAGGGACTTTCCACTGCTCTTAAAGGTAAAAACCTCATACCCAGCAGAATGATAGATTACAGACCCTATCTCTGTAAGGCATGGCAGCAACTGGTAAAGCAGATGATATTTTTCTCCAAACAAAATGATTGTAAAAACAGCAACCAATCTTCTTTAATTTCACATCGTTTAAAAAGTAATACTTTTACAGAACTTTAATTATCATTGAAGAAAGTGGAGTTGGGTTTTGTTAACTTGTATCATGAAAGTCTTTTTGCAGGGCATATTGAAAGTTTGAAAAGTCTTTCATAGGCTAAAGTGATTTAATTCTTAAATTTTATACTCTAGAGTAATTACTGTAACAGTACTTCTACAGAACGGATTTCTTAAACCAGTAAGACTTCATACTTCTGTTCTAGGTCACCGAAGATGAATCAGTGACAGTAACAACTAAACTGTACATTAAACTTGCTTTAAAACTAAATATTATATACATTTCAGCCTAAATAGAATTTTATATTTAAAAATAGAATGCTGTAGATGGCATGGTGTTATTAAAAATCTTTGCCAAATTTTTCACTTCCTAAAATGCCAAAATGATTCTCTCCTTTTGATTACACTTAATGTTAACTGACAAAGCTGCTTCTGGCTCTGTTGAGATGCCCTAATTTCTCCCTTGGTCTTGCTTTGGCACACTGCTATTTAATACTTCCTGATGTTAGCTGAACTAGATTTACTACAGGCAGAATGATGGCCTGGATTACTCAGAGAAGCTTGAAAGAAGGAATTTTTCACTAGAACTATTTTTTTTCTCCTGGTTAATACACCACTGGTTTACAAAAGGTTAATAGTTTCAATGAATAGATTCACACCTTGATTAATATGTATATCACAACCGAACCATCACCAGAGTTCAGAGTTCTAGTGACATTTTACCACTATCAATTTGACTCCCTCTTCCCAAGGTTACCTCCCTCCTACCTTTCCCTCCTCTGATAACCCAGTTTTGATTTTGGAGGTTAAGGTAATATTGATTTCTGTTGGTAAGTTCTTTTTCTCTCTTTATATTCTACATATGAGTCAAACTATCTGGTATTTTTCTTTCTCCTTCTGAATTATTTTCTTAGCAAAATCACCTTAAGTTCCATCCAAGCTGTTTGCAAAAGGGAAAGTTTCATACTTTTTATAACAGCATTAACTCATCATTGAGTATATACACTATATCTTCTTCATCTAGTTATTCAACAATGAACATACAGATTGATTCCACATCTTGGCTATTGTGAATTGTGCTGCTATGAACACTGGGGTGCAACCTTTATGGATTAATGTTTTCATATTTTCCAGATAAATACCTTGAAGCAGAATTGCTCAATCATATGGTCATTCTAATTTTGTTTTTGAGGAATCTCTATATTGTTTTCCATAGAAGTTATACTAACTTACATTGCTACCAAAAGTATTTAAGAGTTCTTTTTTCTCCACACCCTCAGCAACACTTGTTATTTTCAGTCTTTTTGTTATAGGTCATTCTCACAGATGTGAGATATTATGTCATTGTAGTTTTGATTTACAGTTCCCTAATAGCAAGTGATGCTAAGCATTTTTTTTCATATACCTGTTGATCATTTCTATATCATCTCTGGAGAAGTATCTATTGAAGCCTTCTTCCCATTTTTTATTGGGTTGCTCATTTTTCTGGTGTTGTTAAAGTGTATGAGGTTTTATTTTAATATGTTTTGTAAATTAACCCCTTGTTAGGATTTTTTTAAGTTCTTGTGCCAAGGATATTTTTCTGTTAGTTTCACATAATTTGAATAAGGGCTAAACCCAGAGTAGTGAATCCAAACTTTTTGGAGCTGTCACTATTACCCACTCCACTTTTTTGCAAATGTTTTAAAAGGAAAGTTAGTTTTCTCTTGAGAACTTTTTGATATCCACTGACTACAGTTTTCATAGGATTAGTTTTTAGATTAAAAAAATGGTTTGTAAACTGTAGTGGCTGTCCTATTATCCAAAAATGCTTACACAATTAGGAATATAATTGGTTAATCAAAAACCAGCAGAGAACTTTAAAAAATTGCATATATCATAATAATTTTATTATAACTCTAAAAATAACCATTTATTCACAAATCTTTTACCACTAGACTAATCATTTTTTTTGTAATGTTGAATTCACTGATTGAAATCCTCATCTTTATTGCAGAAACTATACCCATGCAGTTTATGATTTACAGTTCAAATGCTAAAGTGAAGAAAAAGTTAGGTAAATCGGAAGTATAGAATTATGTTATTTTATTCTTTCTCTGTGGATTCATGGTTTTCATGGCCTATACCTGTAGCTGCTTGAGCAACAGAGAAGGGCTAGAATATTTTTAGATTTTTATAATTTCCCCTTAGACATTTTTAAAATAATAATTCATTTACTTTTTTTTTTTAAAAAAAGAAGCAGGCAGGAATGAAGGCAAGCAAGCAGGCAGAACGAGAGGAGGAAGAAGTACTCATCCATCCAGTTAGTTGTTCATGTTGGTTTCCCATCAGTTCCAGGCTGTGAATCAGGTTGTTGGGCTTTACATGAACTACGCTATCTGGAGCAACAGATTTTAACCGCTGAGTTACCAGGCTGCACCTCCCCTTAAACTTTTATATTATTTCATCTATACTGAATTCAGTAGCCATTTTTTAAAGTACTTCTGCCTTACTAAGTCTTTCCAAAGCATTTACTTTAGTTTCCACTGGAACAATAACTCTATCTTTTCATACTTCATGTATCATTGGTTTATATGATATTTCATTAAGATCTACCATCAAAATAATAAATTCAAATGACATTAAATGAGTTTGGAATCAAATCCAAATGACCCTTGGAAGACACAGTTAGTGATAGTAACAAAAATGAGTAGGAATACTAAAGAATGGTCTCCTAGCCATCTACAGAGTTTTGTCTAATGTGTCAGAATATTTGACAGAGAATATCTGAAGAGCAAGTTTAGTCAAATTCGGTTACAGAACTTCCACTATAGGTGGCTTGTTTTCGTTCAGGTACCAGGTACCTTTTACTTTGCTTCACCACTGCAACTTCCCTCAAAGGTCTATCGTACCTAGGGATTTCATCTCTTTTCCTCCCATTACTCCACATCTAATTTGTTGTTGTCAGCCTCCCAAGTAACAGGGCTGACCATTTATCACTAATAAAGTAATTAATAGTAAGATGTTAATTCACTTTATTATATGGTAATTCCGAATTTTATTATAATTCTTTCATTAAGTTTTCTGGCAATCCTAGAAAGACATAAAACAATTTTTTTCTGTAAAGGGCCAGAGTATAAATATCAGATATAAACATATTAGGTTTTGCAGTCCCTGCTGCATATTCTTGTTTGTTGTTGTTTTATACAAAAAGAAGTCACTGACCATATTTGTACCATAGTTTGTCATGCTCTGCTAAACATAAAGAAATACAGTCAATAATGTGCCTCCGTTCCAGATATCTAATACAACTAATGTTAGTTACAGTGACTAACATTTGCCAAAAGCTTACAACATACCAAGTTTTATGTTAAGTGCCTTATGTGCATTATGTGATTCAATTCTCACAGGTACCCAACGCTATATTTACTGTTATTATTACTTTTACAGATAAATAAAATTGGGACCTGGAGATATAAAGTAATTTCCCAACAATTAATAAATGGTAGAATCAGAATTTAAGCCCAGAAAGACTGACTTCTGAATTACTAAGTTATGTACTTCTGAAGGTTTTCAGTTGATGTAACCAAGAACATATAGCTAATTAGTGATATGGCACAGACTAAAACTCTGACTTCCTGACTCAGTGCCAATTTATTAAATAGTCAGAGAAATTTACTTTTTTTTTTTTTAAGGAAAGGTGCAGGCAGGAACGAAGGCGAGTAGCCAAGCAGCGAGAAGAGGAAGAAGCATTTCATTCTATTTTTACTTAGTTGTTCATCTTGGTCATTCCCCTGATCCCGGGACTCAAACCTGAGTCCTTGGGATATACATGGACTGTGCTTGATCGGAGGTGAAAGACCCAACCACCACTCCACCAGGGTTTGCCGAAAAATCTACAATTTAAAGGGAAATTTGAAAGCACATTAGCCCAGATAAATGAATGTGTAATGTATATTATGAACTGAAAAGAAAGGTATTTGTAAGGTATATCAGATCTCGAGTATCACAGCTAAAATATGGAATTACTGTCCTGCTTTCTTAATAAAGCAGCGAAGTATCTTAATTATGGAACACAGATATCAGTCAATTTTTCTCAGAAAACATTAAAATAATAAATTATAAATCACGGCATAAATGAGATTAGGAGTAGAGTAGATTGGGTAGGTACTTGGGGGTATAGGCTAAAGATGACAGTAGGTAATACAAGTGAAAAGAAATGCACAATAAACATATGGTATTGATCTGGTGATGAGAGCAATTCAGGCAGGAAAATAACATCACAGTGGTTCACAACTAGAGGTAATGTACGGTAGTATTCTGGGAAGCAACACTCAGAAAAGCAGTAACAAAAAATGGGATCCATGAACTCTAAAGGGGCTTCCTTTTATCATAAACTCCTTCCCACTAAATAAAAAGCCCTCTCCATTTTTCCTTTGAGCAGCATTGGAGAAAAACAAGGACAAAGATGTGGGAAGGGAAAGAGAAAGTATACTTTGAGAGAAAGGTCTATATAGAGGGACAGGAATGCAGGCATGAGATTTTTCCTAGAGGACTACTGCCATGCCATTTCTCCTTGGATTAGGTAATCATGAAAGTGATTCAAGCTACATTTCTTTGCCTGTCACACATACAGAGCATACAGTCTAATACTACCATCCACAAAAAAGCTAATATCACTACCCGCTGGCTAATGATAGTAAATATATAGTACTAATCATGTGCCAGATACTATTTAAAGGATTTAAAATGCAACAAGTAATTTAATCCTCACAATCACCCTATGAGATAGGTACTTCCATAATTCCCACTGTCCATAAAGACATTAAAGCACAGAATAGTTTAAATGACCTGCTCGAATTCACACAGCTAAAGATGGTAGAGATAGGCCCCACACAAAGTCCACACACTCTGAACCACTCTGTTATAAATAACTTTCTTAGCTTAGTTGTGCCATCACAGCAAGTGATTGGCATCAGGATTCCAGGCATTGTGCTAGAATCAGGATAAAAACTAGAGAGAGCTACTAGCAACTGAAGCGATAATCATGAAAGAACTGGGTGTTTCTGAGAAAGAAATCTGAGCAAGAGAGAAAGACAGTAACTCTAAAAGAAGAAACTACCTTATTATCATACTAATTTGAACATATTAAACTAGCAAAATAAATATGAGACCTCCTAAAATATGAGACCTAAACAGAATGTAATCCTGATCATAAATCCTATTCTTTGTTAGTAATTGTATTGCTCCTTCAATATGAGTATATATAATTAAAATGCTAAAGTGGAGCCAGGTTACATTACAAAATGGATTTTTAGCTACATTGAGGATAGATGCTGACACTGATCATCTAGATAAAATAATTCAGAAAGTTCTGATCTTGACCTTTAGATTTCGACTATGTGAATATTTGTTTTCTGAACTACTGACATTATATTCCTTGAACTAAATAATAAATTAATATGTACTAAAGAGAGACATTTGAGTTTAGACTATGAAAGTAATCAGGGGATTCAAAATTTGCCATTGTAACTCAAATAAAGGCAATCACAACAAAGTGGGAAAACTTTTCTCAGTTCTTGAAACATTCTCAGGAAGCTGCCTTTCTGGTTAATATAAATTTATTTTTATTGCTAAAATGAATAATATAAATAAGAAATGTGAGCAAGAACTATCCTGGAATACAAACCCAGTATTTTAGATACCGTTCCTAAAGCACAGTCCTGTTAATTCACTATAGGCAGCAGACAGAGAGACCAACCACAGACACTGTTTGAGGACATACTGCATATGGTCACAAACTCTTGCTTTACCTGTATGACAATAATAGCTTTAGGGTTCTCTAAGCAGAACTTTAGTAGGATGCCCATGTGGTTTCAAGAAAAACCTGGACAAAAAAATAAAATGTAAAATTTAAATAATATTGTATTGCACCCTTACCCTCCAAAAAGAAAAAAGTGAACCCTTGTAGCTCAGGCAGATAAGGTGGCTAAGGTGCAGGCCCTAGGAAGTCCAAGGACACAGGTTCTCAACCCACGGCAAGGGGTTAAAAAAATAAATGAACACATACACATAGACACACACACACACCATGATTTGGGAGTACTATAGTCATGATATGGAAAATATACATTGAATCATTCTATAGTCAAAGAAATTATGAAAACATGCATACGTGTGCATAAATATTTACAAACTTTATATTCCCAGAAATAAAAGTTGAAATTCTGAATGGTAAATAATCTAGTTGAAATTGGCAATCCTAGAGTTAAGCAAGGTACTGCTGTCTATTAACTTGTAAAACCAGTATTTACTTTGAGAGCACAAATACCACTCATATTGGCTTAGTGGATTCCTTCATCTACACCCATTGCTAATTTCATTGAGAGATTTGCACCCTTGAACCTAGAAGACTGCTTCCCACACTGCAAGTCCTCTGGTTTTCTCTCTTCAGGAGCAACAGAATAATTTATCAACACCATTTGAAACACAAAGAGAGGAAGAAGAACTGAGATCCTCAGTTTTCTGGTTCTGATTATATAGTTCATACAGCCCAGCTGTATTCCTTTCTCTTGAGTTCCAATGGAAAAAATCTTTTTTTCTTATTAACATTTTTTCTTTTTTTAAGCAAATTTTGAGCAAAAAATAACTTGACTAAAACAGGCAGCAGGCTTCCATTTAAAATCTAAAAGCCTAGAGTGTCTAAGCCGTTGAATGCTAAAGCAGAATAATGGTTTTTAAAACATGCTGAAATATTAAATCTCGTAATCAATGCTATTCAGGAGAATCATCTATTTTGAATCAAAGACTTTGAACCAAAATGCATTTGAAGAAAATACATGCATTCATGTAGAAATAATCATTCTCAATACTACAATGCCTATGAAACTGAAAACTGCATTTAATTACATTTTCTGTGACAGTGGCTTTCAAACCCATTTTAGGCAACAGAATATTTCTTCTAATGCAACCTTAGGTTCATTCTCAACGCAAAGCGTAGATGAGAGGAGATTTGCTCTAACTGAAATATGTGCATATGTCTGGGTCTGGACAAGCAGTCTTGACCTGTCAGAAACCTCCCGAGGCATCACCATGACCTCTCTGGTCTATCAAGGGCTTGAAAACCACTGTGCTAGAAAAAGACAGCCATCCTTTGATATAGTACTGTCACACCCAAGACACCAAATCAATCACATGTCTATTTACCTGTGAGCTTTAAAACATTTCTCATCCACATAAATATCAATATCTGGAAAACAATGCTTCACATAAAGTTTCAGTAAATCTTCTCCTAATTCAGATGCAGGTTCCAAGTCATAATTATCTTCAAGAGAGAAAAACAAGGCTAAAACACAGTTTCTTTAATATTACAAGTAGCCCAAATTTTTGTATTTTAATATTAGCAAAAGGTTTTCCAGAGTTATCTCCATTAACCACTGAAAGGAATAGTGACTAGGATACCTAAGGGGTAAATTTTACCTTTCACTTCCTCAAAAAGTATCCCAGTTTGGACAATAATATGTAAGGTCATCCTTTACATAAGGCTCTTCGTGATCTGACTTCTGTTTACATCTCCAGGCTCATCTGTTTATTGTGACCATTCCTGTCCCTTATTCCACTCACTCCCACAACAAACCATTCTGGTTTTCTGTATTTGCTATGTGTCTGGCATTTTTCTATATTCAGGCATGCTGTTTCCTTTGTCTGGAATACTTCTCCTGTAAACTCTTTTTGCTTGATTAACTTCTGCTGCTTCTTTGAAATTCAGCTCAGATTCACTCCATCCATATACCTTTCTCTGAGAGCCACAGTCAGAAGTGAACATGTATCCTCAAAATACTTTGTTATATAACCCACTCGACCATATCTCCTGCTACACTGCAGGGCAGAAGCACTATCTTGTTCACTCTTGAATCTTTAAAACCTAGAACAAATTCAACACTCCATTTTAAAATGTGATGAATGATTAGAATGGCATTCCAAGAACAAATAGCAAATGAGAAGGCGGAAAACTTACAAAATATAGTTCTGTGAAGAAAAATGCCAAGTAATTCAGTAAGTCTAGAGTGCCAGGGACATGAAGGGGTTGAGATGAGAGGAGGCAGCAGAGTTCTAGGCAGGAGTCAGTTCATAAAATACCCTTATGCCACAGGGAAGAATTTGAGATTTAGATTAAGGCTGTGGAAATTACTAGAGAATTTTAATAAGAAGAGTGCCATAATCAGATTTGTAATTAACAAACACTGCCCCTGCAATATAAATGGAGGACAGTACAATGAGAAGCCTGGAAATGATCAGAGTGCAAATTCTCAAGGAAATTATCTAAATCCTGAAATAAAGACATGCTGAAGGATAAATTAAAGAAATATTTAGGAATACTTAGGAGATAAAGCAACAGATATGGTCATGAATAGAATAAAGAGTAAGAGAGTGACTGAGTACAGAGATGGTAATATGATTCACATTGGTAGAGAATTTAAGAAGACTAAATTGAGAGAGGCAGATGATTAGGGTCATTTTGGGGCAGGTTAAATTTTTAGATATTTACGGTATCCAGGCACACCTTGGAGATGTTGTGGGTTCAGTTCCAGACTATCACAAGAAGGGAAAATATCACAATAAACTGCATCATGGATTTTGTTTGTTTGTTCCCTAGTGCACACAAAAGCTGTATCTACACTATATTGTAGTCTATTAAGTAGGCAATAGTATTATGTCTTAAAAAACATACATACCTTAATTAAATGTGACACAGATACAAAGTAAGCACATGCTGTTGAAAAAAAAATGGTACCAACAGACTTGCTCTACACAGGGTTGCCACAAAAAAGCCAGTATCTTCAAAGCATAATAAAGCAACACAATAAAATAAGGTGTACCTGCATTTAGACAGACAAGTCTAATCAGTGACTGGACACAAAGTTAAAAAAAAAACTGGAGACTACCAATTACTTCAAGGGCAGAAGGACGGTGTGCCAGTAAAGGGTGCTGGGGAGGGTCTAAATGAAAACCAAGAGAGCGGAATTGCCATCGAAGACAGAGGACATTTCAAGGAGAGAGGCACTGACAATACAGAAGACAAAAGGTTGTTAAGATGTTAAATAAGTGAACATGGGCTTTTTCCATGGAGTGATGGAAAAAGTAGTTGAAAGACAGAATTGAGGGGCAAATGAGCTCTTTTGACTCATATTTACAACTTGCTTGGCTCTGTTAGTGCCATGCTTGGGGCTCTGGCAGAAATCTAGACAACAGGCATGAAAAATGGGTATAAAACTGTTTTATCCATGTGGCCTTGGGAGCATCCTTACATTCTCTGGGTCTCAGTCTTCACCTACGAAGTCAGTCTGTAACCACTTAAAATTTAGAGTTATTTGAAACTAAGTAAAATACATTAACATACCTATTTCAAAGCTGAGAAGAGACAGTCATTCATTCACCAAAAACAGATTGGTGAATGTCATACAAAAGGAATCTAACTGAGCTTTAAAAAGTGTGGCTGTTGTTACACTAAGCACAGTAATGAAACACTGCAGTTAACAGATAATTTCATCTACACTCAATTCTGCTTTAACACTTATTTTGCAAACATGAGTTTGCTCTAACACAACTGATATATTAGGGAACAATTTTAGGATTATGTGAATTCTGCATTTATTTAGGTGGAAGTTAATCCACAAGAAATATAAGATCGATGCAGAGAAGCACGCCTAGGAGCAGTGATGTGCAAGAACACAGAAAACACATGCTTCTAAACGTCCACCCGATACCTCAATTCACTGCCTATGTCATGAGCCACACCCACGCATATCTGGAATTACTCATTTCCCTCTGATTTCAGATAACCGACTGTTAGCAGGCCATTTCCTGTGAATATTTTTATGTATCTGCCCTTTCTGAGCATAACAATTGACAAATTTGGATAAAGGATAATTTAACAGCAAACATGCCTTCTAACCTAGAGATGTGATGCTCCAAAAAAGATTTAAGAGACATTCCTTCCCCAATTTGATTATAATCTGGCATACTGAAGCTACCTTCCTCTCCCCTTGCCAGAGAAAATGCATTTACCTTCCAAAGTAAAGTCTCTGTATCTGTCTCTATCTTTCTGTCAGTAGTCTATAAAAGTCTCCTAATTTTAATATTTCTTTTTTGTGATGCAACCTTGCTGCACATGCAGGGTAAAATCACCACCCCTCACCACACAGCCTTGTGGTTATTGGGGCTGAGAACTGGCAAGAAAATACTCTGAGAGCCATAAAGTGTTCTCTGATTCAGAGATCTTGAGTTCCCCATCAGAATATCTACTATATTTATATCTATAGTATACTCCTCTCACTAATTCATAATTTTATAAGCTACAACCATCTGACATCACTTCCAAAAGCAAACTTTAGGTCTTTTCCAAGGTCAAATGTTATTTATTTATTATAGTGTGTGTGTGTATAAACATATATATAAAAATACATATATGTATAACCCATTAAACATGCGAAAAATAAACTACCATTTTTTAGGTTCCAATTCTTTTTTAATGTGTCATCACAAAATTTTTATGTAATAGCAATTTTTATATTATGTGGTGTTTTTAAAGGAATGCATATATTGTGTTAATAACAGAACTGACTCTATGCTTTGCTAAAACTTCTTTACTGACATAAACTAGAAAAAGATTGATGACATGCTAAAAGTTAAAATAATTGTAAATTATGTGTGTGTTTATTCATAGTAATTCCATCTCTATTTGGAAAACTGGGAGTTGACCATACTAGAACTTTCATTTATTCACAAAATATTTTACTTTCACTTACTTATTTTAAAAGATGATCAACAGAGCTTATTTTAAGTATGTTTTTCTCTAATTCTATCAAAATATAATTACTATTATGGCTAAAATTAAAAATAAAACACCAACCAAAAAATCCTTACCAGTGGAAGTTAAACTGTTTTCTCTTTTGCTGTTATCCTCTGGAATTTCATGCGTCAGAAGAGAAAAATCACATGATTTTTTACCTAAGAAATCTATAGATGATCCTTCATCATTTTTAGCACACTTCTGAAAATCCAAGTCTTGTTTCTTTTGTACTACCCCACTCTCCACTGTCTTTTTCCTAAGAATTTCCTCTTCGTAGTTTTTAATGTTTCTGCTTGATGAGTATACAATCCTAAAAGACAAAATATAAATTTTAATGAAAATTATGTGGGTGACTCTTAAAAGCTATTTTCTCAAAGAACTGCTTTCATATATAGCAATTATGTAATTTTATTTATTTATTTTAGAAGCATTTTTAAGGTATGAAAGGAAGAAGGGAGGAGGAAGCACTTTTATTTATTTTTGGTTGGTTCCCCTAGTCCAGGCTGAGAACCCAGTCCTCGGACTTTACATGGTCCATTCCCCACCAGGGTGTGAAAGTTACATATTTTTAAAACCTTTTAAATCTGAATTAACTAGAGAAAAGTCCACCTAAAAATAGCAGAAAGTTTGAAAAGTAGTCTATAAATTTTTTCCTTTGACATAAATGGCAGACTAGCAAAATCTTGAGCTCATCTTTTCTCCACAGACACAACAAAAATCATGTCTAGCTATAAACTACAAGCTTCAAAAAAGAACTGAAGATTGGGGGACCAGCATCTCCACAGGAAAAAGTGACAGAAATATTGGAAAGGGCAGGAAAAAGTCAAGATTTAGTCTAACCAGGATCACTTCCCAGCACTTGCTCTACTGTAGCAGTCCTCTCAGGGAGGATCACAAGAGACACTAACAGTCTGAGAAACAGGTGTCCCTACCATGCCACTGACCTGCCTGTTTGCAGCGTAAAGCCCCCGACTATGCTTTGCAACCTAAAATTGTAGCACAAGACTATTACATCAAGATAGGGAAAGAAAGTCGTTTACCTGATCTATATAAATAAACATATTTTTTTAAATGAAGACATAGAGAAATTTAACCTAAATGATGACTCCAAACAGAGAAAACAGAGAAAAATCCTAATGCAACAGACTTAGGTAAATTATCAGACGAGAATTCAAGAAACAGTCTTGATGATTCTCACTGAAATAAACAATAAATGAACAAAATAAGATCTGTAACAACAAAAAAAATATTAGGCCGTTCCAAACAAAAGTCATACAGCTAAAGATTACAATAGCTGGACTAAAAAACACAATAGAAGGGAACAACAATAAACTGGAAGAAACTTCTAATTGAATCAGTAAACTAGAAGATAGGATAGTAGAAAGCACCAAAGCAGACCAGCAATGAGAAAAAAAGAAATGAAGATAACATAAGAGACTTATGGGATAACATCAAGAGGAATCACATTCATATCACAGGAGTTCCGGAAATCTTAATAAAAAAAATTAACAGCTTAAAACATCCCTAACCTGGGAAAGGAAACAGACATTCAGATCTAGGAAGTTCAAAGAGTTACATACATAATAAATCCAGACACACTGTAATGAAAATGACAAAATTTCAATATAAAAAGAGAATCTTAAAAGCAGCTAGAGATAAATGAATCACATACAAGGGAACCTCCAAAAATTATCTGCAGATTTGTCAGCAGAAATTTTACAGGCCAGAAGAGAATGGCATGATATATTCAAAGAGCCAAAAGAAAAGGGCTTCCAATCACGAATACCCTACCCTACTAAATTATCATTTAGAACTGAAGGCGCAAGAGAGCTTTCAAGAAAAAAAAAATCCCACAAATGTTAAAGGAATTCATAACAACTAAAAATGCTTAAGGCATTACTACAAAATGAATGAACCCCCATTTAGAAGCAGAAAGGCACCAAAAGTATAAAATGTGGTAGGTAGAAAATATATTGTGAACTGTTAGGGTGAGCTTGAGGTTAACTTGCTTTTAACATTTAAAATAAGTTATAAGTAAAACAAGGAGATATCACCTTCCATGGGTAGAATGACTTTTATCCAAAGATTAGAAACAAATGTTGCCAAGAATGGGAAGAAAAGGAAGCCTATATATATGCATGTGTCTGTGTATGAACACAATGTAATACTACAGTAATGAACAGGAAATTCTGCCACTTGCAACAACTTGGATGAACTTTAGAGGGAATTATGCTTAGTGAAATAAGTCAGAAGGAGAAAGACAAACATATTATTTCACTCACGTGGGGTACAGAGAAACTAAACCAAAAAATGAACCAAATCAAAAATAGACTTTTAGTCTATAGGATTGAATTAGTGGTTATCAGAAAAGGGGTAGAAAGGGAAAGTTGGGTAAAAGGGGTCTGTTATATGGTGAAGGATAAATGTGAACTTCTGGTGGTATAATGTATTTTATACAGATATTATTGTTGACTTATGATTATGTATACCTTAAACTTATATAATGTTCTAATGCAATGTTCCTTTAATAATTAAAAATAAGCAAAAACTGTATTGTTAAAAGGAATATATAATGCCAACAAATTACATAACCTAGATGAAATGGACAATTTCTAGAAAGACACACTCTACTAAATCTGATGTAGGAAGAAATAAATTATCTAAGTAGATCTATAACAAAGAATTGAATCAATAATCAAAAACTTCCACAAAAAAAAACCCAGGACCACAAACTTCACTGGTGAATGCTACCAAATGTTTACCGAAGAATGAACACCAATCCTTCACAAATCTTTCTAATATATAGAAGGAACATTTCCCAAATCATTCTGTAAGACCAGTACTATCCTGATACAAAAAGCAAAGATATCACGAGAGAAAACCATAGACCAGTATTCCTTATTAACACAAATGGAAAAAAACCCTCAACAAAATAATAGCAAAATAAATCTAGCAACTTATAAAAAGGGTTTATCTCAGCAATTAAAGGGCAGTAAAGATAGGAAAATCGGATTATACACCAGATGCTATGGTGTAAATATCTGCGTCCATTCAAAATTTTTATGCTGAAACTTAATGCCCAATGAAGTGTGACCTTCAAGAGGTGATTAAGTTAAGAGATGATTAAGTTATGAGTAAAATTAGTCCCCTCATAAAAGATGCTACAAAGAGATCCCTTGCCTCCTTCCACCATAGAAGGGCACAGTGAGAAGTCAAAAGTCTACAACCAGAACAGGAGTTCGCCAGAAACTGACCATGCTGGAACTCTGATCTTGGACTCCTAGCCACCAGATCTATAAGACACAAATTTCTGTCCTTTACAAATCACCCAGTCTGTGGTATTTTGTTAAAGCATCCTAAAGAGACAAAGACACCAGCAGGACAAAAATCTCATGATAATCTTAATAGGCACAGGAAAGTGTTGACAAAATCTAACACCCTGTCATGATAAAACACTCAGAAAACTAGGAATAGAAGGGAATGTCAACAATTTAATAAAAGACATCTATGAAAACTTCTCACTAACATCATATTTAAGAGTAAAGGACTGCTAGGTTTTGCTCCGAAGATCAGCAAGGTTTCTGTTTTCATTATCTCTATTCAACTTTTAAATAAATGGAGGTTCTACCCAGGGCAGTAAGGCAAGAAAAAGAAATTAAAAGCATCTGGAATGAAAAAGAATGAATAAAGCTCTCTCTATTTACAGATGACAAACATATATATAGAAAATCCTTGGAATTGCACCAAAAATTATTTGCTAACAAGCTTTGCAGGATTGAAGGATCAATATGTAAAAACGAATCCTATCTCCATATGTTAACAACAAAGTCTAAAATGGAAGAAACAGTATTTTAAAGGAAAAATGTAAAATGAAAGAGAAAAGTAATTCAAAAAAGAATAATCTAAAATGAAATGAAAAAAACAACTCCATTTACAATAGCAACAACAAATAAAATGCTTAGGATCACATTTAACAAAAAAGTGCAAAACAGACACTGCAGAACTACAAAACAGCGGTGCCCTGGTGGAGTCAGTCGCCTCCAAGGCAGCAAGTTATGTGCCCCAGGATTTGAGCCCTGGGCCCAGGGGGGAGGCAACCAGTGTGAACAACTAAAATGAAAAATACAAAATAAGGATACTTCCTACTTTCTTCCCACCTGCCTTCCTATTCGCCTTCATTTCTGCCAGCACCTTTTCTTTAAAAAAACAAAAACAAAACTACAAAACAATTCTGAAAGTAATTAAATAATTAGCAAATATATTCCAGATTCAGGAATAAAAGATGGCAACACTCTCTGAATTTACCTACAGATTTACTATAACACATATCAAAAGAGGCTTAGAATCTTAACAAAACAAAGTTGAAGGATTCACACTATGCAAATTGTTGAAAAGGAATGGATAATAGTTTCAAGCCGCTGAACAAGTTTAGAATTAGACAGTGTGAGTAACTTTCCGGGGCTCTGAGATATAAAGAGTAGTCATTAGTTGTCTGGTACCTGGCCCTGGGATGATTAGGGCAGAGGAATGTTGCCTTCTAGGATGAAAGAATTAGATAGAAGAGGTGGGTGTTGGAATTGATTTAGGATTGACTGATCTATATATAAGAGAAATGCTCACAGGACCTGGCTAACCATGGGAAGGGCAATCTCTCTCCAATGAGGCCCCAGATGCCAGAGCAACAAGAATACAGAATATTGACAGGCCCTGGTGGAGCGGCAGTTAGATCAATCACCTCTGAAGGATGCAAACCACATACCCTTGGGTCCGAGTCCCAGGTGTCAAGGGCAACAACATGGGTGAACAACTAAATAAAAATAAAATTAAGGTGCTTCTTCCTCTCTCTTCCTGCCTACCTGCCTGCCTACTCACCTTCAATGCTGCCTGCATCTTTCCTTAAAAAAACAAAAATACAGAAAATAAGAAAATACAATTGATAGTTAAAAATAATCAATACAAGGCACCTATCCCACACTTTCAGTCCTACTAGTATACAGAGATGTGAAAGAGAAAATATCCAGCATCTGAAAACACCACAGAGAAATGGAACTCTTTGTTCCATGCTGTTGTTTTTACCTGACACTTTATCCTATCATCTCCCAGTTACTGATGTTAAATTGAAAAGTCAAAGGTCTTCCTTCTTTCTTTTCCTTCATGTGTGTGTACATACAGCCTCTAACAACTGTAACAGGCTAAGTCTTCTAAATGTTTCTAAATATATTTTAGATATTAGATGCTTATCAGACATTATTTACAAATATTTTTCTCACATTCTTTGATTTTTTCTTTTTTATTGAAGTAGCATTGGTTATTACATTGTACAGGTTTCAGATGTATAGTTTCATAAACCACCATCTATGTATACTACCTTATATTCACCACCAGAATTCTAGTTTCTATTCATCACCATACAATTGATCTTTTTTACCAGATTTATCCACTACCTTCCACCTTCTTTTCTGGTAACTGTTATTTTATGCATATAATCTAAAAGTTCGCTTCCATTCAAGCATGTTTTGTTTATCTACTACATTTGAGTGAAATTATATGGCATTTGTCTTTACCCTGATTTATTTCACTGAGCATAATACCCTCTAGTTTTATAGTATATAAGGGCTCCCTTCTACATCTTAGCCAATTCTTACTGCTTTGTCTTATTGATAACAGCCATTCTCACAGATATGAGGTGATTTGCATTTCCTTAATAATACAAGATGCTGAACATCTTTTCATGTGCTTACAGGCCATCTGTGTATCTTCTTTGTTTTTGTTTTTTTCATTCAGATCATCTGCCCATTTTTTAATGTGGTTGTTAGTTTTTGTTGTTGAGTTTTATGAGTTCTTTATATATTTTGGATATTAACTCCTTTTCTGATATATGATTTGAAAATACCTTCACTCATTCAGTAGGTTACCTTTTTGTTGTAATGATGGTTTCTTTTGCTGTGCAGAAGTTTTTCAGTTTGATACAGTCCCATTTGTTTACTTTTACTTTTGTTTTTCTTGCCATTGGAGACACAGACAGTGGTACAGTTTCATTCTTTTGCATGTGGCTGTCCAGTTTTACCAACATCATTTATTGAATAGACTATCCTTTCCCTGTTGCAAGCTGTTGGTTCCTTTATCATAATTTACTTGTCCATACATGTGTGAGGGTGAGTTATCGGTTTAAAAATGTATACAATTTTCCCCCTAATAGGTGGTAAATGGAATTATTAGAGCAGGCTCTACAGTTAAGACAAAGTCTATCACTTCTAATTGTGTCATCTTGGACTAATCATGTATCATTAGTTTTCACATCTAAAAATAGACGTAGCAATACATACGTCACAGTGTTATTGTGAAGGCTAAATGAAATGGCTATACATTACTTAGCACAGTGACCTGGCATATAGTAAGCACCAAATAAATTTTAGTAAGTATTATTCATAGTAGTGACATGGCTTTACAAAATTTTACATTTCTTTAACTATTTGGTGTAGTTTTAAAAGAGTCTTCAGAGGTCAAATTTTTATGCATTTGAGAAAGGAAAACTTATCAATCCTATCCTTTGTTATCATAAAAAGTGATAGGAAAAAGATTGTATAAGAGACAGTATGATAGTGTGGAGGAAATATTGAACTTGACAACAAGACAGAGATCTGCCGTCTAGCTGTGTATGATCTTGTTTTTTGCTTTCTTTCAGCCTCCGTGTTCTTATTTAGAACAAGAAAGTTAAAGTAGACGGTTTTGTGCCTCAGCACTTCACAATCTTCTATTTCAAGCACTTAATCACATTCTATTTTGTATTAGGTTAGTCATTATGTCTATATTATGTAAGCATTTCAAGATTAGATCATCTCATTGATGTGAATATCCTCAATGGTATCTCCTGAAGTGCCTAGAAATAGAAAATGCTTTTGATATACTCCCACTTTTTCTAGCAAATTTCATTGACATTAGTCTCTATTAAGATAATCATAAGGAGAGAATTATAATATAGAATATTGAGATGAAAAATTTTAGTAAATTTCTGATGAAATATATTTTTTTTAAAGAAAGGAATAAAAGGAGAGGAAGAAGAAACTTTTTTTTTTTAAGGAATAAAGGAAGGAAGCGGTGGAGGAATCACTTTATCTTTTGGTTATCCCCCTCCCCATCACCCTGGGCTGTGAAGGTGGATCCTTGGGCTTTACATGGTCTACACCCCAGCTTCCAGCTTAGTTCCCAAGCCTCTAGTTCCCACTTAGTTCCCGAGCACACCTGTTAAAACAGATTTTTGAGATTTTATTTTATGAAATTCAGTCACTCTAAATGTCTTCAATGTATATCTTTTCTCTTTAAATAACCAATAAAGATTTTGAAATATTCTTTTATATTGTTACTTATCATAGTCCTTTGGTGTACACTAGAATTAGAACAGGAATACAGTCTTTGAAAAGTTGTTTTATATACAATGACTTCAGATATGGCTTGAATGATCAGCAATGCAAAGTGGACAAACAACCCAACTGCAAATAAGCACATGAAAATATGCTAACATCATTAGACATCTGGGAAATACAAATGAAAACCACAATGAACTATCACTTCACAACCAGTAAGATGGCTATAATAAAAAAGACAGAATATACTTGTTGAGAGGGGGTATAGTCTCTTTGGGAAAAGTATGGCAGTCTCTCAGAAAATTAACCACAGAGTTACCATGTGATACATTATTTCCACTCGTAGGTATATACCCAAGAGGTTTTCATGAAAACTTACAGGCCAATGTTGACAGCAATGTTAGTCACAACAGTCCCAAAGTGAAAACAACATAAATGTCCATCGACTAATGAATGGGTAAACAAAATGTGAATAGCCATAAAATGGAATATGATTGACAATAAAAAGAAATTAAGCACCAATATATGCAACAATATGGATGAACCTTGAAAACATGCTTCATGAAATAAGTCACTCGCAAAATGCTACAAATTGTATTATTTCATTTATGTAAGAAATCCAGAATAGGCAAATCCATAGACACAGATTAGTATTGCCTAGAGGAAAGGGGCGAGAGAATGGAGAAAGACAGAAAATGGGTATAGAGTTTCTTTTTGGGATGTTGAAAATACTCTCAAATTAAATTGTGGTAATAGTTGCAACTCTGGAAATACTAAAACCACTGAACTGTACACTTTAAATGAGTGCATTGTACCTGTGATATGTGAATTATAGCTCAATAAAGATGTTTTTTTAAACTAGCAATTGACAAATTTGTAGTACTATACAATAAAATAAGTGCCAGTATCAGGCTTAATACTCAATTCATATTTTCTTATCATCATTAAACACTGAAATCAAGAATCACTAATCAGTATGCACCTTGCCCTTCACACAGAGCCTTTTTCATAATAGGACATAATCTGCTGAATTAAGTGTATGTGAGGAGTTGGGGAAAAGAAAACTACAAAAATATGAGTAGAACAATATTAACTTTCAAAAATTGGAAAAAGGGAAGAAAATATGGGAGGGCAGAATTTAAGTTAATGAAATAAAATACAAACAAACTTCAAAATTCGCAGACATTAAAAAATTTTTATGGTGCTTACCATGCCCCAGGCATTTTATATACGAGAAAATATCAAGCAAAGAGAAGTTAAATTTGAGGCACTCAGCTCAGGCAGGGAATTGGAACCTAGATATTCTAGTCCCAGAGGCCATATTCTTAAACACTATGCTGCCTTTGTAAAGTTATTTAAATACATATTTTTTAAAAATAGATAGAATGCTGAGGAACTATATTTAGAAGTACTTCCCTCCTACATACATTTAGCAAAAATGATCAATGAATATGTACATATAATGTGTTATAGCAATAAAGCATTAAAGTGGAAATCATTCCATTTCAATGAAGATGAAATTGGCTTCTCCTCTTATTTAGTTAATAACAATTCTCTAAATTCACCAAGCATAAATCTCCCAAATTACAAATTCAATAGATATTTTTTAAATGTTGACCTCAGACAACCCTGAGAATAAAGTTATGACCTCATATGTTATAAACATACATAATTTATTTAGTTTTGTATATGAATAATAACGAAATCAGTACATGCAATGACTCTCACAAGGGAGTCAAATTATCAGTAGTTAGCCTTTTCCAAAGTTTACATGTCTAATATTCTAATACTAACACTTAGCCTCTACTAATAATTATTAGGTAATTTAGAATTTAAATGAATGAAATTATCTTAGGTTATAAAACATAAAATATATACATATATGTTTAAAATAATTATACATTAGACATAAGATAAAAAAAGATAAATAAAACACTTACTGTAAAAACGTTCTAAATTCTGAAGCTTCAAAATTTTCCACAGCAATAGGTTCATGGTTTGCTAAATTGTTTGATGTCCGTCCAATAGTATGAAAATAGAAGTCAGGAACCCTTGCTAAGAGAACTGCTTTATGCACTTTGAACAAAGAACAACCTACAGAAAATGTAGTATCTGTATGGATTTCTTCTCTTAAAAGCCTGTAAACAATAAAAAGAAATCATAATTTAATTAATGATGTTTGGAAATAAATAATACACATTTTTATAAAATAATAAAAGTAAAAAAGAGACCATGTAAGTTAATATAAAAAATGAGCTTGTCTCAGTTCACTCCAAAGAATACTGTTTTATGTTGGCTTAGAACCTAATTTTCTAAAAGCTATAGTGATAAAGAAAATTTCACTCATTAAGGCTTTTTAAAAGATATTTTTTAAATTTCTTTTTAATTCTTATAGATAATAAAAATTTATCTCCTACTAATATGATTTGCCTTTAAAATGTATCTACTTTAGATTTAGTTCGAACAGAAAATACAAAGTAATGTGGGCATTGACTACTGAAAAGAATCAATTTTTTTTAATCTTACTGAAACTGAAATAAAAATACAAACGGTTAACAACATGGATATAACAATAGACAATTGAGATTAGAAACTGGCACACTTTGCTCTGACTACTGTTAAATACCAAGTCTGAAACGTAGGCTTGGTTGTCAAGAATGTGACATTTAAACCATTTTCCATTCCCCCCTCACAGTTAGAAGTAACCATTAATCAAAGTGGTAGTTAAACAAGTGAACTCTAGCACAGATGTTCTGGAATAAATAGAGACCAACTGATACACTGAGTTCAAAAGCAAATCCAAGGTGGAGTAAGAAATGGGTAAGGAGAGAAGCAGAGATGAAAGGACAAGGTTACCTGAAGATTAGATTGTATAACCTCTGTAAAGGAAGCAGACTGATTAGGTTTATATTATGGCCATGTGACCTTGGGCAAATCACTTATATATCTCTAAAGATTTGCATTTCTGACTCCACCACTTTTCTAGTGCTGTTTCTTTATCTGTTAAGTGGAAATAACAGTAAGACTGAAGTAACAGTAAAACTTAAAGAATTCATAAGGTAGGCTGATCATACAGCCTGTTTTAAAAGGGGCAGTACCATTTGCTTTCATATTTCCCAACTGTCAATTTGTCCCGTTTTTAATAAGCCAGGGGAATCTGTAATGCAGGCAATAGGGGCGGTTGAGTTGCCCAAGCCCACTCTGTTGAGGGGGCCAAAAAGCCCCATCCTGTTTTGAAATATAGTCATCCTATCATGACGGGAGTAAGTAAAACATTAAATGTCAGCTCAGTTTCTAGCTAATAGTAGGATGGCAATAAGTTTCAGTTAATGTTATTACAATTACCCTAAATAATGGTCCATATCTCAGTGAGTGCTTACTGTAACATCATTGTCAAATCCCAAGCAACTTTACAGTTCTACTCCAAATCTGGCTTGGTGACTCCTGAAACTCCTATTTTTCCTGACTTCTGCAAATATCCCATTACCTCAGGTAACCCAGAGGTGTCTCTGATCTCACTGTTTGGAACAATCTAATACAATTTGTTTTCCCAAAATAAATCAAGCTCTTTCAAAATCACTGTGTTTTTGTAAAAGTCATTGCTCTTATTTAGATACCCTTTAATTTCTCCCTTCCTAATTAATTTTTAATAAAACCCTCCACTCGCTCAAATGTCAACTTATAAAGGCTTCCCAAACTCAACCCAGGTCACACACTTTGGCTATTATCTCTCACTAGAGTGTAAGAACAAACACCAAAGCCATATCTTATTAATGTTTCATTCTTCAGGACACAGTACGAGTTAGGTACATGGGTGAATGCTACAAACTTCATTAATATTTGTAGAATAAATCAATGATAATGTTGTGCTTGGAGATTAATTTAGGACAGCATTTAGGCGGCTGAACACATGAAGTTTTTTGTTGTAAAAAACACCACCTGCTGCACCTGTTTTCCTGTGGGAATCCAGGGTCCTATCCTTAATTGCTGCTAGGGTGAGTATAAACTATCATCTGCTATACCTTCTACCTCGTTTTATTTATATAAGTTAGATGTGTTATCATCCTTAAATTCATGACACTTTAAGACTTACAATTACAGTTGGAATAAAAAGCCACTGAAGAGAAAGAACATCTCATCCTTAAAGATTCATTCTAGTAAAATAACTTCTTTTTTTTCTCCATCTTTTACATCAATTCCCCCACTGACAGAGACAAAGCAAAACCTCTGGCAGATAGGCCCAAATTTAAGAAAATTTTTTTTACTTTATAAAGTTCAGTTTATAGCTGTTCATCTTATTGCTGCAGTTTATAGCACTTTAGAACCTTAAATGTGTGACTGAAATTGCTTTTTAATGGGAAATGCTGCACAATGTTAGCTTTCAGTAATTATATTTACTTTATTTCGGAGGTTCCCAAAATGTGACTCTAGCTGCAGAATCAGCATCACTGGGGACCTTGTTAGAAATGCAAAATCTTGGGCCCCATCCCAGGCTAACTGAATCAGAACTATGGCGTGATCTCAGTAAATCTGATTTAACAAGACCTCCAGGTGATTCTGATGCACACTCAAGAATCAATGTTTTGGTGGTAATGAAAATTAGGGGGTATTTCTAAACTTCATTCTCTTTATAAACTCAGATTGTTAGCTGGATTCACCATAGCCTGAGGTAAGCCTCAGGACATCCTCCATTTGCTTAGGTCCTCAAAAATGCTAGGAGATGCCGGGAGCAGGAGTGCTCTGCGCCAAGGGAAGCCAGATTGCAATCACAGTATTTCTATGTAAGCATTTCTGGTAAATTGTTTGAGAGCTCAGAAGAGACCTCCAAGTGTCCGGTTATTTGTTCTATTTTTCACTCTAAGTAAACATTCACTTTTATTTAATGATTTTTCTTACTATTATTAAAGTTTATATAAACGCATTTACATCTCAGGACCATGAAACATGGATGCATCCCAAGATTAGCGATCTGGCTTTAAGGAACTATGCCTGCCCTTTGGCATAAATTGATGCTGTACTTATGATGTGACTGTTGTTTTTCTTTTCAATTTGGTTCGTGGGCTCCGGTTTGCTCAGGAGTGTCTTTTTAAGGCGAGTGAACCCACTTTGTAGTGAGGACAAGAGCGAGCCTCCCAAAGTAGTCTGAAGCGTGGAGAACCAGGTGGGGAGGGATGGAGAGACAGAGGAGTCACAGCTTCTGGGGCGGAGGTGCCTGCCTTCGGATCCCAGCAGCCGGAGTTCCCGCCTCTTCCTACCTGAGCAGATCCTGGCAGAGCTGCTCCGACACCGTCGCCTTCAGCCGGCGCCGCTCACTGGGCCCTTTCCTTTGCAACCCTTTACTGTAGGTTCCAGAGGACCCCACAAGGGCACCCGGGGCCGCGCTCCCTTCCCCACAGCGGGCCATACCCACACAAAGGAGACGCCGGGCTCGGCAGGCGGGGTATTCGGCCACTTCCCGGGCTCTGGAAGGGGGCGTCCCCAACCAGACGCTCCACCCCTCCTCCAGTCCGCCCCCTGAGGGAAAAGGTTGACGCCGCTGGTCCGTATGCAGACGGTTCGCTAGAGCTGTCGTGAATCTTCGCTACCGGGACTGCGCCGCACGTGACCCGGGACGGGGATGCGCAGGCGTAGTAGCTCTGTTTACTCTGCAGGCGGACACCCCGCCCCATCATTGGCGGGTAGCGTACAGTCCCCCCGGGTCAACCAGTCGCTCTTGCTTCTTGTCGCCTTGTCTTGTCTCTGCTTTCCTTTTAGTGCTAAACATTTATTTAAATAGATGTTTTATTAAGAGACGAGTTCAAAGAAACTCTGTAGCCTTTTTACTCTGTCTAGTCCTGGGGTGTCAGCGAGGATTTTGTTGTTTTCTGATTTTTTGTTTTTGTTTTTGTTTTTCTTCCAGGAAAGACAAGTTCACAGGACCTTTCCTACAGTGAGTTACACTCCCTCAGTTAGCTGGATTTGATAAATGAGTTGGGCGAGAAAAATGGGGGTAGCGGGGCGATAGGGGAAGAACTTAGTACAATTTGCAGGATTCAGAATATTTCAGAATGCCCTGCAAAGGACGTGTACAGGTTGAGAAAACCCTGTTCCTTTCTAACTCAAGGAGTGGCTCATATACCCACCCTTGGACTCCAGTTGAGAAATATGCAAGGTTATATTTCAGTCCTTTGCATATAAAACCATAAAATTTTTGATAAAGAAGGGAGAAGGTTGGAGGGGCCGATCCTTTAATTGCTTTTGATTTCTCAGTGACATCTTATTTAACAATGACATTTAACATTAAGAAATCAAGAATGTAACCCATTTTCCTAATAGGAATTACATCACTGACCAAATAAGTGAAAACATCTCTTTCCAACTAATAATAAAACTGACAAAATCAGGTTATCACCATTTCATAGACCTCTGTAATTACTAGATCTAAGTAATGAGCATCTAAATACAAACATCACAAAAAATAAAACAGGGCAATAAAGGCTTCCTGATGAAGAAATACACTACATGTATGGTCTTGCCAAAGGGATTGACCTAAATCTGATCATGTCCCTGTTCGCCAGTCTGTAGAAAACACAAAAGACAGAAGGATATACTGATTTGAACCACAAACAATTGGCAAGGTGCATGTTATAGGAAACTCTACAGAGCAGACAGTCTGGGTTTTAAAACCCGTAAGTTATAAGCAAAATAAAGGTGGTGGAGGGGAAACTATAGATTTAAAAAGATTTAAACTTGTCAAATTTCAAAAATGGGCATGAATAAGGTGGTAGACTGGAGATGTAAGAGTTACAGTTCCAACCCAAAGGTGGTCAGTCAGCTGATAAAATTCCCTCTTCTTCCAGAGAAGTCAGTCTTTTTCTATTAAGGTCTTCAACAGATTGAAGGAGCCTACCTATATTATGGAAGAGAATTTGATTTACTCAAAGTGTACTCATTTAAAAATTAATCTAATCTTAAAAATGCACATCTAGAATAATGATCAACAAAGTATTTGGGTATCATGACCTAGACAAGAGGATATATATTTAGGAAAAACTCATTCTTCTCCTCCAAGATGTCTCTCTTTTATTCTCATTACTACCACATTCACAATACTTCTGACACCAGATGTGTAGATATTTTACTCACACCAAGCAATTCTGTAAGACCAGCTGGATGACATACAATTTAACTCAATTCTAACACTATCTACATGGCAATAGTATCAGATAAGACAAAGCTGAGGGTGCAGTCCCACAAGACAGTCCTCCTCCCACACCGCAACCACACATATAACTTCAGATACCAGTCTCAAGTTCAGGTTGTTACCTGTGCTTATGACTAACAAGTGAAAGATTTCATGGCATCTTCCCTCAGGTTTGATTAATTTGCTAGAGCAGCTCACAGAATTCAGGAAAAAGTTTAGATATTGATTACCTGGGTTTTTGTTTATATGGTTTTTTTGGTTATTTCAGGACAGAAGGTAGAAGAGGAAGAAATATTTTTATCTTTATTTTTTGGAGATGTTTAAGTCATGAGAGTGGGTAAACCCTCACAGACTGGGTTAGTGTCCCTATAAAAGAAACTCGAGTCTTGCTCTTTTAGCCATCTATGTACCAGGAAGCAGACTCTGACCAACACCAAGGCTTCGCCTTCCTGGACTCTAGAACTGTGTGAAATAAATGTTGGCTATTTAATTTATTCTGTCTATGGTATTTTTGTTATAGTAGCCTGAACTGAGCATGAAGTGGGAGTTAATGAAACATTATTTATCCTTCTTTTCCTTAGAACTGCATAGAAATGATCTTAAAACTATTTGGGGACAGTTGAGATGACAATCTTATAGGGGCGAGATTCAGATCCTCCCTGCAGAACAACTAGGAATTCTATTCTCTAGAAATAAACACCAAGGAAAAGCAGGCACAGAGACTATAAGAAACAACAGCATTTGCAACAACAAAGGGTAAGCAAAAACATCTGACAGAGATAATCCACAGGTTTGGGATTCGGGATTCGGGCCAGAGTGGAGGAGGTAGAACTGCGAGAAGAATCAAGACTCCTGGAGAGTTACTTCAAAAGCAGCAAAGAACCCAGCAGTGGAACTGGCACACATAGTTGGGAGAATCGGATGGGCACAGGGCAGAAGGAGAACCAGCGCCCGGGTAAACTGAGCTTGAGCCCCTGCACTGAAATTACACCGGGTGCCTCCATAACCAGAGGGCAGCTAGGAGAATTCCCCATCCCCAACCTCTCCCAAAACCATATTGCATGGAGTCTCAGGAGCTTCCCACTGGATATCCCATCTACAGAATAACCCAACCCCGCCCCCAGGATTAAAGGAAGAAGGTAGTTTCCAGAAGGTATGAATCCTCAACACTACTCACTATTGCCACCCTGTGAGCGGAGGAGGAACTTCTGCCTGATGGCCAGTTGTAGCCAACAATATGGTGATTGTTACTGTTTAGACCAGAGACACTGAGGGAAGGCTCTGCATCTCTCACGCAGACTCCAACCTCACACACTGATCTCTCAGGGCCCAACACAGGTGCTACTAAGAACTTCAACAAATACAACCAGTGGTGATGCCACAAAACTCAAGAATACCCAGTGTTCAAATACAAGATCAAGGTTCAAATTCAAGATCCAGGTTTCTCTACATCTCTACCCTATCATTATAGGGAAACTGAACCCATAGAAATAAAAACAGAAATGTCAAAGGGAGCAAAGACACAGAGAAATATGCATGGATCCGCTTAAAAACCCAGGGGAAAATCTGAATACATCAAATTTATGCAAACTACCTGAGAATGAATTTAGATAACAGTGCTAAACATACTCATGGAAATCAAGAAAACAACAGAGGAAGAAAAGAGGACCAAAAAAAGAGAATAAATGAAGCCAGATATTAAAGCAATGAAGAATAGGAGAGCTGAACTAAAGAACGCTAGAGGGACTCAAGAATAGGATGAATGAAGCTTCCAGTAGAATCAGTGAGCTAGAAGAGAGGGTAGAGGAATGCACTCAAGCAAATCAGCAAAGAGATAAAAGAATGCAAGAAATGAAGACAGCATTTGAGACCTATGGGATAACATTAAAAGGAACAATGTTCTCATCATAGGGGTCCCTGAAGGAGGAGAGAGAGAAAAGGGAACAGAAATTGAATCTGAAGAAATAATAGATGAGAACTTGCCTAATCTGAAGAATGAAGCAAGCCTCTAGACCCAGGAAACTCAAAGAAACTCAAACAGAAGTAAATCTAGACACATTGCCATAAAAATGTCAAAAATACAAGATAAAGAAACTTAGAAGCAGCTAGAGAAAAACAAGTCACATAGAAAGAACTATGCAAAAGATGGTCAGTGTATTTCTTAACTGAAACTCTACGGACCAGAAGAGAATGGCATGATATATTCAAAGTCCTGAAAGAAAAGGATTTTCAACCTAGGATATTACACTATAATATCATCCAGAACAGAAAAAATGATAAAAGGTTTTCCTGATAATTAAAAGTTAAAGGAATTCATCACTACAAAACCAACTCTACAAAATATACTAAAGAATGCTCTATAAAGTCTAAAGAAATCCACTAAAGACTGCAAATATAAAAAGCAGGGAGGAGGTGAGGAGTATAAAAAATATGGATGGTTAGAATGAGTGTAAAACTGATCTGCTTTCAAGTAAAAATAGGAAATAAACATAGTATTTTTAATGCTAACTTCAGGGTAACCTCAAAATACATAAGCAGGGAAAAAGCAAAGGAGAGATGAAAAAAGGAAACCAATCAAAACATAACTAAACCAACCTAAGAAAAGAAAAAGAAGAACAAAGGCATTGTCTTGAACAACACATAGAAGACACATTGCATAACGACCATAAATAGCTACGTAACAGTAATTACCCTAAACATTAATGGACGGAACTCACCAGACAACACACAGTGACTGAATGGATTAGAAAGCATGACACAGCTTTATGCTGCATTCAGAAAACTACCTTCTTTCAAACTATAAGCAAAGGCTAAATATCAGTGGTTAGAAGATAATTCTGCAGTCGAATGGCAACCACAAAAAGCAGGAGCAGCTATATTTACGTTGGGTAAATAGACTTCGAACTAAAAAGCATAACAAAAGACAAAAATTGACATTATATAATCATTAAAGTGTCAATCCAGCAAGAAGACATGACACTTATTAACATATATGCACTAAATGAAGGAGCATCGAAATATATTAAGCAAGTATTATTAGAACTGATGAGAGACATTGACAGCAGCACAATAATAGTGGGAGACTTCAGCACCCAACTTGCAACAATGGACTGATCAACCAGGCAGAAAATTAACAGGGAAATAGCTGCTTTAAATGACCACCTGGAGCTGTTAGGTCTAATAGACATCATCCAACAACTACAGATTTCTCTTTCTTCTCAAGTGCACAAGGAACATTCTCATAGATAGATCATATAATGGGACACAAAACATCTCTCAACAAGTTTGCAAATATTTAAATCATGCAAAGCATCTTCTCTGATCACAATGGATTAAAACTAGAAATCAACCACAAAGATAAATCTCGAAGATCCCAAATTAATTGGAGACTAAACAATATGCTTCTGAATGACTCGGATAACAAAACAGAGGAAATCAAAGAGGAACTTAAAAACAACCTAGAGAAAAATGAGAATGAAGATATGAGTTACCAGATGCTATGGGATGCTGCAAAAGCAGTACTAAGAAGAAAGTTCATTGCAATCCAGGCATACCTCAAGAAACAAGAAAAATCACGAATAAACAATCTAACCCTACATTTAAAACAACTAGAGAAAGAAAAATTAAAGCAAAGATCAGAAAAAAGGAAATCAAAATTTGAGCAGAAATAAATGAAATAGAAAACAAAAAGACAATTCAGAAGATCAATGAGACCAAAAATTTGTTCTTTGAAAAAATAAACAAAATCACAAACCATTGGCTAGATTCATGAAGAATAGAAAAGAGAAAAAACTCATAACTAGAATCAGAACTGAAAGGGGAGAAGTTCAGCAGATACCACAGAAATACAAACTATCATAAGGGACTACTAGAAACAACTCTGTGCCAATAAAGTGGACAACCTTGAGGACATGGAAAGATTTTTGGAAAATACAGTCTACCAAGACAACCTGGAAGAATTGAAAAACCTGAACAAAATAATCAACAAATAACAAAATTGAAGAGGTAATCAAAAGTCCCCTGAAAAATAAAAACCCAGGACCAGATGGCTTTTCTGATGAGTTTTACTGAACCTTCAGAGAAGAATTAATACCTCTTCTTCTCAAACTCTTCCAAAATATTGAAGAACAGAGAATTCTCCCAAATACTTTCTATGAAGCTAACATCATACTGATACCAAAAGCTGATAGAGATGTCACCAAGAAAGAAAATTACAGACCAATATCTCCAGTGAACGTAGATGGAAAGATTCTTCCCAAAATATTAGCAAATAGAATACAACAATGCATCAAAAAGATCCATTAAGTGGAATTTATCCCAGGAATACAGCGGTGGGTCAATATATGTAAATCTATTCATGCAAT
Organism: Solenodon paradoxus; assembly: GCA_004363575.1. Classification (NCBI taxonomy): domain Eukaryota; kingdom Metazoa; phylum Chordata; class Mammalia; order Eulipotyphla; family Solenodontidae; genus Solenodon; species Solenodon paradoxus. The sequence continues at coordinate 11,734 of RJWH01000174.1, read as the reverse complement.
ACACCATATCAACAAGAGTAAGAAGAAAAACCACATGATCACATCACTAAATGAAGAAAGAACTTTTGACAAGATTCAACACCCATTTATGATACAAAAAAAAAAAAAAAAGCCTGCATAAAATGGGGATAGAAGGTACATACTTTAACTTAATAAAGGCCGTATGTGACAAACCCACAGCCATTTTCATAGTCAATGGTGAAAAATTGAAAGCATTTCCTCTAAGGTCAGGAACAAGGCATGGCTGTCCACTCTCACCACTACTGTTTAACATTGTACTGGAGATCTTATACAGAGAAATTAGTCAAGAAAAAGAAGCAAAAGGAATCCAAGTTGGAATGAGGAAGTAAAACTCTCATTATTTGCAGATCATATATATTGAAAATCCTAAAAACTCTTATCAATATACTTCTAGAACTCATCAAGGAATACAGTAAAGTGGCATGCTACAAAATAAGTGGACAAAAGTCCATTGCATTTTCATATGCAAATAACATGCTAGAAGAAAATATCAAGAAAATCATACTATTTAAATAGAAGTAAAAACAATCTTGGAATATACTTACAAAGGACAAGACCAGTCCTTCTTAAAAAAAATAGAGGAGAATACAAAGAGATGGGAAGACATCCCCTGCTCATGGTCCAGAAGAATCAGCATCATTAAAATGCTTGTGTTACCTAAAGTAATATAGACTTAATGCAACACCCATTAAAATCCCAGTCTTATTTCAAGGAAATAGAACAAAATATGTTAAAATTTGTATAGAACAACAAAAGACCCTGAATAGCTAAAGCAATTATGAAAGAAAAACTCAACAAAAAAAGAATGAATCTGAAGGGATTGAGCTATACTACAAAGTGAAAGTGACAAAAAAACAAAACAACAACAAACCAATTGGTATGGTACTGGAATAATAACAGAGGCACAGATAAGTAGAATGGAACTGAATCACCAGAGACTCACCCACTTATATATGGTCTATCTATGACAAAGAAGTCTAAACCATAAAAGGAGGAGAAAGGAAAATCTCTTCAATAAATGGTGTTGGGAAAACTGAACAGCCACTTGCAAAAGAATGAAGCTAGATCATTCTCTAATAGCAATGACAAAAATTAACTCAAAATGGACTCTAGACTTCCCTTAAGATCAGAAACCATAAAATTCTTGGCAGACAACATAGGAAAGACGTTCCATGACATCAGTGTTAGCGAGGTCTTTGGGGACCACTCCAGCATCAAGGAAACAAAAAGCAAAATAAACAACTGGGAGCACATAAAATTAAAATTTCTTCACAGCAAGAGAAAACATCCCCGCCCCCAAAAAAGACAACCTGACTGGGAGAAGATATTTGCATTTCATTTTTCTGACAAGGGCTTAATACCTAAAATATACAAAGAACTCAGAGAACTCAAAGACAGAAAAACAGGCAATCCATTCAAAAAATGAGAAGAGGAATTGGAGAGACATTTTTCTACAGAGGATATGCAGATGGCCAACAGACACATGAAAAGGTGTTCCTACTTGATGACTATCAGGGAAATGAAAATCAAAATAACAATGAGATAAACTTACACCTGAGAGACTGGCTATTCTCCAAAATTCTGGAAACAACAAATGTTGGTGAGGATGTGGAGAAAGGGGAACACTTTTACACTGTTGGTGGGAGTGAAAATTGGTGCAACCCCTTTGGAAGATAGTATGGAGATTCTTCAAAGTTAAATATGGAAATTCCATATGATCCTGCCATCCCATTTCTGGATTTTTTCCCCAAAAGATACAAAAACACAGATTCATAGAGATTTGTGCACCTCCATGTTTATTGTAGCCCTATTCATAGTAGCTAAGAACTAGAAACTACCTACGTGCCCATTGTCAGATGAATGGCTAAAGATGTGATGTATGTGTATCAACAGACAGATATAGATATATACACAATGGAATACTATGCAGCCCTTCAAAGCAATGAAATCCTGTCATTTGAATCAACACGGATGGAAGTTGACGGGATTGTGCTAAGCAAAATAAACCAAAAGAAGAAAGGTAAATACCAGATGATCTCACTCATAGGTGCAATGTGAATAGACAAAACAAAGGAACGGATGAAATAAAATCAATCCTTGCAACAGACCTGTGGTTACCAAAAAGGAATGAGCTGGGAGGAGGGAAGCAAGTGGTGTTAGAGCCCACTGGACAGCGTCAAGAACACTTGATGATTTGGTGGAGGTCTAGGTGTGCTGACATATATTTTAGGCATAGGGAAACTGCACATATGGTGAACCTGTACATCTGAGTTTATTTTAATGTGTAAAATCAAAGTTATTGCAATAAAAATTTTTTTCATTATTTGGGCACACCTTGGTGCAGTAGTGGTTAGGTCCACCTCCTTCAGCCAAGTGTATTCTACATAAATCCTAAGGACCTCAGTTCACATTCTGAGGCTTTGGAGGGTAGAGGGAGCAGTGAAGATCAACAACTAAATAAAACAAAAATCTTCCTCCTCTTCTTGCCTGCTTGCCTACTTGTATTCATTCCTGCCTGCACCTTTCCTTTAAAACCAAAAACAAAGATAGGATTCTTAAGCCTTCCCTAGCTTCTCACCTTTCCCCCATTCATCTGTTTGTTCTACTTTCTCAAAATACCAATAAACTAATGAAGTTTAAGCATTAGGGCCCCCATTTCCACAAACTCCTTGTAAGGCTCCCTACAAGTAGGATCCCTAGAAATGTGTCTACTTGGGCATGTTCTTGTAAAGTTTATGTAAGTAAGTGATTTTGACTATAGTCAATCAAAAGTCTCCACTTAGATGTCCTCTCATAATTGGTGACCCTAGGTGATTATAGGCATTTTGGGGATTTGGTCACCATAAAACTAAGTTGGGAAAACAATATAGTTTTTCATTTGCAAGTCCTGTCTGTTTGTAATCATTCCACATCTAGATAAGCTGTTGCAACCTACAACAACTGGTGTAGGAATGGTTTCCAGGAATACATGGCTGGTAGGATAGGGCCCAATGTCACATTGTCACATGAAGATATTTTATAGTAACAGTTCTAGAAGTATCTGGGTATTGGAGATCCACAAAAGTAGAGGATTCAGTTCTCATTACTACCTAGTCAGAAGAAAGGAATATGTTCAGTGATGTACATCATGTAATTATGAACCCAACTATTCCCCTTTTGTTGAGAATTATACAAAAATAAAATTTGGCAAGATTCCTTTATTTATAGCTTATATCTGAGATATTTGTTTTCTAGAAATTGTAGTCTGTTGTGATTTCTTTTCTCATCTAAATAATCACTTCATGTCTAAACATAAATAATTAATGGTGCACCCTGGTGGTTCAGACGGCTAAGACAAAAAAAGAAGTAAAGAGACGCAGGACTGGGGAAAAAAACCAAAAAAGGAACAAATAAATATTAAATAAAAAATAAATGGCCATGCTCTGGTACAATAGCAGTTAGGTCAGTCATCTCTTACAAATGCAAGCCACATACCCCTGGGTTCAAGTTCTGGGACCCAGGGTCGGGGTGGGCAGAACAACCAGTGTGACAACTGAAATGAAACATAAAGTGCTTCTATAAATCAATGAATAGATTAATATATAAATGCTTCTCTCTGCCTGCCTTCTTTCCTCTTAAAAACTAAATAAAGGCAATCATAAAATATGTTTTTATTTCAATGATTTTCCCATATTATTTTTCTGATGCTTATTTTTATTTTGTCTTGTAAAATAAGAGCATTGTGGTTTCTTTGAGAAAGAGCAAAGAATCATTTATCTAGCAGATCTTTATTGGAGAGTCTAAAAATGACAACTCAATGTATTTATTAACAGTATAACTTTTTTTTTTTTTACGGAAAGGTGCAGGCAGGAATGAAGGCAAGTAATCAGGCAGTAAGAGAGAGGAGGAAGCAGCATTTATTTATTTTTAGTTGTTTGTTTTGGTTGTTCCCCACAACCCTGGGATGCAAACCTGGGTCGTTGGATATAAGTGGCTGTGTTGGCCTGAGGTAGACTCTTAATGAGGTACTTTCTCTGCAAAAATGAGGAAGAAATGCTGGTATATAATGTCCCTCTAACCTTACCTTCAGCACTAAACAAATAAAAGCACTGGGAGAACAAGGATTATGACTATTTCTTATTCTTCTCCTTCCAGGTCACACTGAAATATTATCTTAAGAAAGAAGAAAAATATAACATAAAATCTAATTGAAATATATTTCTATTTCTTAAGCACATTTTAAATGTCTGGGCCACCTAGATTAAAAACAATTGTGTTTTTCCTCAAAGGATAATTTTTATTTCAATCATCATTTTTTTACCTGAAAGTTACTTTCAACATTTTCAAGGGTGACTTTAACATTCGAATACAGCAGTTAAACCTGTACTTGTGGTAATGAATATATATAGGCTACCTGGAGGTCTAAGTATAAACTAAATAACTTGGCATATTCTGGATGCTTTTTGGCAAATTTCTTAAAGTTCCTGTATGAAATGTACTCTGAGTTCTGTCCAGCTATTTCCTTAAAGAGTCTGGATGCATCAAGATCTGGCACACCAAAAGCTGCCCGAAGTATAGCAGTTAACTCCTGTTCTGTTATGAAACCATCCTCATTGAGATCAAAAAGTTTAAATGACATTTGTAGAATCATTTCAGTGTTGTAAGGGTTACATAGGACAGTGAGACCTATCACATATTCTCTGAAGTCTATGCAGCCATCTTTATTCCTGTCAAAGAGGGCAAAAAGTTGTCTCAAGGGCTCTGAAATTGGGAGTTTTAAATAACTTGAAAACTCTTCAATTCCTATCTTTCCTCCTCTTGAGGCAACTGCAATTGCAGCATATTCATCCAAATGCTGATGAATATTATCCCAATCTAACTTCAATTTCTGGCTAATTTTTGTAAATTCCACCAAACCAGCTTCCATAGGCAACTGAAGGTTCCCTGTGGAAATCATCAGTTTGCAGTCTTCATAGGTGTGTTCTGTCACAGGCACCCCCAGCGCGTTCGCCATTTTGATCCTCACTGTATTGGCAAAAAGGATGGGGTCTTTTTTCTCTCGGTCATTTGGGACATAAACAGGCAAAAACTCAACTTCTACCCTGGTGAAAGGTTGACTCAGAGTCAGCATACAGGCCTGGAAACCTGTAAACCCCTGCCAGGTCCAGGTCACCGTGTCCAGGGCATTTGGGTACCTGAGCAGCACTGGCCGCACAGGAACACCTGGTGAGAAGGCCCCCAGTTCAAAGGTGACTAGGCAGGTGCGATTAGTACATACGCCTTCTGGGAAAATCAGGAGCTGGGGCCACTTCTTAGATGTCACTCGATTTAGTATTTCGATCAGAGAATTCTTCCTGGAATTCGGGTCGTCTCGGCTCACAAACACCGGCTGCATTGATATGAGGAGTTTCCCGGCCACCGGGATCCGAGCATTTTGGGTTGCAGAGACCACCGAGGGTAACCCCGCCACCACGCAGGCAATTGCATCAAAGAAAGTGGAATGTGGTGCTGTTACGAAGATGGGAGCCTCCTCTGAAGTTGCTTTTTCTCCTTTCACTTTAACTAAGAACCCTGCTGAAAAGAACACTGCCTGAGACAATAATTTGAGAACTGGGATTGCTAGTTTTCTTCTCCAACTCTTCATAGGCTTAACCAGTTGAAGGGACTGGCCGATGGTGGACAGTGCCATCACCGGCCAGAGGAAGATGATGAAGAAGGCGATGCAGGACACCCGCAAGGGGACCAGCACTGTACCCAGGAGGAAGATGTAGGCCCAGCGCCACCTGCTAAGGTGCGTCTGCTGCACAAAGGGGTTGGCCACCGCGGGTGGGTACCAGGACTGGCCAAATTCTTGACTGAAGGCAGTCTCCCATGTATCGGATTCGGAGGATTGCTGAGCCATGAGGCCAGCTAGAAGTAGTCTCAGGATGTCAGGAGCCTGGATCTGGGAGTTGCCCCTGGAGAGCACCCCTTCCCCATATTCGGGTGGTATTTCTGTTCACACATAAATGCTTAGAGGAAAATGTGTGCCTATAGGAAATAGTGTAAATCAGAAAAACCAAAAGAAATAAATGACCTACAAGAAAATTGAATCATATCAACAGTACAATCTTTTTTGCTTTCTATAATCATCTTTTCTTTTCTTTTTTTAGGTAGAGGTAGGAATGAAGGTGAGTAGGTAGGCAGGATTGCTAGGGAGAGGAGGAAAAAGAACTTTATTCATTTTTACTTAGTTGTCTATCTTGGTTGTTCTCCCTGACCTGAGATGCAAACCCAGCTCCTTAGGATGTGTGTGAACTGTGCTTTGGCTGAAGTCACTGTTCCACCAGGGTGCTCCATCATCTCCTTTTGACATATATGCTTAATAAATTATTTTCATATAATAACTTCTGACATTTATATTAAGTATACATTACATACCTACTAGGGCTGTATTAATTTAAATAGATGAATATTAACTACAACTTTTCAATTTAAATGCCATTACCAAAAAAGTTTATTTACTGTGAGTTGCATTGGCAACTGATCAAATTAATTTGTTCTCCCAGCATATTGACTTCTAGCACAAGTCTTTATGCTGGGAGGTTTAACTGATGGTGCCCTTGAGTCTCCCTATTACAAGCACTCTTCCACATCCATTGAAAATTAGAAAACATTCATTATCAGAGGTCAGAATTAGCCATGTCAAGGTTGATTCATATTCCTAACATTAAGTTATCTGAACCAGTGGGTACTCCAAACTGACATGAATAACAATAAATATGAAAATCACCCTTATCAGCAACAAGTTTTTTTTAAGTAAGTCATGATTACTTTATTGGGTTGACACACACTTTCAACAAAGTCCTGTCTCATCATTGCTGCCCTTTGAAAATGACCAAGAGGGAAGCATATCAAAGTTTGCCTTCATTCCTCCTGCACCTTTCCTTTAAAAAAAAAAAAAAAAAAAAAGATTATTCTTGTATTGCCAATTGCAAATTAAAATTGCTTCCCAGAATTAAAAGCCAATTTGCAGGTTTGGGAGAGACGTCTCTATCTACTGGAGCACACAAGGCTACCAAAAAAATAGGAAGAGCAGAGTGGATACCAGAACCTGTTAAACAGATGACCTAAGTGGAAAAATTATGGGCTTCATAAGCACATGGGTCTAGGTCAGATCCTGGTTCCAACACTTCTATTGTGGGCACTAGCCAACCTCGTCTTCATATCTATAAATTGGTGATACTCCTACCTTGCCAGGTTGTTATGAGGCACAAGTGTGATGTAAATAGAAAATTGGACTTTTATTAGTAAGTACAAGTTGCTAGGATACAATAATGAGAATTCTTAGGGAGAGTCCACCTTCTTCTGTCACTATCTGAAGTATGTGGCACACCCTGGTGAAGCAGCAGTTAGGTCTGCTGCTTCTGGTCAAGCGCAGTGTACATATATCCCAAGGACCCAGGTTTGCATCCTGGGAGGCAGGGACGGAGGGTGGGGAGGAACAACCAAGTTTACAACTAAAATAAAAATGCTTCTTCTCTCTCTTGCTGCCTGCTCACCTACCTGCCTTCAGCTTTCATTTAAAAAAAAAAATTATGCTTAGTGAGGGACACATCCTCTCACCAACTTAGTCTTATTTGGGAACACAGTTGCAGTCTCCAAGGAGCCATGATTGAGCAATGTTACTGGTTGCCTCCCATGCCAGAGGACAGCAACCCAAGAGAATGAGTGATAGTCCCCTGAGCTGGTATCATCCTCTATTTTGTAACTCTTTTCTTACTCTTACTTGTAATATTCATTTCTGTTCTTGAATCTTTAACTGCATTTTGCATATGTTTCTTAAGGGAAAGTTCCATATTACCGTGCCATCTTTCTTCTATATTTCCCCATAGTACCTAACAGTGTATCAGATATATTATTTATTCGTTGAGCAAATATTCAAGTGCCTACAGTGAGCCAGGTCCTTATTCTAGAAGCTAGCTATATTTCAGTTACTGAGACAATAAAAAAAGTCTCCGCCCTGTGAAGTAGATTCTAGTCTATATAAGAAGTATAATTCAAAGTGTAATTCAATTCTTTTTGTATTGAATGGGGCAAAAGAACATTTTGGTCCTTTTTTCAATCCCTCATCAATTTAACCAGAGAATTTAAGGCAAGTAAGTCGATGGATGTGCTTCCCTACTTTATAATGTTTAACAAATATTTTAGTGTATATGAATTTTGAACTCATCTTGTTACTCTTCCCAATATATCCTATTTTAAGAATGTATATTAATCTAGTCATAGTTGCCTTCAAAATAAATAAATATACTATAAATCCAAGATATTTGGTAATAGAATTTTAATGGTTAAAAAAGAGTAAAAAGAACTTTTGAAGAATAAAATGAAAATTTATACCATTGCAGGTTTGCCTTTTAATATGGCACAGCTAATCCTTAATATACATTTGTAAAAGGCACCATGTTAACAGAGTAAAGAAATCAAGAAACCAAAACTGAGCCACTTTCCCCAAGCTCCATTTTGTAGAAGTGTATACATTTTAAGGCAGATACTTTTCTGAGCAAAATACAACAGAAGGAAATCAATATTATGTTACATGTTCACACATTCTTAGATCTCCCCCCAATGCCATCAGAATATTTATGACAAAGCATATTAAAACAGTTTTTCTAATAAAGCTTCAAGAAGTCAATGAACAATTTTTAAAAATTAGAGATTTCGATACAGACCCCTCATAGACAATATAGAAAAGTCAATCTCTTTTTCTTGTTTCTTCTTTTAAAAATGTCCATATCAATTTGTTCACTATGTCAGGCTGTTCTTGCTGAAGCCAATGACTGGTTTCTGACAAAATAGTCAGCCTGAAATAGTTTTTGACGTACACCTTTGTGACTTCAGCCATCTCAACTTCCATAAATGCATCTTTCTCTCCCCACAGCAGCAGTGTTGGAGTGGTCACCATATGATGTTTGAGAGGCAAACAGCTATAAAAACAAAACACACAGGCTTGAGACTCATTGAAAAAGTTAAAATAACATGTTTCCCTAATGTTCCATTTGGTCCTACATTCTCAAAGGGGCCAATATCCCTGCCAAGGGGGCTAAAATTGTTTCCTGGGAGAGCGAAAAGCAACCAACTATACATACAGAGATTGAAGGAGAAAAATTAAAATTTTATGGGGTGGGGGCCATAACGAAAAATAAAAACTGTTTAAAAAAGCTCCTTAGGGAAGTGATGATAAAAAAACGGTTTGGAAACACTGCATCAGACAATCAAGACAATACAAAATTTTAAAGTCCAGTGATGTATTTTTATTGGATGAGGTTAGCAAATGTATATGACTATAAATAAAATGTGAAATTCATCACTATGAGGAATAATTTGTTTTAAAGGGCATGAGCATTGATGAAAGAAAACTTAAAATTGTGTTATGTTTAAATATACATTAGATTGTTAGATAACCTAATGTATTTTATGTGAAAATCAGAAATGAAAAGTCAGAAAATATATGGATTCAGCTTAATATTTCATGAGACTATTTTTTGCAAGAAGTTTTTAAGGCAAGGTTTTTATTGTGTCTTGTCTTAAATACACGAAAGTATAACATCTTGTAAATTCTATCATCAAAAAGTAACTTTTTGTTTATTTGCTATGCATCTAGTTTAAACTATACATGCAATGACATACACTATATACAGTGTACAGATGCAAATTTCGCATTAAATTATAATTTAAGAATGTTCACATTTCATGAAGTTTTTCAAAAATTGTAAAACATACTATTTTAATTATGTATAATCATAAATGTGACTGTTTATGTATAATTAAATATTTAGACTATAGCATCACTTAAAACATCTTGTTTTATTTTTTTAAGAGGAAAGAAAGGAGAGGAAGAAGAAGCATTTTGAAGGAAGGAAAGAAGGAAGAGGAGGGGGAAGCACTTTTATTTATGATTATTTTGGTTGCTGTCCCCTCCCTAGCCCTCCACTCCTGGCCCCAAACCCTGGTCCTTGAGCTTTACAAGGTTCAACACTGGAGGGTTTGGAATATATACCCTGAGGATAGAGGGGACTATTGTTTATGTTTTAAAGCTTTTGACACCTTCTGCTATGCTGCTTTTCAGAAGGGTCAGATGGCATTAATTCCTCTCCTGTGGGCTAACAGTGAGAATGAACATGTAAGTAGACATTCTCTAGCACTGATTTACATTTTTCCTAGCTATCCGAAAGTGTGAATTTTGGCTACTTGGGGTAGGCTACTTGGAATGTGTGGGAATCACGTAAATCCACCAAAGACTTCAGACTCCTGTGCAAGTCGCCATCATTTGGCTAGAGTGCTCCTAAAAATTAAGTTCTTTGTGATTGGGTCAGCTGACAGAAAAATATATTCTATATTTATTTGTTGGTGAATAGATTGCTATACAAATTGCAAGCCCCTCAAATTATTATAATATGTGCATATTTCATTCAAAAGTAAACTTTTTCTAATTCTTTTCTGCATATATAGCAAAGCTGAGCATGTTATAATTGAGTCAGTAAGGTAAGTTAAGACACTGTTAGTTGGTATACCCTGGTGGAATAGTAGTTAGGTCAGTCGCCTCCAAATTTTCTTGTCTCATACAATTGCTCTTAGTTTGGTATGAAAGTGATGCTAATCTTACAAAATAACCTAAAGCATCTATCTTTTTTTTATAGTGGATAAGCAAGTCTATTTAAGAATGAAAATTTCTGTGGTAGAACTTACCTGAAAAACCATCTAGACCTGTTTATGTGGGCATATATTTCTGTGCATGTGCTTTTATATGCTTAAATTAATAATCTAAGTTTGTTAACAGTTAAATTTGTTCAGGTTTGCTAATTCCTCATGAGCTGGTTTTGAGTATCATGATTTCTTAAAAACTGTCCATTTGGGGGCAACCTGGTGGAATGGTGGTTAGGTCAGCTGCCTTGGAAGGAGCACAGTCCACATTCATTTCAAGGACCAGGGTTTGATTTTCAGGTTTGAGGGCGGGGCTGGAGGGGGAACCAATGTGAAAAACTAAATAAAAATAAAATAACTTTTCCTCCTCCCTTTTCCTAACTGTCTGCCTCCATTCCTCAATTCCTGTCTGCACTTTTCCTTTAAAAAAACAAAACAAAACCTGTGCATTTTGTTAAAGTTTTCAAATATTAACTTAAATTTTCCATGGTGGCTATGTTTGCAATTATGTCTACTCTGTCTCCTAATATTATTTGTGCCTTTTTATTTGCCTAGTTTTGTCAAAAGTTTGCTGTATTAATAGTCTTCAAAGAATCTTTTTTTATTTTATTGATTCTCCAATTGTCTTTTTTATTATATTTTCATTTTACTCTAATTTATATCACTACTTCTAATTTATTTTTGTTTGTATGTTGTTTTTCAAAAATCTAGTTCAATTTTTTGTTTTTTAAGGAAGGTGCAGTCAGGTAGGTAGGCAGGCAGGCAGACAGGGAAAGTAGGAAAAAGCATTTTATATTTATTTTACTTAGTTGGTCATTTTGGTTGTTTCCCCTGGCCCCGGTCTCATCTGGATCCTCGGGATATACGTGGAGTACACTCAGTGGCCTTATCCACTAGACCACCAGGATGCACCAAAAAAGTTTTGTGTGTTGGGACATACATCCCAATTGTGAGTTTTCAGACCTAACTCGTCTCTCTCTCTTTCCTCTCTCTCTCCCTCCCTCCCTCCTCCTCTCTCTCCTTCTCTCTCTCTCGCTCTACACACACACAC